>OX352774.1:153195567-153525567 GCA_947095535.1 Poecilobothrus nobilitatus | reverse complement strand
ATTAAGGATGCTATACATCAAATAATTAGGATTACTGTGAAAGATGTGAATTCCACTGATAAGATTGGGTTAAAATTTTGTGGAAAGAACTTTGAACATCAAGGTTCTGCGTTTCTCAGTTTTAGATCCGGTCATCAACTTAAATTTAGCGACGTTTGAGATGTAATTTCTAATGTTTTTCAAAGTAATTCTGAAGGTAGTTATTTATAATACATTTTTTGTTTAATTTATTATAAACTATTTTTATTTTACGTTTAGGCTTAAGTACAGACACTTTTTGTTTAACAGTTACCCGTGTTAAATTACCCACTGGTAGAGGTAGAAATAATAAATATTCAAATTATAAAGAGGAATGGCTAAAAAGGAACGGAATAATAACAATAAAAACAGCGATAATTTATGTCTACCACGTGTACTTCTTGTTTCAATAGCTAAAATTAAAAAATTTGTTGAATATGAAAAAATTCGAAAAAATATAGAAAAACTTCAAACTTTAACAACTTTAAAAATATTAAAAACATCAAAAATAACAATTCCATCTGAAGGTTGCGCAATTCGTGAATTGAATCAATTTCAAAAATGTTTACATAAACTAAAAATTATTGTATATAAAATATGGGACAAGGGGTGCAGAAGTAATATTTGAAGGAGTTAATAATGGAAAAAAAATTAACTTACTATAACATAATAATCATTACAATGTAATAACTTCGCTTACAGCTGCTTTTTGCAAAGCATTTTATTGTGAAGAATGTCATGCTCCGTATTCTAAGAAAAATGAACATAGATGTTCGAAAAGTTGCCCTTGCTGTCAAAACTCACCAGCTTGTTCAATTAATGTTAAAAATATTTTATATATGCAGTGCAATCGCGCATTTCGTGGTCAGTCATGTTTTGAAAATCATAAGGCTTCCAGTTCAAAAAATAGAAGCATCTGTGAAGATATTCGGAAATGGAAATCTTGTTTTAAAGTTCATAAAAGTTGTAAGACTCATATATATTGAGTATTCTAGTAAAATTTGCGATAATCATGTTCCTGAAAACCATAAAGGCTTCATTCAACAAGACAAAACAAAAGTAAATTTTGAAAACTGCGTATTTTATGATTTAGAAACAAGACAAGAGGAAATTAACTCATCAAAAATAAAGTTTAGGTGGGGCTCAACTGAGATGCTTTAAATATATAAACATTGATTCTCCATAGTTCTGTGAAAAATGTAAATTAAGAGAAAGAATTTTTAAAATGAAAAATGTTATTTGATTTTTATTTTATTTATTTTTATAATTACACGTAAAACGATTGGTCTTTAGATTGTGTAATTTGTTTAATAGTAGGGAAAAAAAAATATAATTAAAGAAAGATAATTCAAAAAAAAAAAACAATAAAACTAATTTACATATCCTTAATTAATAGATTTAATAAAAAAAAAAATAGAAAACGAAATAATTAAAAAACAAGTAAAAGTAACAGTAAGTCGATATAACCGACTTATTTATACCCTACACCTAAAAAATTCAAATTAAATTAAAAATCCATAAGTTATTTTAGTTAAGTATTTAATATAACTAAGCTAAAAAAATAAATTTTTTTACAACCTTTCTACAAAATTTCAGATTTCTATCTTTATTAAATTCGAAAATAAGTTTCTTAGGTCTTGGGAAGTCTGTGAAGGCACGCGGACCACCACCCCAATTCATCTCAAATTTTAGAAACATCAACAGGGTAGAACATTCTTATATCAAATTTTAAGTTTATATATTTATTAATTTCGAAGATATGCTTGTTTGGTCTTGGGAGTTGTGTGGCAGATACCCGAACAACCATTCTAATTCATCTTAAATTTTGGACAAATGTGGGATTCAGGATACAACACCCTAGTACCAAATTTGAAGTTTCTATCTTTATTAATTTCGAAGATATGCTTGTTCGGTTTTGAGAGTTGTATGGGAGGTACCCGAACTACCACTCCAATTCATCTCAAATTTTAGGCAAATCAGGGATTTAGGAAACAGCACCCTCGTATCAAATTTGAAGTTCCTATCTTTATTAATTTCGAAGATATACTTGTTCGATTTTGGGAGTTGTATGGGAGGTACCCGAACAGCTTCTCCAATTCATCTAAACTTTTCAACAAATAAGGGATTCAGGATACAACACCCTAGTACTAAATTTGAAGTTTCTATCTTTATTAATTTCGAATATATGCTTGTTCGGTTTTGAGATTTGTATGGGAGGTACCCGAACAACCACTCCAATTCATCTCAAATTTTAGGTTTATATCAGGGATTCAGGAAAACATACCCTCGTACAAAATTTTAAGTTTCTATCTTTATTAGTTTCGAAGATATGAGTATTCGGTTTTGAGAGTTGTATGGGAGGTACTCGAACGCATGGTCCGATTTCGTCCATTTACAATCCCCGCCTTACCTTAGTCATTGTTAACCTACAGTATAAATTTCATCAAGATAGCATCATTATTTTTTGAGTTATCGTGCGTACGGACGGACGGACGGACATCGCTAAATCGACTCCTGAGGTGATCCTGATTCAGAATATATATACATGCCTATACCTAACTCGCTTCCTTTTGGTGGTTACAAACACCATACCAAAGTTTATATAACCTATACTTAATGTGTAGGGTATAAAAAATTAAATATCAAAAAAAAAAAAATTAACATTATAAAAAAGTTAAGAAAAAATTATCAAAACAAAAAATTAAAAGAAATATTAGATAGTAGTGAATAGTTGCATGATTAAACACCTACTAATTGCATAAAGTATTTTTTGTAGACATGTACAAAACGATTATAATGATGAACATTGCGAATATAACTTGACAACGTATTCCAAATACCAGGAAATCTAACAAAAAAGATAAATGTCTTTTATGGCACCTGTGTCTCAGAATAATCAAGTTGTTGTTCTTCGCTGATCTGCCAAAAATTAATTTGTCAATTAAGTAACTGGGCAATAATTTAAGCATAATTTTCTTAAGAAAGCATACGTAGCGAAGTTTTAGAAAATTTTCTAAAGTAAAACCTAAAATCAATTTAGAAAAATTTCTAACACTCTGCCACTGACAGAGCGTGTACAGGCATTAAAAAAAATTTGCAAGCTATTAAGCTCATTGATGGTAATGCCAGAGTACACGACCTCACAGTAAAGAAAATGTGGTATTATGAGAGCTTGTACAAGTTTCCTTTTGACCCATTCATTCAGAATATATGAAAACTTTCACAGTTTTTTAAGGTTAGAGTAAAATTTTTGTGATATATGATTGATGCGGTTACAGATTGATTGTGATATATGATTGATGTAGTTGTTTTGTTGAAGATAACCCCCAAATTTTTAACCTTCTCTACATAATTAAGGGTTGTATAGCCCATTTTAATTTTGGGTAGGTTAGAGGTATCAATGTTTTGCGAGTATATCGATAATCATTGCTTGTGATTTAGGCGAATTAAACTTTAGACCATTAATATTGGACCAGTAACATTTAGTTTCAGATACAAATAGTTGTAGATCATTTATCTACAAACTAAATAGCAGAGGTCCCAAAAGGGAGCCTTGAGGAACCCCACATTTAATATTCATTAATTTAATATTTATTAATAGTTTGATTTAACATCATTTATGCTTACAAATTGCTTTCTTTCAATGAGATAGCTATAGATAAGAGAATCAGCTGATGTGTCAAAATGAAATTGCGTTCTAAGTTTGTAGCATAAGAATTTTAACAGTCAAATGCCTTTGAAAAGTCAAGAAACAGCAAAGTTATTGCACGTTTATTATCTATCTCAGTATAAAACTCATCAGTAATATCAAGCAGTGCAGTGGAAATACTGTGTCGTTTTTTAAACGCAGACTGAAATTTGTTAATAAGATTATTTAATAGGTCTGAAATCATAAAGAGTGGAATTAAGTTTTTCGATTATAGCATCGGATGTGATACTGCTGATAGCATAAATAACTTCTTCAGTTTATACATTACTAAAAGCAAAAGAACTTGAAAGGCTATAATCCATCGTGTTAGTAAACGATTCTGAGGAATTATAATTGCGAATGTGAATTGGTATATGAAAACTAAAATTTTATACAATATGTTGTGAAAATAGAAATTCTGCAGAAATATTGCAAAAAGAAATTTCAAAGAAAATGAGTAATGATTATGAGATTGTTATGCCTGTTATATAAAATCCAAAAATCTTAATCTGTGGAATGGATGAACAACTAAGTGAAGAAATTATTAATGCCATTAAAATTCAAAATAAAATTATTTGCGAAAAAATTGAATGTAAAAAAATTTATGCGTCGTTTAAAAATAAATCTATTTACAATGCAATAATAGAAGTTGATAGAAAAGCTTTCAGACAAATATTGTATTTAAAAAGATTAATGATTGGTTGGAATTCATGTATAGCATATGAAAGATTGGATGTTCTTAGTTATTTCAAATGCTTAGGTTTTAACCATAAAGCAAGTGTTTGCAAGGATAAAGTATGCTGTCATAAATGTGAAAATGATGAACATAAAAGAGAAAATTGTAACGAAGATACTCATAAATTTATAAGTTGTATTAGAGTGAAAGAAAGTTTAAAACTGTCTGATGATGAATGTGATATTTACCATAATACGTTTAGTTCAAGCTGCAAAGTATATTTAAAGAAACTTAAAATGAAGGCGGAAATATTGAGTATTAGCAACCAAAGTCAATCCAGTGCCTATATTTAAATATTCAAGGTTTAATAAATAATTTTGTAGAACTACAAACCATTGTATCACTCGAAATTGATTTTTTGTGCATTTCAGAAACTTATTTAGTAAGTGATAATGATGATTCATTAATAAAACGCGAGGCGTAACATTTTATATAAAAAATATATGGAGTTATAATATAATTAAAAGTGATTGTTTTGAGAATGACTGTTGGTATACTATGTTAAAAGTATATAATGGTAAAAATATTTTTTTCTTAATTGGTTTATACTCGTATAGATTACCCAAATATTTAAATATAGATTCCAGTTTTTTGAAACTTTGAAACTAAGATTATTATTGAAGAATTGAGTGAGTTAAATGAGACTGTTATAATCATTGGCGATTTTAATATAAACTGACTAATTAATAATAACATAAAAAATTTTTGTGAGCAAATAATAATTGAAAATGCTTTTAGACAGTTAGTTATTGAATATACAAAGCTACTAATATTTCAAAAACTCTTATAGACTGGGTAGTAACAATAAATATAGTGATATTAAAGTATATATAGATATAAATTCAAAGATAAGTGATCACGAAACTATTAGAGTTGACATAAAAATAAAAGATAAAATAAAAAATAAGAATAAAATAATAAAAGTATTAAAATATAATAAGAAAAATTTTCTATACAATATAAGAAGGAATGATATAATGACTGTGTTGATATATATAATATAATGATATAATGACATGTTAGTGTTAATATTAGTGCTAATAGATTTAGTTATAACTTAAAAGAATTATTAAAAAATTATATAGTAGAATATAACATTAAACTTCATAAATTAGAATGGTTTAAAAATGAACATAAAATATTAAAAAATAAAAAAATTTATCAATATGAACTTGCAAAATAGACAAATAATATAAGTAAGTGGAATAAATACAAAAAACTGAGAAATACATATAAAAATAAAATTAATAAAGATAAAAATTCGTACATAAATAAAAAAATTGAAGAATCCAAAGATCAAAATACTATGTGGAAGAATATCAAAAATTTTGTTTTGAATAAGAGTTTTGCTGAAATAAGTGAAATAATTTTTGATAATGGAGCAGTGAATGACAATATGACTATAGCCAATAAATTTAATAATTTTTTTACTGAAAGCATTAAAGAAATTAATAGAAGCATTAGATATGAAGCTTAAGTAAATTATATTCAAAGAAAGCCATATATATTCAAATTTAAAAGTATAACTATTGATTACCTAAAGTTAATTTTTAAATCTCTTAATAGCAAGCGTGATATAAATTTTGTCAGTGAAAGTGTATTATTGGATGCTTTTGAGCTTATTGGCCAAAACTTATTATACATAATTAAACAGTCTATAACAACAGGAATTTTTCCTGAGGTATGGAAAGAAGCGATTGTTGTTCCAATAGAAAAAGTTAAAAATACCAAAAATGCTAATGAATTCCGAACAATCAATACCATCTTAACAGAAGCTAAACTTTTAGAGAAAGTTATATATAACCAGCTCGTAGAATATTTTGAAAACAAAGGCCTAATATCAATCGGGCTTCAGAAGAGGGCATAGCTGTGAAGCATTATTGAATTTAGTTATCACAAATTGGAAAATTTCAGTACATGACAACAAAGTAATAATGGCAGTTTTTTTTTAGACTTAAGGCTTGCGTTTGAAACTGTTGATCGTGATATTTTATTATGTAAATTTGAGGAGTATGGTATATGTGGAAAAGAATTGGGGTGGTTTAAATCTTATCTTAAGTATGGAAGAACTCAAAGAACGAAAATTAATGGTTATTTATCAGACCCAATCGAAAAGTCATATAGTGTACCACAGGAAAGTGTGTTGGGTGTTTTATTGTTTTTGATATTTATTAATGATATGGAAAAAGTAGTGAAACGTGGGAAATTAATACAATTTGCAGATGATACTTTGTTATATGTTACTGGTAAATGTGTAAGTGAATGTTTTGCTAAAATAAATATTGATTTAAATAGTTTAAGTAGATGGCTAAATATGAATAAACTTAAATTAAATGTTGATAAAACTAAATGTTTAATAATTAATGGAATTAACAATGGAAGCTTTAATATTGTAATTGCTAATAAAAATGAAAATAATTGAAGAAATAAAATATTTAGGAGTAATAATAGATTGTAAATTAAATTTTAAGAATCATATTAATTATGTTTGTAAAAAGATCGTCAAAAAGGAACATTTTTTTAGTAAAATCTTAAAGAAACTATCTTCAAAATGTGCAATTAATTTATATAATACAATGATCAAACCGCAATTTGAATATTGTTCTTCAATTATCTTTATGTGTAATGCTTAGATGATGGGTAGACTGTAAAGACTCCAGAACAAATCTATTAGAGTTGTTCTGAGATTAAATCGCTATGCATCTATACATTCAATGTTGGTTACTTTAAAATGGTTAAATATTGAACAAAAAATTAATATGAATATTTTGATTATTGTATTTAAAATAAAAAATGGGCTTTACCCAAATTATTTATGTAATAGAATTGTGTAAAATAGAGACATACATGAATATAATTTGAGAAATAAAGACAACTTTAGATTAAATATTTATAGAAGTGAAAGAACAAAAAATATGAGTGTTCAAAATTGAGGTATCATTTTGATTTTGCCGACATTTTTTTTCTACCTTAAATTTTTATACGAGGTATCTTTAGGTATATTCTAAATACATTCCGGTTAGTTCATATGGAACGTTACACGAAGGAACAACGTGTTTTTGTTATTACAACATTTTTTGAAAATGGTAAAACTTTTCAAGATGTAATTAGGAAATTTCGAACAAAATTTGGTAGAGAAAATACTCCAACAAATCGTGCAATCAAGCTGATGGTTGATAAATTTCTAGAAACTGGATCTGTTCTTGATAACAGAGGCAACATTTATCAACGTAGTGGCCTCTCAACCGAGAATGTAGCAGCTGTGATCAGAAGTGTTGAAGAAGATCCAAAAACTTCCATTCGTCATCGTTCGCAGCAATTAAACATCAAACCATCCACATTATTCAACATTTTGCATCGTGATCTCCATTTAAAGGCTTATAAGGTCCAGCTGACGCAAGAATTAAAACCAACTGACCATGCATTACGTCGGCAATCGTTTCTTGGGCAATTGGGCAATCGAAAAACAAGAAGAAAATGAGAATTTTTTTAACAAAATAATCTTCACCGACGAAGCTCATTTCCAGCTCAATGGCTACGTCAATAAACAGAATTGCCGCATTTGGGGTGAAGAGAATCCAAGGGTTATCTTAGAGCAACCAGTACATCCACAAAAAGTTACGGTTTGGTGTGGTTTGTGGTCAGGAGGAATCATCGGACCATATTTTTTTGAAAACGCAAGTGGAAATGCGATTACGGTCAATGGAAATCGCTACAGGGAGATGATCCGAAGCTTTTTGTGGCGCGAAATTGATGATTTGGACGTAGAGAATATGTGGTTTCAACAGGACGGTGCCACTTGCCACACAGCAAGAGAAACAGTAGATCTTTTGAAGGAAAAGTTCGAAGATCACATTATTTCTCGTAGAGGAGTAGTGATGTGGCCACCAAGATCGTGCGATTTGACACCGTTGGATTTTTTTTTGTGGGGTTTTGTGAAATCGAAAGTGTGCAGCAATAGTCCCACAACAATTCAAGAGCTTAAAAATAACATTATCGAGCAGATTTCAACCATTGAGAACAGTTTATTGAACAACTTGATTCAGAATTTTGGTAAAAGATTGGAAGCCTGCCGAAGTAGCAGAGGGGCCACTTTGCCGACATAATTTTTGATTATTAACCGGAACCTATTTGTAATAAATTAAAATAAAAATATATTTAATATTTAAAAAAAAAAGTCTTTTTTTATTAAAATAAAAATGATACCTCAAATTTGAACACTTTATAAAGGTTTAAAACTACATATATAATGAACTTCCAATAGTATTAAAAAATGAAAATCTTTTAAATATGTTTAGAAAACAAATTAAATTATATATCAAAGATCATTTTTAAAATTAATTGAAATACAAATTTATTGTATTATTAAATTTATTGTATTATTTATTATATTGTAGAAATTAAATTTATTGTATATATAAGTAAATATATATGTATATAAGTATTATTATTTATATATAAGTAAATTTTAATTATTTTGTAATGTGTTGATAATAATAATAATATTGTAATTATAAATAGTTTATATGAACTAAATAAAACTAAAACTAAACTATAATTGGTAGGTGAAACTAAAAACTGCTTATTATTATTAAATATCTCACAATTCTTTTCTTTACCTAACCCTAACTTGGTTAAATTATTCCAAAGGTTCTTAGTATTACCACAGTATTGAAGAATATTGTTGAAATGCTCCTTTTTTGCTTGCTTAACTTTTAGATTAACATTATTTCGTAATTTTTTTAATTTATTCTCTATCAGTATTACTTTTAGTATTTTTCCACACCTCGTAGGCGACGTCCCGTTCATTCATAAGAGATTTAATTGAAGGGTTAAAAAATGGAATGCCATCGTCTTTCGAGTGAAAGATTTAAGAGGAACATATTCGTCAAATAGGCGTGAAACTAAATGATTAAATTATTGAATTTTTTCATTAATATTCACTATATTATATAAAAAGTTCCAGTTGAGATTGGCCTCACATTCAAGTAGACTGATGATATTAATATTTTTGTGTAATCCCTATAAGTTATCGTTTTATTGGGAATATTTAATTTAGTTTTGAGGGATAAATAGATCATATCATGATCGGAAAGCTCAGAAACAGACAGCTGCCCAAAGTTTATTGCTTCACTCAAACGATCCGAGGATATAAAAAACAGATCTAATAAAAAATTATGGTTATCACTAAAGCGAGTTCTTATTATAAGTTATTAGTAATACCAAGTGTAGTTTAACTAGTTTTTTAATAAGTTATTGTTATCCAAGATATCTATATTAAAACCGCCTCCTATAAGTATATTTTCGTATCCTCCTATAAGTATATTAATCTATCCAAAGCTTTTTTGAAAGGGGTCATTTGGTGCCCTGCGAGATCCGGAAAGTAAACAGAACCCAGGAGTACTGATGTTCCATTATTTTTTGTTTCAATTGGAATGAATTCAATTTCATCTGACGCATCTGAATGACACAACTACTTAACTGGAAGAACACATTTCACATATATTGCAACTCCACCACCCCGAATTGTGTTCCCTAAGTTATCGACTTTGGAACGGTCACATCTGTACAATTTCAAGCCTGGAATTCTTGAATCCAGGCTCAATGTCATTATTAAGCGAAGTTTCAGTTAGCATATTACATGAATATTAGCTTTAGAAATATATGCTTTTAACACATCAGTTTTTGGACGAAGACTTCTAAGGTGAATGACGTTCAGCGATTTATCAGAATTTTCAAAAGCTGTACACAATACTATATTTGGAATATGATCCGAGCTACTAACACTGTTAACCATGGTCATTTAGAACGTTATGATTGAAATAATTGATGCCTGCAAAGTAGCGCAAATCATGCAACAACAAAAAAACAACAAGTTGAAATAATAAAAATGTGAAATTTAAAAATTTCTTAAAAAATATATAAAAAAAGAGAAAATTAAAAATTAAGGGGCCTCGGTGGCCTAGTGGGTAAGAGTGTATAAAATACGCTGTAAACACCGAGGGAGTGTGGGTTCGCACACACATCCGAAGATTTAATCCCCCTTACGACATTTACAGCCACGCCTGAACAGGAAAGGCTGTGTAATTTCCTGTCCACATTTATGTGGCAGAAAAATGCATAAAAAAAAAATTAAAAAAAAAAATATATAATAACAAATAGTAAAGAAAATATGAAACTTAAATTATTATTCCTAAAAATGAAGAGAGAAATTTAAAAAAAATAAAAAGGAAGTAAATTATTAATCATGTCTAATAATTTACTTCCTTTTAATATTTTTTTAAATTCTCTCTTCATCTTTTATTTAAAATACATACATTTTAAGAGTTCCTAAAATTATTAAAGAGTTCAATTGCTAGATATTAGCTGTTCCTTGGCAGTTATCTTCAGTGCCTCAGTATTTTCAGTTTTTACAATAAATAGATAGCCTCTCCTAGTAAAAACTTTATGTAACCACCCATATTTCTTCAATCGTGGAGCAGTTTGCAAAAGTAACCTAGTGTAAGGTGATAGGCTTTCGTTTATGTATATGCTGGAGGATGGTGAGCCATGGGCATGATCGAAGCCAATGTGAGAAGTGATTAAATTTTTACATTCAAAATACTTTTTGTAAAATATTTCCTTAGCAGACTGTGATATAAATTCGATGATGATACTATTACGTACTCGAAAAAAAATGACACGTTGTCAATACTAGTTGGGAAGCTTATGGTTTCCGAGATTCTATTATGTAACATTTTAATGTTTTTGTTGTGAGCCAGTTTTATTCCACTAACAATTAAATCATTGGCATGAGATAATCTTTCAAGTTCGACGATACCCTGGGCGATTTCATCTTGCTCAACAGAAATAATAACGATTCTTTCGTTAGTGGCTTCAGAATATGAATCAATATTTTGCATTCCTGTTTCAAACTCTTGTATTTTTGTGTTAAATTTTTCTAAGTTTGAGTTCATATCAGTTTCAATACTAGAAAACTTTATATCAATTTTTTCATTAAGAGTTGATATGTTGCGATCAACATCTTTTACCACACTTAGAAATCTGGCATTAATCTTAGACTCAATATCAGCGAACTTATCTTCAATTATTTTTATCATGCTCAGTTCAAAAGCGTCAAAACGTGTTGTTAGACCCGAAATTACCGAAAGCAAATCGGATTTTTGATTAGTATTAGATAGTTGCTGAAAGCCATCCTTTTTAGGAGTAGTAGTAGTACTATTTGATCGTAGTATTTTTGTTTTATTTCACTCATAATGAAGTAGCAAATATTTGTAAAGAATAAGTAAAAATTTATTTTTATTTATTTTTTATTTTTTCATTCTCAATTAATTCAACTTAACATTTCATAAAAAAAGTATTTCAAAAAAAAAATACATTATTATTAAATACTAGTAAAAAGTATAATTGTACATAAATATATAAAATTTCAAAAATTTAGAAATACTTAGTCTGAGAAAATCTGATATACTCTCAATCAAATTTATGTTTTACTTTAAAAAAAAATATAAGGTGAAATTGAGAGAATAGGGATTTTTTTATTTTACAAGAAAATAGTATTAAAACCACATTGTAGTATTAAAGTTATAAAAAAAAGTAAATGTAACAGTAAGTCGATGCAACCGACTTATTAATACCCTACACCTGAATAATTCGAATTAAATTAAAAATCCATAAGTTTTTGGCAGCTGCTTGAACTTCTTCCCTTTTCTGTCTTATTCAACTCGAATTTCAGGAACGTAAAAGAAGCATCCTCTTGTGATATACTTGACACCCTTGTAAAAAATTTCAAGTTTCTATCTTTATTAATTTGGAAGATGTGCCTGTTAGTCGTTGTCAGGGACATAAAGAAAGTCAGGTACCCGTCAGGTACCCGAATTACCACTCCAATTCATCGAATCCATCTTAGGGACATAAAGAAAACATGCCAGAACACCATTGTACTAAATTTAAAAGTTCTACTTTCGTTGGTTTTGGAGATATGCTCGTTTGCTCTTCTGCTCGTCCGGAAGTTTCCAAAATACGAACCCATGGTTCAAATTCTTTCAAATGTCAGTTTCGAATTTTACAGAAAAGGAAACATAACAGAACACCCTTGTACTGAAAATGAAGGTTCTATCTTTGTTGGTTGTGGAGATATACTCGTTTGCTCTGGGGCTCGTTCGGAAGCTTCCAAGATCGTGCCAAATTTCAGAAATATAAATAAAACACGAAAGAACACCACTGTACCAAATTCAAAGGTTCTATCTTTGTTGGTTTTGGAGATAATCTCGTTTGCTCCGGAATCATTCGGTAGCTTCCAGAATCCGAACCCATGGAGCGATTTTTTCCAGATTCGAACTTAGCCTTCCTTTCGTAATTAGCAACCTACTATATAATTTTCATCAAGATGGCTTTACTAGTTTTTGAGTTATCGTGCGAACGGACGAACATCGTTAAATCGACTCAGGAAGTGTTCTTTTTGGTGTTTGCAAACTCCGTACCAAAGTTAATATACCCTATACTTTAGGTGTAGGGTATAAAAAAACATTTATATACTTAACACGTTGTTGACGTTTTTTTTCCAAAAAATTTTAAGTATATGCTAACACTTTTAACTATTATGTAACAGTAGTTTTTCAACAACTATGTTAAGTGTACATTATACATAACAAAATAATAATAATTTTCTTTTTATAAATATTTAAAATTCAGTACATTAGTAAATGTGCCGTCAGTCGTCTGGCTGTTATGGAATTGTGTCGAATAATGATACTACCAAGTATCACATTGAATGAATTTTTTTTTATAAGAAGTAAACCTATTTATATTTTTTATACTTTATCTTTTAATTTAAAAATATGATATAAAATAGTGAAAAGACATAATATATACAACTAAAATTTAAATGACGTAATTACTAACCATTCATGACAGTTCGTCCACCACCCGTCAATGTCTTTTGCAATAATATAGATTAATAAGAATACAGTTAATTATTGGGATACAACTATACAGCTAACTTATAGGTTTATTTATGATACTATATGTATATCATTATAGTATAATCATTTTAAAAAAATAGTACATTTTTCTGCCACATAAATGTGACAAGGAAATTACACAACCTTACCTTTTCAGGCGTGGCTGTAAATGTCGTAAAGGGGATTATTTTTACGACATGTGTGGCATCGAACACACTCTTCACTCTTACACAGCGTATTTTACACGTTCTTACCTACTAGGTCACCGAAGTCCCTTAAAAAAAGTTAAAATTTTAATAAGTAAATTTAAATTTTAGAAGAGAAAACATTTTTTCTGGTCAAATGATCAATTTTATTTTGAAAAAAAAAATCTATTGAATTTAATTGAATTGAATTTTATTCACTAAATAATTTTATTTATTTCTATCATTTTAATATAATTCGAAAATTATCTATGGAGTAATATTTTATTAGTCTACTAGCAGGTAGTAAGATTGGCTTAATTTTGTTTTACACGACACCATTTCCGGCGTAATATAAAATGGGGAAAATTTCTTAAGAAAAACTGTTATTACTACTAATATTTTTACTTTAATTACAACAAAAATTAATATAAAAGCTGGAGGCAAAATTTAAAAATATAAGTTTATAGTTATGCATTTGAGTGTTCTAGCTTTTATTTTAATTTCACAGACTTTAAAACTTATATATACTTATATTTATATATATATTTGACATATTGAAATAAACTTTTTTAAAGAAATCTCGATTGTAACAATATAGTTTAGAAAATTACAGAAAAATTTGCTATTAAAAATTTATTTTCTACTTTTTAGTTCAAAAAAGCTGTTTTTTTAAAAAATTTTTTTATTTATTTTATTTTATTCTTTTTAGTAATGACAAATATAAGTATTAAATTGATATTTTTTTTTTCTTGTTTTATTTTGAATTTTACAGTTGCTCTTACAGTCTATAATTATATTATTACCTGTTATAATATAGAATATATTGAATTTTTTTATTATTAATTTATTGTGGCAAAATTTTTAAAAAATTAAGAAAACGTTGCATAGCTAAATTCAAAATTTAAATAAAAATATTACAATTTTATAACGTTCCACTTAATTTCCACTTAAAAATGTGACTCTTTGAAAACTTTGATTTATATACTGCCTTGTTTTTTGTTTCTTTTATAGCATGACATTTTAATATTTCTTTTTTCTATTTGTTATGTGTGTAAATATCAGATGTGCACATATACATAAGAAGTAGCCTTTAAAAATATTTAAAAAAAATCAAAGTAATATTTTTTGTTCTCTTCTTTTTCTATTCGTTTTATTTTTCTTCCAGTATTACATTTTCCTTTTTTTTTGTTTTCTGTTATTTAGGTACGGTAAGTATTTCTTGTTTTTTTTTTTAAATGTTTAATTTATACATGCATTCTATTTAAAAAATATAAATTATACCCTATAGAACATTCTGAATTTTTATACCCTACACATTAAGTATAGGGTATATTAACTTTGGTATGGTGTTTGTAACCACCAAAAGGAAGCGAGTTAGGTATAGACATGTATATATATTCTGAATCAGGATCACCGCCTGAGTCGATTTAGCGATGTCCGTCCGTCCGTCCGTACGCACGATAACTCAAAAAATAATGATGCTATCTTGATGAAATTTATACTGTAGGTTAACAATGACTAAGGTAAGGCGAGGATTGTAAATGGCGAAATCGGGCCATGCGTTCGAGTACCTACCATAAAACTCCCAAAACCTAATACGCATATTTTCGAAATTAATAAAGATAGAAACTTAAAATTCTGTACGAGGGTGTGTTTTTTTGAATCCCTGATATCCCCAAAATTTGAGATGAATTGGAGGAGCTGTTCGGGTACCTCCCATACAACTCCCAAAACCAAACATGCATATATACGAAATTAATACAGATAGAAACTTCAATTTTGGTACTAGGGTGTTGTTTCCTAAATCCCTGATTTGTCCAAAATTTGAGATGAATTGGAGGAGCTGTTCGGGTACCTCCCATACAACTCCCAAAACCGAACATGCATATCTTCTAAATTAATAAAGATAGGAACTTCAAATTCGATACGAGTGTGCTGTTTCTTAAATCCCTAATTTGCCTAAAATTTGAGATGAATTGGAGTGGTCGTTCGGGTACCTCCCATACAACTCCCAAAACCAAACAAGCATATCTTCGAAATTAATAAAGATAGAAACCTCAAATTTGGTACTAGGGTGTTGTTTCCTGAATCCCTGATTTGTCCAAAATTTAAGATGAATTAGAATGGTTGTTCAGATACCCCCACACAACTCCTAAAACCAAACAAGCATATCTTCGAAATTAATAAATATATAAACTTGAAATTTGATATAAGAATGTTCTACCCTGTTGATGTCTCTAAAATTTGAGATGAATTGGGGTGGTGGTCCGCGTGCCTTCACACACTTCCCAAGACCTAACAAGCATATTTTCGAATTTAATAAAGATAGAAATCTGAAATTTTGTACAAAGGTTGTAAAAGCATTAATTTTTTTAGCTTAGTTATATTAAATACCTAACTAAAATAACTTATGGATTTTTAATTTAATTTGAATTTTTTAGGTGTAGGGTATAAATAAGTCGGTTGCATCTACTTACTGTTACTTTTACTTGTTTTTTGTTCGTTTATATTTACTGTCCATTCATATGAAAACATAAAATTTTTTTTTGTTCGTTTATGTTTACCGTCCATTCATATAAATATAACTGTTGCCTACATATTAAAAAATAATAAATCTATAACTACATACATAAATAGCCATATATTCATTCATATACATATGTATCTATATTATGAGCTGAACTTCTCAGTGTTGCATTATATCATAATGCGGCAAAATTTTTAAAAAACTAAGAAAACGTTGCATAGCTAAATACAAAATTTAAATAAAAATATTGCAATTTTATAATGTTCTTTATTTCTACTTAAAATGCGACCCTTTAAAAACTTTGATTCATACACTGCCTTGTTTTTTCTTTCTTTTCATAACATAACATTTTAATATTTTTTTTTTATTCTGTTATGTACGAAAATATCAAACGTATGTTTCTTTCTTTTAAAATCATAACATTTTAATAGTTCTTTTTTTCTATCTGTTATGTGGGTAAATATCAGATCTGCACATATACATAAGAAATAGCCTTTAAAAATATTTAAAAACAATCAAAGTAACATTTTTTGTTCTCTGTTTTTTCTATTCGTTTTTATTTTTCTTCCAGCATTACATTTTGCTTTTTTTTTCTGTTATTTAGGTACGCTAAGAACTTATTTTTTTTTTTAATATTAAATTTATGCATACAGTCTATTTCAAAAATATAAATTATTAGCTATAGAACATTCTGAATTTTTATACCCGTACGATAGGATCGGGTATAATAAAATTACTCCTCCGTTTGTAACACCTCGAAATAAGCGAGCTAGATATACCTTCAAAGGTATGGATCGGATCAGAAAGAAATTCTAAGACTTTTGAGCCATGTCCGTCCGTCCGTCAGCACGCTAACTCAAAAACTAAGAAAGCTAGAATCTTGAAATTTACACAAAATATTCTTGGAGTAATTTGTAGGTTCCCTATTTTTTTTGGTTGAGTTTGGACCAAACCTTAAGGTAGCTCTCGAACACCTAACTTTTAGATCCCCACATTTTTTTTGAAATAGAGCTATGAAATTGCTGATAGATCTCACTGCTTATAGATCTTAACTGCTGATAGATCTCACAAAAATATTAATTTTATTTTTAATAACTTTTTTTTGTAGCCCCACCCGTTACGGAGCTACAGCTCCCCAAAGGTTCAAAAAAGCTCTATATTTAAATTGTTATAGCACAAGTTGTGTAAGGTATATCTTCATTTTAACGAAAACGCCAAACGATTACTACTTTCATTAGCTTTAAAAGTATGTATACATTAAATATATATTTGTGGCATACGGTGTCTTAATTTACCGTTATGCGAAACTCAAATTTTGCAAAATCCTTTAATCCTTCTATCTTCTAAACGGTTTAAGTTGGAAACTTGAAATTTTGGCAGAAGTTAGATCTTTGAAAATACAGAATCATTTCAGAAACTTTTTTTGTATCACCTTCCGTTTAGGAGCTGTAAGGGGTCAAAAACTGAAAATTTCTTATTTTTAAACACCTGTAACTTGAACACCTGTTAAAATTTTTTTGAAGTAATACACAAAAATTAAAGCTTCAACATTATACTCTTATTTCTGTTAACAACTTTTTTTAATAATATAGGGTTACTTTATAATTGACGAAAGTGTTACTTGATTTTTTCAAATTTTCTAACAAATTTCTTTAACTAATTTTTTCTTTTTGCATTTTGTTTTACTCGATAATTTGAAATTGTTGAGGATATAATGCGTAGTACAAAAAAATGTAAATAAATAAACAACATAACGGTTGCTTGAAGAATGTTTGTTTATATGATATTGATATATATACATATACTTATATAATATCATGTTTATTTACAATATATCGTATATGTCACTAGTGAATGAATGATAAGAGTATAGATGTATATTATATAGGGCCGTATTTACATACATATATGAATTTTATTGTACTTATAAGAAATTATTATGTCAATGGAATATTTAAATATAATATAATATAATATTTAAAATTATATTTATTATTTTGTACTAAGTAAATTTAATATACATTTACCGCTTAGTATTAAATGGTACTATAGAATATTTGAAAAAGTTTTGGATTGATAATCGTTATGTGGAAGGTTAGAATTTGCTTTTGAAGAATGTATAAACATATATACTCATACTTATTTTTAAAGATCTAACTTCTGTCAAAATTTCAAGTTTTAAACCGTTAGAAGATAGAAGATAGACCGTTTAGAAGATAGAAGGGTTAAAGGATTTTGCAAAATTTTAGTTTCGCATAACGGTAAATTAAGACACCGTATGCCACAAAAATATATTTATTGTATATATAGTTTTAAAGCTAATAAAAGTAGTAATCGTTTGGCGTTTTCAAAATGAAGATATACCTTATACAACTTGTGCTATAACAATTGAAATATAGAGCTTTTTTGAACCTTTGTGGAGCTGTAGTTCTGTAACGGGTGGGGGTACAACAAAAAGTTATTAAACATAAAATTAATCTTTTTGTGACATCTATCAGCAGTTAAAATTTCATAGCTCTATTTCAAAAAAAATGTGGGGATCTAAAAGTTAGGTGTTCGAGAGCTACCCTAAGGCTTGGTCCAAACTCAACCAAAAAAATGGGGAACCTACAAATTACTCCCAGAATATTTTGTGTAAATTTCAAGATTCTAGCTTTCTTAGTTTTTGAGTTAGCGTGCTGACGGACGGACGGACGGACATGGCTCAAAAGTCTTAGAATTTCTTTCCGATCCGATCCATACCTTTGAAGGTATATCTAGCTCGCTTATTTCGAGGTGTTACAAACGGAGGAGTAATTTTATTATACCCGATCCTATCGTACGGGTATAAAAACTTAAATTTAACACTGGCTTACTAAATTTTAAGTAAATGCATATTAAATTTTACACTGTCTTCTCAAGTGCGGCACATTAATTTGTTTACACATTCATATCTTTCAAATTCATTGCTTTCAAATCAAAAATATACATATTTTGAAACACATATTATTATAAACAAATATTATTACATATTTTGAAGTATGTACCTATGTATATGTACGCATACAATGCAATGGCTACATAAAAAATAATAGTCTTTTATAGAAAAAAAAAACATTTATGTATTACGTATACGTATTGGTATTGGTATTGGTGAGTTTAGTAAATTTAGATAAAATGTTTTATTTTGGTTCTGTAATAATTCTGTTAAAAATTCTGTTATATCTTTGTATGAAAATTTAATTTTGAAATTAAGTTAATTTCTCTAATGTTTTTCGATATTATTATTTTAAAATCATGTATTATCATCGGGATCTGATCTAATGAAGAAAATTTCAAATCTCTAGCTCAACGGGAAGTGTGTTTAAAATGGCTTCTAAGATTCCATCCTTTACCCAACCAAGTTAATAAAAAGCTGTTAAAAAATAAAACATAGAAAACAAAAATTAACTGTAACTGAAGTTTTTCTATTTTGTATCCCGTTGCGTTCTTGTTTCCTATTCTTTCCTATTTTATGATATTTTTTTTTTTTTCATTTTAACTCTTTTCATTCATTCGGTATTATTATCCTTCATTTTTGTTATTATTTCAAAAACTATTTCACAAACAAAACTATTATATAAAACAAAATTATAGGCCCATATCGTTATTAAATTCAATCAGTAAAATATATGAAAGAGTTATCGATACAAGAATAAGATCATTTATTAAGCAAACTATTGGCTTCGATTCGAATCAATATGGATTTATAGAAGGAAGTGGTACAGATTCTGCTGTGTCGGTTACAATAGACCAAATTCATGACGCATTAGATGAAGGGTACTATGTTGTGGCAATGTTTATTGATCTAAGTAAAGCATTTGATGTTGTCAATCATGGCAAACTACTAGATTTTCTTGAAGACTTGGGAATTAGAGGTATAGCAAATAGGTTATTTAGGAGTTATTTGTCAAATAGAACTCATTGTGTGTGAATTGAAAATACTGTAAGCTCTGAACTAGTGATTAATACTGGAGTCCCACAAGGATCGATATTGGGCCCACTTCTTTATTTATTATATGTAACGAATCTCTCAAAGTGTAACTTTGAATCAAAGTATACAATTTATGCAGATGACACAAATTTTATATGTAAGGCTAAAACTTTAATCCAACTAGAAAATAACCTAAATAAAGATATGGAAATATACGGTAATTGGCTGGACGGTAATGGTCTCTGTATGAATCCCAAAAAGACATATTATATTGTATTCAAAACACTTAGGAAAAAATATCATGAAATTACAATAAAAGCAAGAGGTGTCACGGTAGAACGAGTTCAACATATGAATGACTATAGATGAAAATCTTAAATGAGATAAACATATTAAACAATTAAAGAAAAGCATAATACCGATCATAATGGCAATCAAAAGAGCAGGTGGTGTTCCAATCAAAGCCGCCAAATTAATTTACAACGAATGCATCTTGTCAAAAATTCGTTACAATATAGGCAGTTGGAGTAACAGTACAAAATTCCATGTCAATCAAATGGGTATGATTATGAAAAAATCGTTAAAAACATTATACAAATTGAACCCTAGATTGAGTACAAAGGAATTGTATATAACCACAAATGAACTTGACATAAACCAGTTAATATACTTCGAAAAATGTAAATATGTGTATAAAATAATAAACAAGAAAATGAAATCTTCATTAACAATTATAACAAGAGATAACGTGCACAACTACAACACTAGATATAGAGGACATCTTGTAGTACCTAAAGCAACTACAACTAAGAAGCTACAAGGATTAAAATGTAGTGCAATAAAGATGTTTAACGCTCTACCTATCCAACTAAAACGCAGCCAAAACTTACATGAATTTAAACATAGACTTAAGAAATATTTAAAAAACTTTAGAAATTAGCTATTGTTCAAGTAAAAAAAAATTAAAAAAAATTGTAATGTGATTTATAAACTTTTAGTTTTTAGAATTAGTTTAGATTTAGTTTAGAATTTAATTTCTTATACACAATTTTTTATATAAATTGTCTGAAATTAATAATAAAAAATAAAAAAAAAAAAAAAAAAAAAAAAAAATAAACAGTTATTTAAAGGACATTTACAAAAAATAATTTGTACCGAATATCACCATTCATTTTTAAAATTATGGGCGTTTTTCAAAGATTTTTTCATTCATTTTATTCTAAGTATTCATCTGAAAATGGTGTAATAATGTCTAATAAACTTAACTTATATTCGGAAATAAGAAATATAAATTCGTTATATTTTTCTTTATGCAAGGTGCGCCAGTTATAGCTATCATTCAAATGCTTCCGGAAAATGTTTATTTTAAATTTTTTTACAGCAAAGACATACTTAAGTTAAATATTTAAAAAGCAAATTAATTTTAATTTTGCTAATGAAACAAAATTGTTCCAATGACATATGTTTCATTTCTTCCCACATCAATTTGTCATTGAAAAAAATTGTGATACAATTCTTGGTATATTTCATTATAATTTTGTATTTTAATGAGTTTAGACTTAAAATTTGTTTTTTTATTATTTTGTTTAAGTTTAGTTTTAAAATGGAAATTTCAAAAACAAAAAAAAATAATTCTAGAAAATTTTTACTTTTTTATTCTTTTCAATTCAGCGAATATCATTATTAAATAAAAAATCTATTTTCTTAATTTTATTCTATTTATTTATTATTTTAATTTTATTCTTTAGTACCATTTTCTATCAATAATAATTAAAAAAATTAAAATAATAAAACTTTATTTTGCAAACATCGAAGTAATGCTATAAAATCAAATAGGCCTAAAATATAGGAAGGATCCCTATAATACTAATTTAAAAGAACATTTTAAGAATATTTGCAAAGATATTAAAAATGATATTAAATCTGTACGTGATAATTATTATTCTTCCGAATTTATTAAACATAGTGGTAACTCTAAAATGGAATGGGTCATTGTGAATAATATTTTGAACAAAAATAGTACTAATAATGTAATAAAGCAAATTGAAATTAATAATAAAACGAGGAAGAATACAGTTGCCTTTGTCAACTCTTAGATACCCGTACGACCCGTTAGTATGCCTATCACTTAGTATGCCTATCACTCTGCTTGTAATATTATTTTTTTAATTTTTTAGTATTTTAAAATAATTTGGGTGAAATTTTATAATTTCTAGAACTATGGGTTGTACATATATTCAAACTATAAGTTTATACATTCTTCAAAAGTAGATTCTAACCTTCCGAATAACAACTATCTATCTAACTTTTCCAAATATGCTATAGTACCATTTAATACTAAGCGGCAAATGTATAATGCCTAAGTTTAATAATTTATACTATACATATGTATAAATTATTTATCGTACGGGTATAAAAAAATGTGAAGAATTGACTTTTCTGGAATTTTGAGGGGCTGTAAGTCCGGAACCCTATATAATTAAAAAAACCCGTTAACATACGTAAAAATATATTATTGAACCTTTAATTTTCATGTCTTGCCGAAGAAAAATTTTTACAGGTGCCTAAGTTACAGATGCCTGAAAATAGCAAATTTTCAATTTTTGAGGAGTAATAACTCTTAAAGAGGGGGCGCTACCAAAAAAGTTTCTGGGAAAACTTACACTAATTCTAAAAGTTGTTTCTTGTCTCAAAATTTCAGTTTCCTATCTCAAAACGTGCCGGAGTTATGAAAAAAGAAATATCATGCAAAATTTGGCTTTAACATAACGGTAAATTTAAATAGTAAATTACAAACTATTGCATAATTTTGATATTTTTTTATGGAGACAACAAAAATTCCGGTCTTCTAGTGTTTTTAGATTGTAAAACTACTACACAGAACCTGAGATATATACATCTGAAAATAGGGCTTTTTTGAAATTTTGGGGGGCTGTAACTTAGGAACGCTATACAATTAAAAGAAACCATTAACATACGTACAAATATATTACGGGACCTTTAATTTTTTTGTCTTGCCGAAGAAAAATGTGTACATATGCCTAAGTTAAAGGTGTTTAAAAATAGCAAATTTTCAATTTTTGAGCCCTAATATCTCATAAATAGGGGGTGGTCCAAAAAAAATTTCTGAGCAAACTTATACTAATTCTAAGAGTTCTTTCTGCTCTCAAAACTTCAAATCCCTATTTGAAATCGTTACGGAGTTATGAGGGTAGAAAAATCATGCAAAATTTGGTTTTCATATAACGGTAAATTTATATACCAAATTTAAAAAAATTGTACAATTTTGATATTAATTACAAATTTAAAAAAAGTACCTGTCGTATGACGTTTTCTGATGGAAAAAATCTTAAGTAGAACATGAGACATATGCATTTAAAAATAGGGCTTTTTAAAAATGTGGGGATCTAAAAGTTAGCTGTTCGAGAGCTACCCGAAGTTGTGGTCGGATCTCAACCAAAAAAAATAGGTAACCTACAAATTGTTGTAAGAATATTTTGTGTTAATTTCAAGACTCTAGCTTTCTTAGTTTTTGAGTTATCTTGCTGACGGACAGACGGACGGACGGACAAAGCTCAATCGTCTTAAAATTTTTTTCTGATCCGATCCATACCTTTGAAAGTATATCTAGCTACCTTATTTCGAGGTGTTACAAACGGAGGAGCAATTTTAATATACCCGATCCTTATCGTACGGGTACGGCAAAAATTGTGCACAAAAAAATATTGCTAATGAGTTTAACAAATATTTTGTCAACTCAGCAGAAAACTCTTTCGAGAATACAAGTCGAAATAATTGCCGTTGTACTTAAATCAAAATAATATTTTAGGTTTAAATATTATGCTATCTAATATTTTTGGGTATATAGATATAACACCAGTAGAAGTATACCAATCCATTTTAGCTTTAAATAATAAAAAATCATGTACGAAAGATAACATTAACAACATACTATTAAAAAAAATAGCAAACTTTGTAAGTCCTGTTCTTAGTTATATATTCAATTTATATACTCAAAATGGTGAGTTTCCTTTAGCTCTTAAATGTGCTGAAGTAGTACCACTTTTTAAAAAAGGATCCAATTTAAATTTAGCTAACTATAGACCTATTTCTTTATTACCTTGCTTAGGAAAATTCTTTGAAAAATTGCTAAAAAAAAGAATGTTAAGTTTTCTTACCAGCATTAATTACTTTAACAAAAATCAATTTGGTTTTCTAGAAGATAAATGTACTGAAGATGCTATCTTAAAACTTAGTTCGGAATTATATTCAAGTATAAACAGAAATTGTTATACAGCTGCTCTATTTATAGATATAAAAAAAGCATTTGATACAATAAATCATAAAACTCTTATTAAAAAATTGAAATCGATAGGCTTTAGAGGTTTTGTGTTTGAGTTTCTTAAATCGTTTTTGACTAACAGATTGCAATTAGTAAAGGTTGATGGAGCCTTAAGTGATTACCAAATTATAAAATTGTACCTCAAGGTTCAGTTTGTACCTCAAGGTTCAGTTTTAGGACCAATATTATTTTTAATTTATATAAATTTCTTGTTTTCACAACCATTTATCGGAAACATCACTGGTTTTGCTGATGACTGCTCTCTCTCGTACGGTAATATAAATGTTTCTTCTCTACAAAAAAGTATTGAAGCGGACATAACTTTCCTTAGAAATTGATTCATGGTTCATAAACTTATAATAAGTAATAAAACCAAATTAATGTTTTTTAAGTTGAATGTTTTAAAAACTACAATAGACTCTAGTATAAAATTCAATTTTCATGGAGCAAATTGTCCGAGAATTGTCTGTACTAATGTAAATTGCCAGGGAAACATAGCCAATATCAGTCAGAGACGTTCCAAGTTCGAGTTCAATAGAAGATAATCTTTTAAGTTCGACGATAAGTTTGGCGATTTCATCTTGCTCAACAGAAATTATAACGAATCTTTCGTTAGTGGCTTCAGAATGTGAATCAATATTTTGCATTCCTGTTTCAAACTCTTGTATTTTTGTGTTAAGTTTTTCTAAGTTTGAGTTCAGATCAGTTTCAATACTAGAAAGCTTTATATCAATTTTTTCATTAAGAGCTGATATGTTGCGATCAACATCTTTTACCACACTTAGAAATCTGGCATTAATCTTAACTTATCAGCGAACTTATCCTCAATTATTTTTATCATGCTCAGTTCAAAAGCGTCAAAACGTGTTGTTAGACCCGAAATTACCGAAAGCAAATCGGATTTTTGATTAGTATTAGATAGTTGCTGAAAGCCATCCTTTTTAGGAGTAGTAGTAGTACTATTTGATCGTAGTATTTTTGTTTTATTTCACTCATAATGAAGTAGCAAATATTTGTAAAGAATAAGTAAAAATTTATTATACCCGTACGATAGGATCGGGTATAATAAAATTACTCCTCCGTTTGTAACACCTCGAAATAAGCGAGCTAGATATACCTTCAAAGGTATGGATCGGATCAGAAAGAAATTCTAAGACTTTTGAGCCATGTCCGGCCGTCCGTCAGCACGCTAACTCAAAAACTAAGAAAGCTAGAACCTTGAAATTTACACAAAATTTTCTGGGAGTAATTTGTAGGTTCCCTATTTTTTTTGGTTGAGTTTGGACCAAACCTTAGGGTAACTCTCGAACACCTAACTTTTAGATCCCGACATTTTTTTTGAAATAGAGCTATGAAATTTTAACTGCTCATAGATCTCACAAAAATATTAATTTTATTTTTAATAACTTTTTTTTGTACCCCCACCCGTTACAGAGCTACAGCTCCCCAAAGGTTCAAAAAAGCTCTATATTTAAATTGTTATAGCACAAGTTGTATAAGGTATATCTTCATTTTGAAAACGCCAAACGATTACTACTTTTATTAGTTTTAAAAGTATATATACAATAAATATATTTTTGTGGCATACGGTGTCTTAATTTACCGTTATGCGAAATTAAAATTTTGAAAAATCCTTTAAGCCTTCTTCTTCTAAATGGTTTAATTTGGAAACTTGAAATTTTGACAGAAGTTAGATCTTTGAAAATAAGTATGAGTCATCTCAGAAATTTTTTCTGTATCACCCCCCGTTTAGGAGCTGTAAGGGGTCAAAAACTGAAAATTTCCAATTTTTAAACACCTGTAACTTGAACACCTGTTAACATTTTTTTGAAGTAATACACAAAAATTAAAGCTTCAATATTATACTCTTATTTCTGTTAACAACTTTTTTTAATAGTATAGGGTTACTTTATAATTGACGAAAGAGTTACTTGATTTTTTCAAATTTTCTAACAAATTTCTTTAACTAATTTTTTGCATTTTGTTTTACTCGATAATTTGAAATTGTTGAGGATATAATGCGTAGTACAAAAAATGTAAATAAATAAACAACATAACGGTTACTTGAAGAATTTTTATTTATATGATATTGATATATATACATACTTATATAATATCATGTTTATTTACAATATATCGTATATGTCACTAGTGAATGAATGATAAGAGTATAGATGTATATTATATAGCGCCGTATTTACATACATATATGTATTTTATTGTACTTATAAGAAATTATTCTGTCAATGGAATATTTAAATATAATATAATATAATATTTAAAATTATATTTACTATTTTGTACTAAGTAAATTTAATATACATTTACCGCTTAGTATTAAATGGTACTATAGAATATTTGAAAAAGTTTTGGATTGATAATCGTTATGTGGAAGGTTAGAATTTGCTTTTGAAGAATGTGTAAACATATAGTTTGAATATATCTACAACCCATAGTTCTAGAAATTATAAAATTCACCCAAATTATTTTAAAATACTAAAATATTAAAAAAATAATATTGTAAGCAGAGTGACAGGCTGTGAACATACTAACGGTTCGTACGGGTATATAAGAGTTGACAAAGGCAACTGTATTCTTCCTCGTTTTTATTTATTTTTTATTTTTTCATTCTCAATTAATTCAACTTAACATTTCATAAAAAAAGCATTTCAAAAAAAAAATACATTATTATTAAATACTAGTAAAAAGTATAATTGTACATAAATATATAAAAATTCAAAAATTTAGAAATACTTAGTCTGAGAAAATCTGATATACTCTCAATCAAATTTATGTTTTACTTTAAAAAAAAATATAAGGTGAAATTGAGAGAATAGGGATTTTTTTATTTTACAAGAAAATAGTATTAAAACCACATTGTAGTATTAAAGTTATAAAAAAAAGTAAATGTAATAGTAAGTCGATGCAACCGACTTATTAATACCCTACACCTGAATAATTTGAATTAAATTAAAAATCCATAAGTTTTTGGCAGCTGCTTGAACTTCTTCCCTTTTCTGTCTAATTCAACTCGAATTTCAGGAACGTAAAAGAAGCATCCTCTTGTGATATACTTGACACCCTTGTAAAAAATTTCAAGTTTCTATCTTTATTAATTTCGAAGATGTGCCTGTTAGCCTGTTAGGAGGCGTTGTCAGGTACCCAAATTGCCACTCCAATTCATCAAATCCATCTCAGGGACATAAAGAAAACATGGCAGAACACCATTGTACTAAATTTAAAGGTTCTACTTTCGTTGGTTTTGGTTCGTTTGCTCTTCTGCTCCAATTTTACAGAAAAGGAAACATGACAGAACATCCTTGTACTAAAAATAAAGGTTCTATCTTTGTTGGTTGTGGAGATATACTCGTTTGCTCTGTGGCTCGTTCGGAAGCTTCCAAGATCGTGCCAAATTTCAGAAATATAAATAAAAGACGAAAGAACACCACTGTACCAAATTCAAAGGTTCTATCTTTGTTGGTTTTGGAGATAATCTCGTTTGCTCCGGAATCATTCGGTAGCTTCCAGAATCCGAACCCATGGACCGATTTTTTCCAGACTCGAACTTAGCCTTCCTTTAGTAATTAGCAACCCACTATATAATTTCATCAAGATGGCTTTACTAGTTTTTGAGTAATCGTGCGAACGGACGAACATCGTTAAATCGACTCAGGAGGTGTTCCTTTTGGTGGTTGCAAACTCCATATCAAAGTTAATATACCCTATACTTTAGGTGTAGGGTATAAAAAACATTTATATACTTAACACGTTGTTGACCTTTTTTTCCAATAAACTTTAAATATATGCTAACACTTTTAACTATTATGTAACAGCAGTTTTTCAACAACCATGTACTATGGTTAAGTGTACATTATACATAATAAAATAATAATAATTTTCTTTTTATAAATATTTAAAATTCAGTACATTAGTAAATGTGCCGTCAGTCGTCTGGCTGTTATGGAATTGTGTCGCATAATGATACCACCAAGTATCACATTGAATGAATTTTTTTTTTATAAGAAGTAAACCTATTTATATTTTTTATACTTTATCTTTTAATTTAAAAATATGATATAAAGTAGTGAAAAGACATAATATATACAACTAAAATTTAAATGACGTAATTACTAACCATTCATGACAGTTCGTCCACCACCCGTCAATGTCTGTTGCAATAATATAGATTAATAAGAATACAGTTAATTATTGGAATACAACTATACAGCTAAATTATAGGTTTATTTATGATACTATATGTATATCATTATAGTATAATCATTTTAAAAAAATAGTACATTTTTCTGCCACATAAATGTGACAAGGAAATTACACAACCTTACCTTTTCAGGAGTGGCTGTAAATGTCGTAAGGGGGGATTATTTTTACGACATGTGTGGCATCGAACACACTCTTCACTCTTACACAGCGTATTTTACACGTTCTTACCTACTACGTCACCGAAGTCCCTTAAAAAAAGTTAAAATTTTAATAAGTAAATTTAAATTTTAGAAGAGAAAACATTTTTTCTGGTCAAATGATCAATTTTATTTTGAAAAAAAAAATCTATTGAATTTAATTGAATTGAATTTTATTCACTAAATAATTTTATTTATTTCTATCATTTTAATATAATTCGAAAATTATCTATGGAGTAATATTTTATTAGTCTACTAGCAGGTAGTAAGATTGGCTTAATTTTGTTTTACACGACACCATTTCCGGCGTAATATAAAATGGGGAAAATTTCTTAAGAAAAACTGTTATTACTACTAATATTTTTACTTTAATTACAACAAATGAACCATTGATTTCGTTTACGAAAAAAATTGCATTTATTTCTAGACATAAAGATCTAATAAAAATAAAAAATTTCCTGTATATTTCATTGCTTTGACTGAGATCTTTCTTACAGCATAAAAAAGAAAATAAAACAATTACCGATATGACTTTCCTTTCTTGCCTTGTCTTATGATATCCTCCTAAAATTTCATTTCAGAAGACAATACCTAAACCTATAGAGTCTTACTTTTTTTATAAATTCATGATACACTTTTAAATTCCAGTTATGCTCTCTAAAATTTTTTTAATAATTTTTTAATAAATAAAATGTAAGTTTTTCTTAATTTTTGAATCATATAACAATCGATAATAGAAACTCTATTCTTTCCAAAAAAAAAAAAATTTGTGTTTCAAATCATTGCTACACAATTGACTATACTTATATGTGACTTTTATGAAATTAATCATGACCATTGTGATCCCAATCTGATAAATAAAACAAAAAAATAATTCGTTCTCAAAAAATTTTGTACTAGTGGTGGTCTTAATGCACCATCTGTTTACTAGACTGACACAAAAGAATAATAAAATTTTCATATAATAACAGTTGAAAAAGAAACGAAAATAAACGGCAACAAAACAAAGTCTGGAAAAGATGGTTTTTTGTACATTTGAACGAAAAATGAATACAACACTCAACAAAAGGACAAAAATAATAACAGTAAAATAAAACAAACCATAGCTAGAAAAAAAAGATGTACTTTCAATAATGACGAGTTTTCTAAGATAAAATAAAGCAAATAAGAAAAAATAAAACATAGAAAACAAAAATTAACTGTAACTGAAGTTTTTCTATTTTGTATCCCGTTGCGTTCTTGTTTACTATTCTTTCCTATTTTATGATATCTTTTTTTTTTTGATTTTAACTCTTTTCATTCATTCGGTATTATTATTCTTTGTTTTTGTTATTATTTCAAAAACTATTTCACAAACAAAACTAAACAGTTATTTAAAGGACATTTACAAAAAATAATTTGTACCGAATATCACCATTCATTTTTAAAATTAAGGGCGTTTTTCAAAGATTTTTTCATTCATTTTATTCTAAGTATTCATCTGAAAATGGTGTAATAATGTCTAATAAACTTAACTTATATTTGGAAATAAGAAATATAAATTCGTTATATTTTTCTTTATGTAAGGCGCACCAGTTATAGCTATCATTGAAATGCTTCCGGAAAATGTTTATTTTAAATTTTTTAGACATATTTTAATTTTTTAAACTTAAACAAAGACATATTTTAGTTAAAAATTTAAAAAACAAATCAATTTTAATTTTGCTAATGAAACAAAATTGTTCCAATGACATATGTTTCATTTCTTCCCACTTTAGTTTGTCATTGAAAAAAATTGTGATGCAATTCTTGATATATTTCATTATGATTTTGGATTTTAATGAGTTTAGACTTAAAATTTGTTTTTTTTATTATTTTGTTTAAGTTTAGTTTTAAAATTTTTTGTTTTAAAATGGAAATTTAAAAAACAAAAAATAATTCTAGAAAATTTTTACTTTTTTATTCTTCATAATTCAGCCAATGTCATTATTAAATAAAAAAATCTTTTTTTATTCTTTAGTACCACTTTCTATCAATAATAATTAAAAAAATTAAAATAATAAAACTTTATTTTGCAAACATCGAAGTAATGCTAATAACAGTTAAAATTTAAATTACATTTATTTTTATTTTGCCTTCATTATTGTCATTTGCCATTTTACAGATAATTTAACTGACAGTTTCCTCTGATTGCTATAATCGCCTATACGGAAAAAAATATAAGTTTTCAATGAAACGTTTTTTCTGGAAGCATTTCAATGATAGCTATAACTGGGGCCTAATCTAAAATTGTTTTTCAAAAGCTGTTCGAATAACTATTGAATTATAACTATTAAAAGGACGTTACACAACCACAAAAATTCAAGTGTGTTCAAATAATTTAAAACCATACCTAATTTAATGTTTCCACTCTTTTAAATCATTCATTAATGTAGCACCATTTAAAACAGAACTAAAAGTCTCCAGAATTTGGAAATGCCAGAATTTGGTTAAAATTGTTATATTGTACGGCCGATTTATCATGTACGGCCGAAATTTTATCATGTACGGCCGATTTATCATTGACTTAAAAAAAATTTAATATTATATTTCCAGCCCCTGAAAATTCCAGAAAAGTTCTATTTTCACAAATTTTCTTATTACAAAATATTTCTTAAATTTTTTTTTTTAATTTTAAAATTTTTGTGCAAGTCACAATTCTAAACAGTTTGTATTATATTTTGGAAATGTGCGCTTTTAAAAACCGTTGGTTTACATTCTACCTTGTTTCTTTTTGTTTTTTGTTAATTTATTTATAGAGCTAAATTTCAATTCTTATAAATTTTTAGTTAAAAATCAAATTGAAGAGACTTATAGTTCAAAATGTACTAGGGAAATAACTGTTGTTTATAGAAAGAACATGATAAAATCTATCAGTATTCATGAGCAATCAGTACTAAATATTAGACCAGATATTAATCGAGAAGATGTTTTGTATTATTGTTCTGCACTCTACCGTACAAAAACATGCTGTAAGTTATTAAAATTACTTTTAGGTGAAAATAAATAAAAACTCTCATTGGGTTTACCAGTACAAGTACCACCGCAATGCAAAGTAAGCGTAAACTACAATGCAGTTTCTTTTGATTATAAAAATGACCTATCATCAAATGAAATAAATGATTTCAAATGGGTATTTTTTTCTGAAATTTATGATAAAATGAATTCGGTCTTGATACCTTTTCCTAAAGATGTTTTAGATATGCAAATCAAAATAATTAGTAATGTATACCCCACAATGTATACCCCACGAAAATGTATACCCCACAATAAATAACAACAAAATAATAAAATTAAAATATTTATTAAATAGAAAATAAAAAAATATATATATATATTAATTACTAAATAGTGGAAAATAAGAAAAAAATAAATAAATGCTACACAACACTAGTAGATTATCCACTACTGTGTAGTGTCAAATGTAATTTTGTTTGTAATTTATACAATAAGTAATAAACAATAAAATAAGAGATTAAAGATCATAAATTTTAAGTATTGTATAAGTTAATATTGTAAACAATGAATAATTCTGAAATTTCAATAAAATAAAAAAAAATAAAATAAAAACAAAAACTTCTACTTTTGTTGGTTTTGGACATATGCTCGTTTTCTCTTGTGCTAGTCCGGAAGTTTCCAAAATACGAACCCATGGTTCAAATTCTTTCAAATGTCAGTTTGCAATTTTACAGAAAATGAAACATAACAGAACAACCCTTGTACTAAAAATAAAGGTTCTATATTTGTTGTTTGCGGAGATATACTCGTTTGCTCTGGGGCTCGTTCGGAAGCTTCCAAGATTCGAACCCATGAACCAAATCCTCCCAAATTTCAGAAATCAACATAAATCATACGAGAAGGAATGCGATAGAAACATAAATCAAACGAGAAGGAACATCATTGTAAAAAATTTAGAGATTCTATCTTTGTTGTATTTGCAGATAACCTCGTTTGCTCCGGAATCATTGGGTAGCTTCTAGAATCCGAACCCATGGATCAATTTTGTCCAGATTAAGGAACTTAGCCTTACTTTTGTAATTAGTAACATACTATATAAATTTCTTCAAGATAGCTTTACTAGTTTTTGAGTTATCGTGCGAACGGACAGACGGACGGACGGACGGATATCGTTAAATCGACTCAGGAGGTGATCCTGATTCAGAATATATATATATATACATGTTCATATCTAACCCGCTTCCTTTTGGTGGTTACAAACTCCATATCAAAGTTAATATACCCTATACTTTAGGTGTGGGGTATAATAAAATTTAAACAGATTTATGAAGAGAGGGTGAAGCATAAAATAAAGTAACAGCAAATTCAATACATAATAATTAAGCAAAAAAAAAAGATAAATTAATTCTTATTTCAAATCTTATTTCGAAACTAGTAAAAATTACAAAAGAAAAGCAGCAAAAAAAGCAAAAGAGACAAAAAGCAAAAACAAAATTTAAAAAAAAAAAACTATAAATAAATTGGTATGATGAAAAAAAATACTGTGAAATAGAAATTGAAGCAGATAAATTGATAGCTACTATTTGGAAATCATCAATAATATGTCGAAATTTTATTGCATATTAAATAAAATTTTACGAATTCAATATTACGAAAATAGAGGATCATGGAAATTGTTTTAAAATAAAGAAAGAAATTCAAAAAGATTTTCATAATTGCTCATAATTGACAGGCGTTTGACCATCAGTTTATTCTGAATTATAAATTTAATAAAACTGTACTTGAACCAAAGTTAATTATGCGAGGTACAAAAATTATTGTTATGATAATTGATAATATTAAATTTATGGATTCTATGAACTACTTCCCTATGGCCTTGGTTTTCAGAAATTTTTTTTTAGAAGAATGTAATGTGGAACGTTTTTAGAAGAAACAACAATAGCTTCCGCCTGTAATCTTGAATATAGAAGAAACTTACTGAAATCGAATACAATAGGTATTATACCAAGAAAAGGATATAGGATGGTAGGCAATCAGTCAAAAATTGCCATGCAATGGCTTATTTGGGAAAAAGATTTGAGAAAAATTGATTTGAAATGTGCATTTAATGGAAAAGAAAACAAATTGGAAATGTCAAAGTTCATGAATTTTGCGAAGAGACTAAAGAAATATCTGAATTTTACAGTTTCTATTATCATGGACATCCAAAATTTTCAACAAACCAGAGGGATATACCATTAAATGATAACTCTGGCGATACTTTGAATCTACAATATGCAAAAATATTAATTAGACCAGAGTCTATAAAATCATGTGGATATGAAGTTACTGAGATATGGGAATGTGAATTCCTCGAGCTAATGAGACACAATCAAAATATCAGATATTTAGAAAAACATTAATTAATTAATTTAGTTCCTTTAAATCCTCGTGTTACATTTTATGGCGAAGAACGGGAAATACTTACACATATTATAAATGTAAACAAGGAGAAAAAATTAAATACATAGATGTATGTTCTTTATATCCATATGTTTGCAAACGAGGGAAATTCCCCAACAAACCATCCTAATATTCATGTTGGAGAAGGTGCCTGCTCCAAGTTGAACAGAATGACTATTGACGGTATTATTAAATGTAAAATCTTATCATCAACAAATCTATTACACCCCGTGTTACCTGCCAAACAAAATAATAAATTGATGTTCTCACTATGTAACACTTGTAGTGAACAAAAATATCAAGGTATATACTGTGAACATACAGACGATGAAAGAGCATTAGTAGGAACTTGGATAATTGATGAATGTTATGGTATAGGAAGTTATATTACAGAATTTGCAAGTGGTGGTCCCAAGAACTACGGCACCAAAATTAACTTTTCAAAAAATAATACAGAAAAAATTGTTTGTAAAGTTAAAGGATTTTCTCTTAGTTAGGAAGCTTCTCTAAAAATTAATTTTAAAAAAGCAGTTTTAAATTCATTGAATAGTGCAGACACATACGTCATTTCAGAAAATATTCGTCGAATAAAAATCATAATGTACTCACGATTCCCGAAATAAAAAAATATCAACCCAAATCGGAAAAACGAAAATTTAATGAAGATGTTAGTTCTTTACCGTGTGGATATAACAAGAAAAAAGCACGCGTAGATAAGTAAATAAAAATAGTATTCATTCAAATTTGTACATTTGTCATTGTATTGTAAAAATATTTGTTTGCATATTAATTTAAAATTTTTAAAAATGTAATAAAGATTTAAACAAAAAAAAAAATTCTACATGTAAAAGTAAACATTATTTACATATACATACTAAGTATATACAATTCTATACTTTCGATTTCTTTTATGATTATTACATTTTTCAGAATCCTAATAAATTCACAAATCGTTATTACTTATATATTGTAATTTTTTAAAACCAGCAACTATACTATCATAGAATTATTAAACTTTTACATTTTATTTTAAATGTAAAAAATTTAAGTCTTACTTTTTATTTTTACTCTTTTATACTCTACACATTTTTATTTCCTTTAAATGCAAAATTATACATATAAATTTGCGTATAAAACAAAAAAACAAAAAAAAATTTTAAATCTTTTTCTTTCAAAACTAGAATGATAAAAAAATTTATTTTAAGTCTTACTTTTTTTTATTCTACACATTTTGAAAGCAAGACAAGGTAGGATAGGTACATTTGCTATTATTAAGCCAATAAATTATCTCAAAATAGAAATTAGAATATGCAACACTGTTTTTGAATGTCTAAATATGATTTCAATTAATTATAGTTCTTAAGAACATGTAATGTCGTTTGGGTCAGTAAACAGAAAGCAAAAAAGCGGGCATGGCAGATTACGATTCATCTGTTCTGTCATGTTTTTAGTAGCGTCTGTACTTCAAAGAAACGGCTACAACAGACGGCGGTAGTTACAGTGAGCAGCTTAATAATTGATGAGTCTGACCATCCAAAGGGCTAGTGTGCCAGCCAATCATGGGGTTATGGAATTATCAACTTAATCTCATAAAACACTAAAATCTAATGATATAAAACATAGCAGCAAATAAAACAAAAGGAAATATTACCCCAGTTGGCAGACTAGATTATCAGGAAAATCCACCCTCTTCGAAGGCTGACTCCTATTTGAATTCTAGCGAGAGGGAGGAGGGTGATCTGTTGCTATTCGCTAAAAGACCCATTTAAAAAAAGTTCTAGAGTCTCACGTTCACTACGACTAAAGGAAGTCATAGAAAAATGCAAATCATATAACAAAATAATAAATCCTTTTGAAAAGGATTATGATAAAAATAAGACAAAGTTAGTAAAACGCCACCAGAGAGTGGCAGTGAAAATTAAATAACACAGAAAAAGGCACCGATCAACAAATACAAGTGTTATGTAAAAAGATAACAATTGTAGAAAGAATGGAAACCAATATATCGCCCCATGTTAAAGAAAAAGAACATTATAATTCAGCTATGCATGAAAGATTACTTCAATTAGAAAAACTGTGTCAGGAGCTAAAAGATGAAGTTAAAATGCTAAGAGAATAAAATAATCAGCTGAAATCAGAATCGGTTAAAAATAAAGAGCATAAAATTAATGATAAGCCAATAGACATGGAAACATATAACCATGAGCAGTTCTCAATAGATGAAGAAGAATTTGCTCACGAAACAAATTGGATACTAAAAAAAACGGAGAATTTTAAAAGAAAAGCAGAAAGCTTGCCAGAGGTACAATCAAGCAAAAAAATTAATAAAATTTCGAACAAAAAACATCGAAATAGCCTTCACAAGCTGAAAACTCTTCTAAGAATGAAACATACGAAAGTCCATTTAAAATACTAGATAATGATTCTACAGTTAAGAAGGTTAATTTAAATGTTGTGAACTCAACAGAAAAACGAAATTTAACAAAATCCAAAAAGCCAAAAGAAAAACAATTCAAATTCAAACCGCTACCAGTCATATTGAGTAATATAAATGAGGCCAATAAAAGTAATAGCAAAAGGTTTACATCCTACATGCTTTTCTGAAGATATAGTACTTATCTGAAAGATAAAGACTTCAATATAATAATGGCTAAAAACATAGCAAAAAAATATAAAAGAAGAAGGTGAAACAATTACTGTCCCATTACCTTTTTTATGCTTTCTTTCGATAATATAGAAAATTATAAAAAGATATATGAGATAAAAAATTTATGACACACAAAGGTCATAATAGAAGCGTGCAAAAGAACCAAAATTATTCCTTAATGCAAAATATGCCAAAGATTCGAGCATACAGCTAAATTTGATCAGCTGGAATATTAGAATATTAGATTTGATCAAAAAGAGATCAACACTATATTTATGTAATCTGTAAATGTACCAACAAGATAATAATTTACATTAGTAATTTCGCAATTAACAATTTTAAGTTAGCATTTTTTAAATTTAAATACAATCACATTTGGGAGTATTTCTAACAAAAACTGCAATACTTCTGGAGGAGAAAGAATCATTACAAGCTGCAAAAAATTTAGAATTAGGTATATTAAAATCAGTAATTTCAAAACTATAAATCCAAATTTCAGATAAAAATATAATATCTGGTAAGTGATTTAAAGACAATAAATAGGAATAAAAACTGATGTCGAAATATTATTAAAAGTAGTTGTTCTTGTTGATAAAGATGCAATAGTTTTTTAGAAAAATTACTTCATTAGTAAAGATTTGTATTGATTTACTTCTCAGAGCGGAACATTTATCACATCGAAACTGACTACCACTAATCTTATACCAACTCTTCTACCTTTATGTTTACAGATATTCAGTGAAATACATCTTTACAATCTCTGCAATTTAATTTTTGTAAATCTTGGAGCGATATTTTAATTTTACAATGTCTGCAATTCATTTTAAAATAATAATATTAAAATTTAGACTGTTTAACAAAAATGACGAATGTTAACACCAAGAGTAATAAATTAATAAACAAAATCAATCTTCAAATAGTAAATTCAGATTCTAACATTTAATATAAAAAATTGAAAGATAAAAATTTGAATAAACAAGAACAAAAATTTTATTCCCACAACAACAAATTGAGAACTGGGTAATATTACTAATCTACCAAATAGCAATCGAGTAATTGGAGTAAAAATCACAAGGGTAAGATTGGGCTGTTCCCCCATACACATAAACATATATTCGAGGTAGCGAAACGCAAATTTTTTGGACACACAATACCGCACCACTAATTGGTGAATAATTAATATCACTGAAACAAGAAACCTACTGCAGCACTTTGAAGTTTGGGAAAACATTTAAAATATTACCAGCAACTGTATCGTAGAAAATATATAGATATAAGAAATATTCATAGAAATAGGGACGCAAAATTTTAGGGAATTAACAAGCCTTAAGAACAAGCCAAAAACGTATAAATTTGAAAGAACCATCTGGCCTAATGTCTCACAGGCAAAGAATCTATAAACATATTGCATAGTATAAAAAATTTGTAATTATAAAAATTTTAAAATATGAATTATTGAAATAAAAATTATTAATTATTTTTTTATAATTGTTTTTTGAAATTCGTAAAACCCACTTTTATAAGTTAACTTGTAATTTTTTGAATACACAAAAAAAATATTATAACACCTTGAAGGAACCTAGCAGTGTTTGGATGGACGAAACACTCCTAAATTAACTTTATTTTGAAGTTAAAAAAAAATAAAAAAAGTTAACGATGGCATGAATATCATGTTGAAATGCATTCACTCATAAATGAAAGTTTTTTCTTTCATTTATATTTTGTTCAAAAATTACATACTTAACTTACATTGCATAGTCTTTATAATATGCAGAAATAAATAAATAAATAAAAGTAAATTTTTAATATTTTTTGTTTACTAATTTATTAATTTATCTACATTTAAATTTTAACATTTCACTACTTTTTATTAAATATAAAAAATTATTGCGTTTCAAAATAATTAGTAAACAATTAAATAAAAAACATAAGAAAAAAACATAATGTTTTAAACAAGTCATAATTAAGAGTATTATTAATAATAAATTGTTTTACTTTTCCTTATTTCTTAAATAATAATTACATTCTTACATTTTTTTTCAATTTGTTGAATTTCTTAGTAGCTTCATGTTACTATAAACATATATTTAATATAAATATTTCCAAAAAGATATTAAGCCAATTACGACTACGCCTTCCATCACGGAAATTGATTGAAAAATGGTAAAATAATGGGGACTAAAATAACTTCTTTTGGTTCTTTTAAAAAAAAAATTTTTTTTTTACTCTTATGTACAAACTTTACTTAAAAGTAATCTTATAATTTAACTTACAACACTTTTCATTAATTAACTTAAGTTTAAAGCAAATGATTTAATTATGACCACTTTCAGGTCTAAACAATGATTAACTTTCTTCTGAATTTGCATGATTATTTATATTATTTAAAAAGTGCAATATCAGCAATACTTAACTTTTCTACTTAATTTTGGTGTGATTCGAGCAATGTTAGTTAAATGTGGGGAAGCTTTTATTTTAATTATTATGATTATAACGATAAAATTATGATTAAAAATGATTCAAATATGATATTCTTTTTAAATTATTTGATTAATAAATTTATTATTTAGGAATAACAGGAAATGCAAATTTAGCGTCTGTGGAAATGCATTTATTTTTGTAGGAATAGAATTTGAAGAATTTGTACTTGTTTTGATAATAACAGGAAGTCTTGACGTAGTGTCTGGTAACGAATGTATTTTATTACATAAAGAATTGGGTGAATACGTAGCTTCTCCCTCCTTTAACTTAGAATTCTTCTGAATTATTTTATTAATTTTAAAATAACCAAAGTTTTTAATTAACATACTTGCTCCAATTATTCCAATTACAAAAATTATTATGTAAAATGTATATTAGACATGTTTATGAAATTTTAATTCTTTAATTACATTTACATTATTTTCATTTTCTAATACAATTTCATCAAATGTTATTTTATTTTTGAAATTATAAGTTTGATTTACCGGATAATAGAATTTTTCTTGAAATATATTATTTGAATTTGAGAAATAATGATCCATTATATTTAATGTAGAATAAATTGTTAAAATTAATAAGAACATGATTTGATACAATTATATTTCTATTATCACATGATTTATTTATATGTAAATTATTAGCACATTTGATTAAAATTGTTTCTTTATTAATTTTTACAATTTCTATTAATTTATTATTTATTAATTGACAATTACAATTTATTAATTGACAATTATAGTTTCCTATTTCTTCTTCTGTTAATATGTTTGGGTGTATAATTCCGTGCCTAATAGAAGCTATATTGTCTTGTATTGTATAAATTTAATAATAAAATTTAATAAATTAAATTTTTAAAAGTAGATCTAAGTATAAATATTGTTTACTAACAGAGTCTTCTAAAATATTTATTTGATTTGTAACTATTTTCCTATAATTTTTTAAAATTGTTTAAATTTGATTTATTATTCTACGAAGCTGATTATTAATTGAAATTTGATCGTTATAATTTGTGATTAATAAATGGTTGTTTTGAGCTATTAATTCTAAGTGTGTTTCAATGTTTTGTCGGTCTTGTTCGTCCATTGTTCCAAATAACCAATTAGACATAATACCGATACCGTTTATTAAACCACGTTTTAACCTTCTCATAGGTATAATAGTTTTTAATTTATATGCGATTTCTGAAATTTCATTCTTTAGATTCTAATATGTTTGTTTTATTAAAAATGTTATCAAGTAAGTCCACAATTTCAAATGAGTGAATTATATGTATGACAATATCTGTTTGTGTAACTAAATCTTCTTTTCCTAAATGGATTTTCATAAATCCTGTATTTGAATTTGCATTGCTTATTTCTAGTAGATTAGCGTTCACGGTTTTTATTTGTATAGCTTTTGATTCATTGTCTGCTATAATTTTCCTAGGTTTACCTAACTTTGCGAATTGTTTCTCTATTTGTTCAATAATAGTTAATGGGTTTCTGTCTGGAAAATAATATGCAGAACCAAAATTTAGAGAATATTGATTTCTTTTTATATCACTGAGTATTTCTGTGATATTATACTTTGGTTTAATAGGTTTTCTGTCGCATTTAACCTGTTGACAGAAAATATCATATATATGTTAATGTGATATCTCATTAATATCCATTTGAATTGTTTCCAATAATTTTGGATAATATATTATATCTTTTATCTGGTAATAAGTTTCTTGTATACCTGAATGAGAGCTTTCTTTAACATGATAGAATATTTTTTTTGACTATATTATTTATTACAATCTATCTTACTAACAAATATAAGAAAAATGTATATTAAAGATATTCAGCAATTTTGATGAACTTGAATTACTTGTAGACGGCTTGTGAGGCATGGTCTCCAGTGAGCCATAGTTTTCGTAATATAATTTTAATTCGGTTTCTGACACGATTAATTTAGTTTTAGCTAGAAGTTATAAATCGACTTATAAGATCAAGTGGCTTGTGACGTTTTAGGCGCCTAGTAGGAATTTCATGTAACAAACTTGTTGCTAATTGGTTAGGATTTTGGCTAATTCTATTTTGATAGTTTTTGCTGAATGCTGCAATGTATTGAGGTACACCCGATTTTATGTTTCTTAGTGTTGTACTTTCTTCACCTTGTTTAAAAAAGAACTTTCTATTGGTAATATATGGCCTGAAAATTAAATATAAGTAATAAGGCAGATGTTTCTTTAGTTTATGTAGCAGGCCTTCATGTCAAAGGCCTTGAGTTATATTGTCAAAGGCCTGAGTTATATCCAAAAATGCAGCAGAGCAAAACCTTTTTCCTTCGAAACCATTGTTAATTTTATTGACTATCCGATTTATTTACCCAATGGGCGCATGTTTTTGTCTAAAACCAAATTGGTGGTTTGGTATAAGTTTTTTTGTAGACAGCACTGGGTTCTATCACCTTTTGAATAGTTTTTCAAAAGCTTTCACAAGGTTGGCAGTAAACTAATCGGTTTGTATGATTCGGCTTCTGTGAGATCTTTAGCAGGTTTTGGGATTAGTATAATTTGGGAAATTTTCCATCTGGGTAGTAACATATTCGCAAAATAGCGTTGAATAGGAAGGTGATATATTTTGTGCCTTTACATGACAGTTGTTTTAACATTTTTCCAGTGATTTTATCACATCTAGGAGTTTTTCTTTGGTTTAAATCCTTATTTATTGCTACCTCGACCTCATGTATATTGAACTTTTTTATGGGAACATCCATTTGTAAAGGTTTGTTGAGAAACCCTAATATTTCTTCATTTTCCTCGTTCATTTTCAACTAACTTCAGGATGAAATGGATGAAAAGTTTTTTCAAGGTGACTTGCAAATGTTTGAGATTTTTCACTATCTGATCTTGCCCATTTACCATTATTCATTTGAATTGGCGGTATATGTTGCTGGGGACAATTTAACTTGTTAGTAGCCTTCCATAAGGAGTAGTCTGATGCTCAAGTTGGTGTTAAATTTTTAAATATTCTTGAATCGCAGAATTTTTTATTTTATTGAGCATATTTCTAATTTCTTTTACCACTTTGTTCAACTTTTGTTTATCAGAAGGTGCTCTTGTTCTTTACCAAACTTTGCGAAGCCTACGTTTTTCTTCAATTTTTATTTTAACAGGCGCAGAACATATTTCCTCTGGTTCATTGTAATTTTGTGTAGGTGTTGCCTGATTTGCTGCTGAGGTAATCGTAGTATTGAAGTGTTCAACTGCATATGAGATATCTTCTTCACTGCTTAGAGGAATAATGAAATGGTACTGTTGAATATTCCACAAAATAAAATCCAGTTTGTATGTTTTGTATGAAGCTTTTTCTCTTGTCGTTTACTAATGATTTGGTTAGCGGTAGTTATTATTAATGGCGAATGATCTGATGATAAGTTAAAACATGTTTCGAACTTCAAATGGTTCTTATTTAAGCCTTTTAAGCCAGGCAGATCAGTTGGACAGTAAGTTGTTGACCTGTCGATAAATATAGAAGCTTGTATTCTTCCATAACCATTAAAAGTTGTCTACCTTATATGTAATCAACCAAGAATCCCAGTGCGTATGCTTGGCATTGTAGCCTCCAGCTGCCATAAATCTTTGCTCAAGCGTTTTATAAAATTGTATGTATTGTGATTTGGTTATACTATACTTTGGTGAACTATATATTGCTGAAATAGTAATGTTTCCAACCCAATCTTCAATACTCGTGGCTTGTATATATTCTTTTTTAAGGAAACTTCTTACTTTGTAAGTTTTTATAACAGTCGCATTCCTTATAGTTTGCGGAATGACAATCAGAGCAATGTACACAATTGACCTTGCCATCTCTGCTTTTTCTCTCACAATTTTTTGTTTCGTGGTCAGCAGCACACTTGACACATCTGTTGCAAAATTTTTTGTGTGTCCATAATGTTGGCATCTAGCACATTGTGAAATTTCTTTTTTTTTGTGGTGGTTCGACACCTATTTTTGTGTGCAAAAGCTCTTTTAGTTTATATATCTTCATTGTTGGGTTTAGTAAGTAAATCCACATAAAATAATGGGAGGTGTCTTTTATCCGATCTTCTTTTTATATTGTTTATGTTAGTCACCTCATGCATTTGATCTTCCAGTTCCACTTTTATTTCTGCTTCATTTGTAGAAGGATGTAGTCCTCTAATTACTACTCTAAAGTTTTTCTCAAGTTTGGGTTTTTCTTAAGTATGAAATTGGGTACGTTTTTCTATTAAACTATTTACCAATTTTCTGTAATCATCAGGTTTCCAGACCTGCACTTTTACTTCTTCTTGATTAATACTTTTAAGGAGTGCTTCTCCTCACAAATTTCTTTACGAAGTTCACTTAAAGGACCAATGTCTTGTACCCCAGATATGAAAATTGGAGGAGGTTTAAGTACTGTAACAACTTCCTTAACTTGTTCAGGTTCGTTATCGATGTTTTCAGGAAAGCTAACTTGATTTGCAATGTTAGCTTGGTTTAACCAGTACTCATTAATTTTAGTTTGTTTCGGTGTAGGCATTTTTTGTGTACTATTTTTATCTCGTTTTCTGTTTTGGCTATTTTCTAGAGTGAAATTGTTTTGAATTTCTTGTAGTTGTGATTTTAACAATTCATTTTATTTTCGTAATGATTTCAATAGTTGATTCATATCCTGGATTTGCTGGATTAGATCTTTTAGAGCATAATTTGCTGAACCGAATATGATTCAGACATCTTTTGTTGATCAGTTTTTGGTTCTTCTTTTTAGTATTCTTTATTAAACAGTACCATATTTTGTTGAATTATGTTTTCTTCTTTTAGAGACTCTGTATTATTCTGCAAATGATTTGGAGGCATACGCATCATACTGCAACAGATGTGTTGTTAACATAATGTTATAAGCTATGATTTTATTATTTCTAAAATGTTTGGTTATTATAATATTTGCTATTTTTTTAAAATCTTATAATTTCTTATTTTTATTTATTTCTATGTATTATTGCGTTATTAATTAGTTCTTTATTAATTATTTAATTTTAATAATTAAAAAATTATTAAATACTATTATTATTCTATATAATTATTATTTTTTTAGTTTTTTATTTTTAGTTTTGTTTGATTATAATTATTTGTTTAATTGTTATTTAGATTAAGAATTTTACCGCCAGGTGAGTCAGAACTATTTTCAAATAATCAATAATTTCGAGTATCGATTTTTCTACTAGACATTTTATGAAAAATAATTGACAATGACAGTTTTTTTTGTAAATACTAAATAGTTGATGAAGTGGTATTTGAAGAGAAAAAAATAAATCACTTGCATTTTTTCTTTTGCTTTATTTAATTCTTCAGAATACGCACCCGGGTATAGTGAAAGTCCGTAAAGAACTCCATGCACATGATAGAAAGATAGATATGATAGAATGAAATTTGTTTCACTGTTTCTACTTCAGTTTTCATTTCTCGTGCTCTATAAGAACATTTAATAAATTTAATAGATCTGTCATTTGAAAATAGTTCAATAAGTTTATTTTGTACTTATGTTTATGATCTAGTAATTCTGAATATATGCCAGTTATACCTTTTTTAATATATCTTCTTAGAATGTCATTTAAATTGTCGAAATCGTATTCAGCTATATATATTATTCTTCTATCTAGAATATTTTCCATTTCCAGAGTTTTATTATTTGTGAGAATGATTTCTGTTTTATACACATTAACTACTCCCTCTTTAATGCCTATTTAATAACCACCTTTGATGTCTAGGTGATAAATCTTTTCCTTTGTATTTGGCATGCAAATATTTTATAGGTTGGTGATCGGTCAATATTTTAAATTTGTTGCCGTATAGGTAAAGTCCAAAGTAGTTCACTGACCACATGATCGCGAGAAATTCTTTGGAGGTCGCAGAATAATTTCGTTTGTGATTGTTTAAAGTCGCGAAGCGAAACAGGCTGGATGGCCTTTTTGTGATTGCATAATTTGATGCATCAGTTATTGTATAATTTGATGCGTCAGTTATTAGAACAAACGGTTTTACAAAATTTGGATACTTGATTACTGGATGACTTATTATAAGAGATTTTAATTTCTCAAATGCTGTAATATAATTAGAGTCATTAATGTTAATTTTAGTATTTTTTTTTAAATATATATTTTGTGAAAGGTTGTGCAATTTTTGCATAATACTTCACAAATTTGCAATAATAACCAGTTAACCCTAAGAAACTTTTAATTTGTCTTTCTGTTTTTGGTAAATTTAAATCTTGAATAGTTTTAATTTTATTTCGGTTAGATTTCAGTCCGACTTTTGTTAGTATGTGACCTAAAAATTCTGTCTCTTTTTTCATAAAATTGCATTTATCTCTTTGAATTTTTAAAGTTTTGTCCTCTAAAAGTTTAAAAATATTGTGAATTGCCCTAATATGTTCTTTAAGCGAGGTACTGAATATAAGAATATCGTCCAAATATACTACACATACCTTGTTATTATAGTCTCTTAAAATGATGTTCATGAGTCGTTGGAGTGTCGCTGGGCGTTCTAAAGTCCAAAAGGCATTCTATTAAATTCATATAGCCCATGTGGCGTTACAAATGCTGTCTCTTGTTTGTCTTCCTCTTTTATAGATATTTGGTGGTAACTCTTTGCAAAATCTAACGTTGTAAAGTACTGCGCTTTACCTAATTTATCTAATATTGTGTCAATGTTCGGTAACGGAAATTTATTGTCCACTGTTACTTCGTTTAGTTTTCTATACTCTATTACAACCCTAAATTTTTTTTTGTCCTGAATTTACCGATTTTTTTGGTACTACTATCAAAGGACTGGAATACCGCGAATTACCTTAGTCGGTTGTTGTTACTATTTCATGTCTTATTTCAGTCGTTTGTGTCAATATATCTCCGTCTTTGAAGAACAATTTAGAAAATCTTTTAACTAGTTTTTCTATTTCTGACAGTTCTTCCGAATTAAGATATTCTAATTTTAACAAATTTATTTTAGGGTCTACTGGTTCTAATATACATATTTCATTAAATTTATACGGCGAATTTTCAAATTTTATATCTTATTCGTTTATGTTCATACGGAAATATTATACGGACCACTTAATTTTTCAAAATCTGTTATTGTGTCTAAACTATTTAATAAGTCTGAACCTACTATCATTTGATACTTTCTGTTTGGTAAATTTTTTACCTTCCACCTTAATTAGGTGGCATTAGGTGGCATTTTAAATTTTAATGGTGTTCGTGTATGTATTTGAAAGTTGTTACTATATTTTCCACTAATTGTTGAATACGTAAGTGGTTGGACCCTACATTTTTAAAACCCTCTATTCTATCGTCAATAATACTAAAACTAGAACCTGTATCAATTAATGCTAAAGATATTCTACTTTCTATAATTACTTTAATAATAGGTAGTTCCGAAGCTAGTTTATAAAAAAAATCTATATTGGTTTTTTTTCATTTCTGTTTCTTACATTTTTATTAATTTGAATGTTATCGACTTCCATGGAATCAACTGGTCTTTGTTCAGGACAATTCTGTTGCTGGCAATATTGGCTCGAATTGTTCCTAAAATTTTGTCAGAAATTGCCGGAACTATTAATATTTTTAGAAAAATTATCATTCGACCTGTATGGTTTCGAATTGTCATTAGATTTATTATTTGAATAAATATTTTATCGAAATTTCCCGTTATTATTATTTGATTTATTTGAAAGATCATTATTACAGGTTCAATTTCTATTATATTTTAGGTTTTTATTTTGATTATAATGTTTCTTATAATTTATGTTTTTATTATATTCTTTTCTAATACAAATATCTTCGAATCTTCTTTCTCTCATAATAGTAACAATATAGGGAATATTGAAACTCTTTTTCACAATAAATTTGATCTAATAGGACTCCCTTAGTCATTTCTTTCCTTGTATTAACTAACAGACTATCTACATTACTTAAATCTATAAAATCTTGACCTCTATAATAAACTTGAATTTCGTCTGCCTTATAGTATGGTTTCCATCATTGCTTGTACTTGTTGTTGCTGTGCAATGACTTGTTCTTGTAGTTGGTCTTCCATGTTGTCTTGATCTTCAAGGTTTCTGTTTTCGTCAAACTTATTCATAAATTTTTATTTTATATACGAAGCTTGTTTCTACGGACAAAATGTAATCCTTTGTTGTCCACTTTCGTATAGAATTTGTTTTTGTTATAAGTACGAAGCTAGTTTCTGCGAGTAATGTAATATTCTTCGTTGTCCTTACTTAACTTTTCTATTTAATTTTGGTGTAATTCGAGTAATGGTAATGGTAATTGTAATGGTAATTAGGTAAATGTAGGAAAGCTTTTATTTTAATTATTCCACGATAAAATTATGATTAAACATGATTAAAATATGATATTGTTTTTAAATTATTTGATTAATTTAATTAACCAAAAACATGAACATGTAGGAAGAAGAAGTAAATGAATTTACGGGAGAGGGAATTGGATACCCAGAACCGGCACGTGAGGAGCGAGTGAGCAGGCTCGCGCCCGTCGATATACTGTGACCGGTGGATACCCAGGCCCACTTAGATATAGCTACTGGTTCAAAAACAAACATCAGTACGAAATTTTCTACACATACATATGAAAATATTAGCAAAAGAAGTACGCTAATACAGAGAACTCCACCCAATGCTCAATCTGGTGATGTACTTCCTAAAAATAGAAGCAGTAGTCAGGAAGAAAAAAATTGGTATAATAACTGGAAAATTGCTATTAATGACATAGAGCAATTAAAAGCAACAATTAGAGAACAACAACAACAAATCGAAGAACTGAAGGCTATCTAAATTAATAACGCAGGTAAGAAAAACTATACAAAAGAAAGTTGAATACGCAACCGATGAAGAGCAGTTATCCAAAGATACCGAATGGGTATGAGTTAAACAAAAGGGGAAAAAAAAGGAAAATGAGTAAAATACCCTCACCGCCGACTTCAAGCAAAGATAAAACAATAGGGCAAGACGAAGTACCACTACCGCTATAAACAATAGTACCGCTATTAACAATAGGGCAAGATGAAGATAATAATAAATTAGCAGATCAAATATATAAGAAAGAATACCACCATCTATCATAGTTGAAGGTATACAAGATTATCAAGAATTTTTTGACAAACTTAATATCACAGAGCCTAAAGATTAAATTTATCAATTTAACAATTCAACATCTTGATCTTAATCATGATCACATCTTGATCTTATTCATTAATCATGATCTCAATTCATGGCCTTAATCTTGAAACTGGACAAAAGTCAATTCTATCAAGTAACTGAGAAGACACAATATTACCTTTTAGCAATTCTGTTGAGAATATTATATCGGCAACATCACGACGTTTTTCAAGGGTAGAAAGATTTAATAAGTTTAAACGATGCTCGTACGGTTGGAGATTATGCGGGTCTTCCCAAGAAAGGTGACGGAGAGCAAATCTGAAAAATTTTTTTTTAACAGATTCAACCCTATTAATATGCACTCTGTATAATGGGGTCCACACCTGACTGGCATATTCTAAATTTGGTCTTACCAAGCAAGTATAAAGCGATTTAAACACAGAAGGGTCTTGAAATTCTCTTGCTCAACGTTTAATAAAACCGAGCATTGAATTTGCTTTATTTAATATATAGGTATAATGAAGCTGAAATTAAAGTTGACTGTCGAAAAGTACTCCTAAACAGTTAATTGAAAAGACAGATGGAATAGGTTGATTATTAAAAGAATAAATATAGAATCAAGGGTTTGAACGGCGCGTAAAAGTAATAAATGCACATTTGTTAATATTAAGGAGGAGATTATTGTTAATGCACCAATTATGGAAACGATTTAAATCTTCTTGCAATGCTAATGAATCATCTAACGGTTTAATTTTTGTTTTAAATTTTCATATCGTCGGCATAAATTTTAGTCTGACTATTTAAAATTAAAGACGTGATGTCATTAATCGAAATAATGAACAATAAAGGACCAAGATAACTACCTTGTAGAACACTAGTAGGAGCTAGAAATGGTGCAGAAGTTCTAGAATGAAATAAAACAGAGTAGCTACGATCAGAAAGATAGTAACATATCCAATTTATAAAATAAGAGGGAAACCCTAATTTTTTTAACTTAAAAATAATGATATTATGAGGAGGAAGATCGAAAGCTTTACTATAGTCAGTGTAAATTACATCTGTTTGAAAACCATCCTCCATATTTGGTGACAGTGGATCTATTTTTCGTAAAGCCATGTTGAAATGGCGACAAGAAATTCTTGCAATGATCATAAATAGAATCAAAAACAGTTCAAATTAGTTCAAAGAGTTTTGGAATTGCTGATAGCTTAGCTACTGGACGATAATTAGTTACGTCATTTTTTGATCTTTTTTTACGAATAGGTCTAATAAGAGCAGTCTTCCAAGTTGAAGGGAAAACTCCACAAGCTAATGAAAAATTAAATATAGTCGAAAGCGGGCTGGCTAAAGATGCAGAACAATTTTTTAAAAATAGATTAGGAATACCATCACTACCAGGACTAGGATTATCGTCAATTTTATTTAAATAGTTGCAAATCAAATTAGAATTTATATTAATATTAGTAGTTTTCGAGATATAAAGAGTTTTACGTTTTAGAGTTTCCATCACCCCTTTTTTAAATAGTGGAAAACAAATTTTTTAATTTATAAATTTATGAAATGACATCAGATATGGAAAAATAAATTTAATTTTCTACTACTTTCTGTAAACATGAAAAATCGAAATTTTTATAATAAATTAACTTTCTAAAATGATTTTACAAAATTAGGATTAAAGAAGACTCCGATTTTTTAGGAAACGATATTATATGTACATACATACCTTTGTAAGTATTCATAACAACTTTGTATATTTTTTAAACTGAATAATGTAAAAATAAACATTATTAAACTACCACACTTTCTTGAAATATTTTTTAAATCTAGCTTTTCAAATTCTAAAGCTAATGGTTAACTTCGACACCGTAGCTTTTTAAAAAAAAAGTCCAAATATTCATTAAACGAAAAAATATTGGTATACAGTAAAACCCAATTATGTAGTATCTAATATATATATAATATGCGTTATTGTAAAATAAATTTCTTCTTAAACAAAACTTCATTGTAACAGGATATGGGCCGGGATGGTAAAAACATTTAATAAAAAGTTATTTTACTTTAAAGATTTAATAAAAAAATTAATTCAGTTATAATTTAACAATAAAAAATATATAAAATTATTAAAAAAAAAGAAAATTTATATAAATTATCAAAAGAAAATTAAATAGTTTTGTGAAATGGCCATCGTGTCAGCAGGGAACTTACAACCAGAGAAAACTTCGCCACATGGTAGTTTGCAATGATAACTTTTTTGGAGCTTATGGACTTAGGTGACACCATTAAAGGTACAGAAGAAATTTTGGTCTCATTCGAACATTGGTCACCACACAATTGGAAGAATGTGATTCAGTTGAGGACTATGTAAACAAAATCAATATAACAGCACATAAGTTGAATGGAATAGGTTGTAAACTGGACAATTCATGGATTGGAGCATTTCTATTGGCCGGACTTCCCGAAAAATACAACACGATGATTATAAGGCTAGAAAGCTCAGTAATAAAAATTACTGCAGATGCTATTAAAACTAAACTCCTACAAGAAATAAATACATCCCAACAAGTAGAAAACGCATTTTTTAATAATATAGAAAATATGAAAATGTAAAAATGCATAAAAAGGGTAAAGGTGTGAGGTGCTATTCCTGCAATAATAGCACCTGCAATTACTGCAATAATATTCGCGATTATAAAGCTTCGGACTGCTATAAAAATAAAAAGAGTGACTTAAAAGAAAAAGTGAAAAATCGTGCTTTTAGTGCAGTATTCCTGTCGGGTAATTTCAATAGAGAAGAATGGTACATTGATTCCTGTGCATCGATGCATATGAAATGCAATAAAAAAAAGTTGAAAAATATAGAAGCTTCAATTAATAATGAAATTGTTGTAGCTGATACTGAAAAAATGACAGTAATATATAAGGGAAATGTACAGTTAAAACTAGATTATTAACGAGAAAAATTTCACAAGGAATAAAACTGTTGAAAATAAAATAAAAAATAAATATAACTGATTTGGTGTCAAGTAATATAACAATAAAAAATGCATTATGTGTGCCTGGTTTAAATACAAAATTATTATTTGTAAGTCTAATAACTAAAGCTGGAAATGTTAGTGAATTTGAATCAGATGGATGTTACATTTATAACAAAAGCAAAGAATTATTAGCGACTGGAATATTATTCAATAATGTATATTAATTAAATAATTTTAAAATAATAAATTTATTAAATATAAAGCGTAAAATGAAAAATAAAAATGAAACAATTGAATTGTGGTATAGGCGGCTAGGACTCATGAATGACCAGGATTTAAAGAAAATTTTGTTTTGAAAATGAAAATAAGTTGTCAGTGGCATACATTTTCAAGAAGAACAACTAAGTAGTTGCACCACATGCTTAAAAGGTAAACATTCTCGTGAGCGTTTCAAACATTCAGAAAATCTCTCTGAAGAACTTCTTGATGTAATTCATTCTGATTTATGTGGGCCGATGGAAGCAAGATTTTAGGTAATTCATTATATTTGTTAACCTTAATTGATGATTTAAGCTGAAAAGTACACATTTACTTCTCAAAATCAAAGATGGAAGTTTTAGAAAATTTTAAGGTTTTTAAAAATACAGTGGAAACTCAATGAGGGTGAAAAACTAAATGCTTGAGGAGTGACAACGGTTTAGAATATTGCAACAATCATTTTCAAAATGTTCTTAAACAATCAGGTATAATTAATCATACTTCCAATCCTTACACTCCAGAGCAGAATGCAGAACGAATGAATACGAGAAATGGCTAAATGTATTATATTTGATGCAGCTTTTTGCAATAAATTGTGGGAAGTAGTAAATTTAGCTGTATATATTATAAATCAATCATACACTTCAAACTTTAAATTTTCAACACCAGAGGAAATATGGTCCGGAGTTAAACCTGATATGAGCCAATTAAAAATGTTCGGTTGTGATGTCATGATGCATGTACCTAAGAAAAAGGGCATCAAATTTTCTGCTAAATCAATTAAAATGAAATTTTTAGGTTATGAGAGTAGTACAAAGGGCTATCGTTTTCTAAACTTAAATAAAATCAAAACAACTAAAAGTCGAGATATACTGTTTTTTGAGAATACAAATAATAAAAATTCAAACATTATTGGTTTTTCAGATGTACATTGGGCTAGTGAAGTTGATTTGAGATGATATTGTACATGATATGTTTATACTTTACAAGGCGGAGCCATAAGTTGGAATAGTAAAAGATAACAAACAGTAGCTCTGAATCTACAAAAGTTGAATACATGGCTTTGCAAGTGCAACTCAAGAAGCAATGTGGCTAAAACAATTGCAATTTGAGTTAGATAAAAATCACAACAAGAATATCATAATTTATTGAGACAACTATAGTGCAATACGTCTTTTTGAAAATGAAGAATATCATCTAAGATGAAAACACATTGAAATCAAACATCATTTCCTCAGAAAAAGGTTTCAGTGGTGGATATAAAAATTATTTCAATATCAACAAACGTCATGGTTGCCGATAATTTAACTAAAGGAGTGACAACTATAAAACACAACTACTGTTCTAAAGAAATGGGACTGGTAATGATTAATGATTGATTTATACATATTTATTAAGCTATAATCTAACGTTTTTAAATTTTTGGAATTAATCAAATTTGTTGTGGTATATACATTTTTAAATATATTTTTTGAAATGTTTATAAAGAATAATATTAATATTTAAATGAATTTTAAATTTTTTGAAATATAAATATTGAGTTTAAAGTTATGAAACTCTTTGGAATTAATTTAATATTTAAACGAAACGAAGTTTTATTGTAACATAAATAAATGTTGAGTTTAAAACTAAGTAAGAATTTATTTAATTCTATAATTTGTTATAAAATTTTATTTTAGTGGGGGTGTTAAAATATAAAATAAAATTAGTTATTTATGCTATTCACCACACTTTACTTCACCCTAAATGCAAAGTAGTAATAATTAATTAATGTAAATGTCAAATAATGCACATTCATAATGATAAGTACATACAGGAGACTAACATTGGTAGAGGTCTACGGAAACAAAAGTTTCCTCTACCAAATCTGTTTACACAAGAGTGTAACTCTACAGAAAATTCGCCCTACGAAAACTCCGGTAGACAAATTTCTCGTAAAGATGTAAATTTTTCTCTAGCGACTGTTTACACGGTAGATCTGTGGTAGAGCAATAAATAGAATTGAGTTCAAAATAAATTAGTTTGTTGCAAATAGTTATTTCAAAAATGAGTTCGGAACCTTTAAAAGCTGCGGCAGCTACCGTGTGTTATTTAATTATTAAAAAAAAATGATAAAAAAAAATAGAAAATATTGGGTTCAAAGAAGCCATACTGTTAGATTCTATAAAGATTTGTTAAACTTGTTAAGGGTTGAGGATCCAAATTCGTATAAAAATGATTTACGTATGTCCCGTTCAAATTTTGATATTTTGCTAGGAAAAGTTAAACAAAATGTGCAAAACCAAAACACAAACATGCGAGAATGGTGCAAGGTATCCCTCAGCGGTCTCAGCTCTTCACAGATATTTTAACTTATACATTGCCAGTTTGAGTGCTGAAATCAGTCAGATCCCCAGGACTAAACACTGGATCTATGCTGTTAACATAGTATTAACTACAGATGGACCGAAACACACAAGGGAGTAGACCCTCACCAATGGAACGATTAAGAACTGATGCCTTCGAAATGGAGAAGAATTAGCATAGGGTAAATGGGAATTAATTCACTTCTGCAACAAAAGAACCTGCAACTCCTCGGAACTGAGTATTGACGGAGTGACCATCATTTATGAAAGAGAACTAGCCTCTGCCATCATCTTCATTAGTAAGCAAAATTCAATGCTCATATAAACGATCTAGTAGCCAAACTTAAAAAAGTGAACAACCTCCTGAATAAGATATGTAGCAAAGCTCACGGCCCTTCTGTAAATATAGCTGTTTAAATAGCCAAAGCTACTATATTCGAAGGAATAGATCCAGGTATTTCCATATGCGGCTTCACCGCAGAACACAATTTAGAGAAAACCCAGATACAGATCAACCAAGCTTCCAGGTCAGTCACAAGCGCCTTAGAATTAACAAGACGGTACCCCCTTCTGATAGAGGTAAATTTTCCCCCTGTCCATTAGAGAAAAAATCTGCTGGCAATCAAAAGGGTTATAAAGGCACACAACAACCTGCTTCACCCACTACACCACATAATTTATAGTGGCGTGCATAACTAGTTAACAAACAAAATTAAACCAATTTTAAGTAAAGCCTTGGAACTGATTAAAAAATCGGAAATAGAACTTCCACGCGAAATAAAAAAAATTCAAAATATAAACCAATTCGCGAAACTGCATATCATAGCTCACTACAATAAAACAAGTACGCTCCCACACATTTTTATAAAACACTCTTTCAGAATATTAAAGCAAAACAAACCTGCTAGACACGAAATATATACAGATGCTTCAAGGAGTGAAAGGGGAGTGGGATTTTCGGTAATAAAGAACAACAACGTAGTTTACAGAGGTAACTTAGATCATGCATGCTCAGCATATGATGGCGATTTGGAGGCTACTGTCACCGCCCTAAAATTAGAAGTAAGGATAAAAAGCAAGGTCAAAATATGTTCTGATAGCTTAAGCTCCTTAAGGATAATAAACAACATCCAAACTAAAGAAAATATAATACAATAGGCCAGACACATATTACGTAAAAACAATGGTCGCACTAACCTGATCTGGGTCCCAGGGCATTTTGGGATTCCGGGGAACGAATTGGTCGACAAGGAAGCCGAAATAGAAGCAAATTCGCCCATGCTGAAACACATCCCCAATGCAAACAGCTATGGCTACTTGTTCATCAAAAATTTCAATGCCGAATGCAAACACAAACCTGGAATAACACAGATCATATGCTGCAAAAAATTTTCCTATCTTTCTCCCAACATACCATCGTCAAAACAGGGAACATAAGTTCAGATGTGAAACTATCAAGCATACGACTAGCACCACCTTAGCCACTCGGGCTTATCGTTATGATGGATTAGAGCCAACACAGTGCTGTTTCTCTTTCTGCCAACACAGTTGATCTATTTCAGAACAACTAACAATAGTTCACACAATGTACGACTGCCCTTACTCCAAAGTCCCGCAAGGATCTGTTCTCTCCCCGACACTTTTCCTAATATTTATAAACGGTTTATTAAGTATAACCTCCAATCCAATGCATAGTTTTGCAGATGATAGTTCGCTCGTTGCTTCGTACGAAGACAACGACAGTAAATATTCTGCTACATGAGAGCTAAATCTCGATTTAGCCAAAATTTCGAATTGGGGCAAAATTAACTGAGTAGATTTTAACTCTAAGAAAACTCAGTGCTGTTTAGTCTCCCGAAACACTTCGATCCCAACTTTTACTTTGCAAGGGGAAGTTTTGCAACATACGGGTGAGCTCAACATCTTGGTCATGTAGCTAAATCAAAAATTAAGTTGGTCCAATCATATTTTTGGTATAGCTAAAGATGTGTCTAAGTTTATGGGTTTCCTGTATCGTTGTAAAGCCTTCTTTTCACCTTCTGATCTCCTTAATATCTATAAGACCTAAGATGGAGTACAATGCAAATATTTGGGCAGGAGCTTCCAAAACGGCATTGGGATTTCTCGATAAAGTGCAAAATAGAGCAATTCGTCTAATAAACTATCCCACTGTCACTTCTACGCTCTCTTCACTTGATCTCCGTTGCCTAACAGGAACACTTACCCTATTTGATAGATACCTTATGGGGTTGTATTCTTGTTCTAATGAGATTAAAAGTTTGATGCCTCCTCTCAAAGCATTCCAAAGAGAAACAAGGAGAGCTTCTGCTGCCCACCCCTATGTAGTTTAAATTCCCAGATGGATTCGGCTTATGGAAATTTGTTTGTAGTACGAACATCGCGAATGTGGAACCATCTCCCACATCATGTGTTCCCCAGAATTGGTGATGATTACATTTACAACGTTCAAAGATTCAAGGTCTGCCAATTTGAAATCAATTTTCATTCCTTAACTAAACTTCCTCTGACCAGGCAGTACATGAGTACTAAAGGTCGTATAACCTATTGTTTGGTCAAAAAAGGGAGGTGGTGTGTAGTGGGTTAAAGTCCCACACACTCATAGACTCGTACTCGTTTTCACTCCTCTATAGTGTCTTTCGATGATTCCCACCTACCCTCTCAAAAAAAAAAAAAAAAATTAACAATAGTTCATATAATGTGCTACTGCCCTTACTCCAAGGGCGAGATTGATCCAAAGATGTTGAGGCTGAATAATAAAGGAGACTTTGATAAGGTGAAGATATCTTATCAATATATGATATCTGGAATAAGATTTAATAGCAACATAAGATAAAATTCAAAAATAAAAGAACACATCTAGTAATCTATTAAAAATAATAACTAAAAAAACCTTTATGAACTAACAAACTAATGAATGAAAATTAAATCACAACACGAAATCATCAAATAAACCTAATAAATTAAATGGCTAAATTGAAACTCAAATTATAATTCTAATTTCAAAAACTAACTAAATAAAAAAAAATCAAGAATAATAATAAAAATAATAAACCACCCTACTAAATTAAATGGATAATCCAATCAAAACCAAACCCAAACAAAAACTTCTAACCAAATAAATATAATTGTAATAAATAAAAATAATATTAAAACTAAAAATCGCTGTGGGGTGCTGACCCAGGGTTAGATAAGGGCGGTAGACTCTATCACCTACATTTAAAAATGTTAATAGCCATACCAAATGGAAACTTGTAGCAAATCTAAATGGGAACCTATTAAAAAAAAATACACGTACATAAATTTAAAACTAAAATGTAAAACAAAAAAAAAACTTAGAATAAGTATAGTAGATCATTGAGACAAACAAAAATAAATAAAAACTGAATTAATGTATAAAAAGAAAATAATAAAATTGAGTGAATACCTTCTGTATTAACTATACTAAATATTTAGTAAATAAAATTTATATTTTATAGGAAAGTAGAAATATAACTCATAAATAAGTTATGTAAATATTTAATAAATTTGCTAATTTTACTGCAAAAATTATATAAAGATGGTCCACATCTGAATAAAAAAGTACCCAACATTTATTATAAACTAGTAAAAAAGCCCGTCATACGACGGGTATAAGTAGAAAAATAAAGCTTTTGTGAAAGTTTCCTCAGTTTTATGAACAATTTAATTTTAGTAAATTTATTCAAATACTTATATGTATTATATTTAGATATTGATAAATGTAAAATTTATTGCTAAAGTGTTTTAAATAATGAAAAACCTCAATGATGCTGTGAAGTAGTTTCTTTCAAAAATGCAATAAAAATGATTATTTAATAAATCTCATCTCTTGTAAATTTCTTTGTCAAGCTTTGGATTAAAAAACCAAAGGTTGGATTAAAAACCAATGGTAAATAAATTTTTGCCAATAGTATCAAAAATTCTCGCTTCGAAAAAATACAGTATCAAACTTTATAATTTTGAAACTAAACTACACTGATCTGATGCATTTGCCTAATTATAATATATAGTACACTTGTTATATTTTTCTATGGTTGCCATAGCAAATGCTTCAAAACTTTCTTTGTTATATTTTTCAAACAAATTTTTACTCTATCCGTAATAATATTCTGTCTCTTTATCTATCGCTTTCTCTACAAAATCTTCACACCGTAAGTTTTACGCACCTTTTATGTAAAACAATAAAAATTGGCTGTGCATATAATGTTGAAGTTTTAGAAAATAAAAATCATAAAAGAAGCATAAAATTAAGAAAATGTTACACATTCAAAATTTAATTGAAAATTGTGATTTTATAATTTAAATTGCGCTCCTTTAAAAGCTTTGGTTTTACGCACCGCTTTATTTTTTTATAATTTCTACTTAAAAATGCAACTCTTTAAAAACTTTAATTTATGCACTGTCTTGTTTTTTCATTCTTTTTATAGCATAACATTTTAATTCTTTTTTTCTATCTGTTATGTACCTAAATATCAGATGTATGTTTCTTTCTTTTCATAGCATAGCATTTAATATTTCTTTTTCTATCTGTTATGTACGTAAATATCAGAGGTATGTTTTTTCATTTAAAATCATAACATTTTAATAGTTCTTTTTTTCTTTAAAAATATTTAAAAACAGTCAAAGTAACATTTTTTGTTCTCTTTTTTTTCTATTCGTTTTTATTTTTCTTCGCAATATTACATTTATTTTTTTTGTTTTCTGTTATTTACGTACGCTAAGTATTTCTTTTATTTTTTTTAAATATTAAATTTATACATACAGTCTATTTAAAAAATATAAATTATAACCTATAGAATATTTTGAATTTTTTTTTGTTCGTTTATGTTTACCGACCATTCATTCATATTAATAACTGTTGCCTATACAAAAAATAATAAATCTATAATAAATCTAATATATGTATACTCCTATTTTTATTCATATATCTATATTATGGGCTAAACTTCTGATTCTAAAATTGTACTATATTATGGCAAAATTTTTAAAAAATTAAGAAAATGTTACTTAGCAAAATTTAAACAAAAATATTATTGCAATTTTATAATATTCTACTTAAAAATCTGAACCTTTAAAAACTTTGATTTATACACTGCCTTGTTTTTTCTTTCTTTTCATAGCATAACATTTTGATATTTCTTTTTTTCTATCTGTTATGTACCTCAATATCAGATGGACTTTTCGTTCTTTTCATAGCATAACATTTTTTTTCTCCTTTTTCTATCTGTTATGTAGGTACATAAATATCAGACGTATGTTTTTTTCCTTTAAAATCATAACATTTTAATAGTTCTTTTTTTCTTTAAAAATATTTAAAAACAATCAAAGTAACATTTTTGTTCTCTTTTTTTTCTATTCGTTTTTATTTTTCTTCGCAGTATTACATTTTACTTTTTAGCACATTTCCAAAAAAATTTTGAAAAAATGTGCTTATTAGTTTCACTCTGTCCGTCCGTCCGTCTGTTTACAAAACTTCTACACCGTTAAAGATAGAGAAAAAAAATTTTAACCATAGGTAGGTCTCATAAAAAAAATAATTTTGTGGAACAACTTTTTCATGTAGCCCCCCGCATTACGGAGCTACAGCCCCTCAAACTTTGAAAAAGCCCTATTTTTAAATGCATATATCTTATGTTCTGCTTAAGATTTTTTCAATCTGAAAACGTCATTCGACAGGTATTTCTTTTATCTTTCTAAATTGATATGAAAATTATACAATTTTTTAAAATTTAGTATTTAAATTTACCGTTATGTGAAAACCAAATTTTGCATGATTTTTCTACTTTCATAACTCCGGCACGCTTTTAGATAGAAGCTTGAAATTTTGAGGCAAGAAAGAACTTTTAGAATTAGTATAAGTTTGCTCAGAAAATTTTTTCGGACCACCCCCTGTTTATGAGCTATTAGGGCTTAAAAATTGAAAATTTGCTATTTTTAAACACCTGTAACTTAGGAACCTGTACACATTTTACTTCTGCAAGATATAAAAATTAAAGCTACAATAATATAATTTTACGTGTGTTAAAGGTTTATTTTATTTGTAAAGGGTTCCAAAGTTGCAGCTCTTCAAAATTGCGAAAAAGCTCCATTTTCAGATGTATATATCTCGGGCTCTGCGTAATAATTTTGCAATCTAAAACCGCCAGAAGATCGAAAATTTTATTATCTATATAAAACAATATCAAAATTATGTAATATTTTGTAATTTACGATTTAAATTTACCGTTATGTGAAAATCACATTTTGCATGAAATTTCTTTTTTCATAACTCCAGCACCCCTTTAGATAGGAACCTAAAATTTTGAGACAAGAAAGAACTTTTAGAATTAATATAAGTTTCCTTGAAAATTTTTTTGGTAACACCCCCTTTTTAAGAATTATTACGCCTCAAAAATTGAAAATTTGCTGTTTTTAGACACCTGTTACTTAGGCACCTGTAGAACTTTTTCTTCGGCGAGGCATGAAAATTAAAGGTTCAATAATATAGTTTTATGTGTGTTAACGGCTTTTCTTAGTTTTAGAGGATTCCGGACTTACGGCCCCTCAAAATTTCAAAAAATTCCTATTTTCACGTTTTTTCTTATTACATGAAATTTTCAAATTTTTGTGTAAGTCACAATTCTAAACAGTTTGTATTGAGTTTTGGAAATGTGCGCTTTTAAAAACCGTTGGTTTACATTCTACCTTGTTTTTTTTTCTTTTCTGTTATTTTTTTTAAATATTAAATTTATACATCAGTCTATTTAAAAAATATAAATTATAACCTATAGAACATTCTGAATTTTTTTTTTGTTCGTTTATGTTTACCGTCCATTCATTCATATAAATAACTGTTGCCTATATAAAAATTAATAAATCTATAATAAATCTAATATATGTATACCCATATTTTTATTCATATATCTATATTATGGGCTAAACTTCTGATTCTAAAATTGTACTATATTATGGCAAAATTTTTAAAAAATTAATAAAATGTTACTTAGCAAAATTTAAATAAAAATATTATTGCAATTTTATAATGTTCTACTTAAAAATACGAACCTTTAAAAACTTTGATTTATACACTGCCTTGTTTTTTCTTTCTTTTCATAGCATAACATTTTGATATTTCTTTTTTTCTATCTGTTATGTACCTCAATATCAGATGGACTTTTCGTTCTTTTCATAGCATAACATTTTTTTTTTCCTTTTTCTATCTGTTATGTAGGTACGTAAATATCAGACGTATGTTTTTTTTCTTTTAAAATCATAACATTTTAATAGTTCTTTTTTTCTTTAAAAATATTTAAAAACAATCAAAGTAACATTTTTGTTCTCTTTTTTTTCTATTCGTTTTTATTTTTCTTCGCAGTATTACATTTTACTTTTTTTTTTTTGTTTTCTGTTATTTTTTTTAAATATTAAATTTATACATCAGTCTATTTAAAAAATATAAATTATAACCTATAGAACATTCTGAATTTTTTTTTTGTTCGTTTATGTTTACCGTCCATTCATTCATATAAATAACTGTTGCCTATATAAAAATTAATAAATCTATAATAAATCTAATATATGTATACCCATATTTTTATTCATATGTCTATATTATGGGCTAAACTTCTGATTCTAAAATTGTACTGTATTATGGCAAAATTTTTAAAAAATTAAGAAAATGTTACTTAGCAAAATTTAAATAAAAATATTATTGCAATTTTATAATGTTCTACTTAAAAATCCGAACCTTTAAAAACTTTGATTTATACACTGCCTTGTTTTTTCTTTCTTTTCATAGCATAACATTTTGATATTTCTTTTTTTCTATCTGTTATGTACCTCAATATCAGATGGACTTTTCGTTCTTTTCATAGCATAACATTTTTTTTTTTCCTTTTTCTATCTGTTATGTAGGTACGTAAATATCAGACGTATGTTTTTTTTCTTTTAAAATCATAACATTTTAATAGTTCTTTTTTTCTTTAAAATTATTTAAAAACAATCAAAGTAACATTTTTGTTCTCTTTTTTTTCTATTCGTTTTTATTTTTCTTCGCAGTATTACATTTTACTTTTTTTTTTTTGTTTTCTGTTATTTTTTTTAAGTATTAAATTTATACATCAGTCTATTTAAAAAATATAAATTATAACCTATAGAACATTCTGAATTTTTTTTTTGTTCGTTTATGTTTACCGTCCATTCATTCATATAAATAACTGTTGCCTATATAAAAAATAATAAATCTATAATAAATCTAATATATGTATACCCATATTTTTATTCATATATCTATATTATGGGCTAAACTTCTGATTCTAAAATTGTACTATATTATGGCAAAATTTTTAAAAATTAAGAAAATGTTACTTAGCAAAATTTAAATAAAAATATTATTGCAATTTTATAATGTTCTACTTAAAAATACGACCCTCTAAAAACTTTGATTTATACACTGCCTTGTTTTTTCTTTCATTTCATAGCATAACATTATAATATTTATTGTTTTCTATCTGTTATATGGGTAAATATCAGATGTACGTTTCTTTCTTTTCATAGTATAACATTTGTTAAATTAACATTTAACATAACAGTAGGGCACGCTACTCAGCAGCAGCAACTTGTCTTTTATTATATTTAGATAGTTATAATTACAATAAATTAAAAAAACAAATTTATAATTTTAAATTTATAATTTATAATTGATAAGGAAACTGGTTTTTATAAAGCAAAATATTTAGCATTGATTACTTATAGAAGCATACATACATAGTCCATAAGCATACATACAATTTTAAATAACAATATAAAATGCAAAAATTCATGAATTACATGAAAATCTACGAAAAAGGCTCTACAGATCTACAAACACGTTTGTAGATTTGTACTGTCATAGTAGACGCAAAAATGTTTCTACTTGGTGAAGGTGTTTACACGGTAGAGAAATCTTTAACAAAAAATATCTGGTAGAGGCAATGTAGAGCTCTAACGAGTGTTCACACACATTTAGTTGGCTCTACCGAGATTTTTATCTCAACTCTACCATTTTTGCTCTCTCATGTGTACTTAGCTTAACGTGTATGTGATGTATGTACATATAATATGCGTTATTGTAAAATAAATTTCTACTTGAACTAAACTTCATTGTAACAATAATATGTAAATAGAAAGGTGTTCTGCACTTATACGTACTTACAAATATTTTTTTTAATGTTATGGAGATCCATATAAAGCAAAACAGGTATAAATGTAACGCTATATTTTTTATTAACAAAATTAAACAAGAATTTTTAATTCAACCGTTTTCTTAATATAAAATCGCTAATCAACATACAGATAAATCAAACAGAAGAATTAAAGTATCTGTTTTAAAATTAGTTTTAATCCTAATTTGCCTTTTTCAAGTATGCAAATTTTAAAGAGAAACCCAGAATTCTTTCAAGATTTTACAACACAAACTTTTAAGAACTATACATATCTTACGGAAAACAAATTTATACTTATTTCCATTAGAACTAGTTTTTTAATATTTTTTCAGTTTTTATCAGTATTCAGAGTAAAAATTGAAAAGTTGGCTAGAAGTTTTGCATCAAATTAACTCTTCAAAGAGGTTCAGTTCTGCACAAGTTTGTAAAAATAATGAAAAACCATTAATCTTTAAATTTAATTATTATGTAAATCAAAAATTAAAAAAAATAGTAAGTTAAAAAGTTGTTGAAACATTTATGTTCCCTCCAACGAACAAAATGTGATAAAGGTAATTGGACTTGTAATTTTTGTACTTTGGAACGAAAAAAATTATTTTTCAATATTTTATGATAATTCGAAATTATATATACCATAATTTCTAATTTGGTCAAAATTTAATGAAGATGATATTTTTAAAAAATTATTAAATTCAGAATTTGAAGATTCTGATGAATATGACGACGATATATTTGAATTTTGTCAAGAAAAGCGTCCTATTCGGGATGGTATAAAAAAAATTTATTCAAAATGTAAATTGTCCGTTAAAATATGATTTCAATAGGTATGCAAAAAATGACAATCAGCGAAGAAATAGAAGATTTGAGATGTGAAGAAGCTATTGAAGAAAAAGATGTGAAGAAGAAATTGAAGAAAAAGTGGTAACTTCAAACCCCATAAAAAAAATAAATGTGACTATTGGTAAGCCAGATATACGGTGGGGAAACAAGTCATATTCACCTAGCATTGACTATACAAGTGTAATGACAAATGAAGAAAATATGAATTCGAGCACAACACCACTTTTGTCAATTCAATATTTTCAAAAATATATTACTAAAAATTATGCCAAGAAGCCGCTACATTTACAAACCTGTATGCAATGCGAAAATTAGTAAAAGATGGTTCAAAATTTAAACTTACTAATGCTGAAGAAATTGAAAACTTGTTTGGGGTTAATATATTGATGGGCACATTGAAATATCCGCGGATTAATTTCTATTGGAATTCGAACTATCATGTGGACTTGGTAAAAAATAAAATGTCTGTTACAAGATTTTATCCGCTCCACAAAAATTTACATTTTGTCGTCAATGACGAAATTTCCCATACAGATAATAGATGGCAAAGGTTCGTTATTTATATGATATAATTTTAAACCGATGTCGACAATTACCAATAGAAAAATTTATATGCGTCGATGAAAAAATGATTCCATTCAAAAGAAAACTTGCAATTTAACAGTACATGAAAGATAAGCCGAACCGATGGGCCAAAAATGAATCAAAATGTATATGTTGATAGGTTTACATTTTTTTTTATCACGGTCAAACTACTGAAATTAATTACAAAAGCAATATGGATTTGGTGCTGCTGTAGTCTTACACTTAATTGAAAATGGTTAAATGGGCTTCTGGTCAGTTTATAACATTTGACAACTTCTTCACGACTTATCAACAGATCGAAACATTGAAAACAATGAATTTTTTGGCTGTTGGAACAGCACGATTAAATAGGTTTTCAAATCCACCGTTTACAAATTCAAAAGAATTTAAAAAATAGAGTAGAGGACATTGTGAAGAAGTTGTTGATTTAAACAAAAATATTGTTATAATAAAATGGAATGATAATAAAGAAGTACATATAGCTTCTAATTTTGTTGGCTTTGGTGAAACTGATAAGATTGAACGCTGGGACAAAAACCAAAAGAAGTTCATTGAAGTAGAACGTCCAGAAGCTATCAAAATATACAACGAAGCGATGGGGGGAGTAGATAAACTCGATCAGTTGATAAGTTTCTACAGAATCTTTATCAAATCAAGAAAATGGACTCTTCGAGTAATAACCCACGCGCTAGATATAGCTATATGTAACAGTTGGTTAGAATATCAACAAGATTGTAAACAAACAAAAGTATCAGCAAAGGAAGTTATGGATTTAATGATATTCAGACTTCGGCTGGCAGAAGAATTAATTATGATGAATAAGCCGGCGAAAATACCAAAAAGAGGTAGACCGTGTGTTTCAGCGGAAACCAAAATCAAAAAACGAAAAGAATCTTGTCCAAATCGTGAAATATCGGAGCGTAATGTAGGTCATTTACCTGAATATGACGAGGAAGACGGCAGAGCAAGGTGCAAAAGTTATGGGTGCAATAAAAAGACATTTATTTACTGTAATAAATGTAAAGAGTACTTATGTTTCGTCCCAAAAGTACGGAATTGTTTCAAGTCATTTCAAACTGAAAATTAGTATTACTGGGAATAGACATATTTATTTTTTACTTGTTTTTAGTTATGATTTTTGTTTCTTTTATTATTGGAATTAAGTTTTATTAAATTGCTGACTTTATTGGAATTCAACTTGTTTTTTTTATGTTTATACTTCAAATTAAAAAAATCAACTAAAAAAAAATATTGAATTTCTATTGAAAGAAATTACCCTTTGATTAATTTTGTTCGTTGGAGCGAACATGCCCAAAACCCCATTTCAAATACGCCGAGATTAAAAAAAATTAAAGACGTCTTATTAAGATCGCCCCTAACTGTTATTTACCAAAATTATAATTTATTTAAGTAAAACAAAAAATTATTTGTGAAAGGGAGCAAATGTAATGTTATACATAGGTATGTCATATTATTGTTAGAGCCTAAATATTAACAGTAAATAAAAACGAGCAAGAATACAGTCAACTGTATTCTTCCAACCTTTGTTAACTCTTAGACACCCGTACAAAATCGTTCGTATTTTAATAGTCTGTCACTCTGCTTATAATATTATATTTTTAATTTTTCGGTATTTCAAAATAATTTGGTTGAAGTTTATAATTTCTAGAACTATGGTTTGAACATATGTATGTATATTCAAACTACGTACATATGTATATGTTTAAACAGTCTTCAACCTTCCACCTAACGATTATCAATCCAAAATTTTTCCAAATATGCTATTACCATTTGTTACTAAGCGGCAAATGTACATACATATATATTAAATTTATACTAAACTTACTACAAAATGCCAAATATATATTAATATGCATATGCATTCATATAGACATATATACATAATATATTATTATCTATATGTACTCTTATTATTACATCATTCATTGATCAGTGACATATTATACGATATCTAAATAAACATGATATTATATAAGTATGTATATCAATATCATATAAATAAAAATTCTTCAAGTTACTGTTATGTTGTTTATTTATTTACATTTTTTTTGTACTACGCATTGTATCCTCAACAATTTTAAATTATCGAGTAAAAAAAAAATTCAAAAAAATCGTTAAAGAAATTTGTTAGAAAATTTGAAAAAATCAAGTCATACTATCGGCAATTTTAAGGTAACCTTATATTATAAAGAAATGTTGGTAACAGAAATAAAAGTATAATGTTGGATTTTTAATTTTTATGTATTATTTCAGAAAAATTTGAATAGGTGTTCAAGTTATAGGTGTTTAAAAATAGGGAATTTTCAGTTTTTGACCCCTTGCAGCTCCTAAACGGGATGCGATAGAAAAATCAACGAAACGACTCATACTGATTTTCAAAGATCTAAGTTTTGTCAATAAGTTTATAACTTAAACCGTTTAAAGGATAGAAAGGTTAAAAAATTTTGCAATAATTCAGTTTCGCATAACGGTAAATTAAGACACCGTATGAGACAAGTATAAATTTATTATATACATATTTGTAAAGATCATAACTGCAGCTATCGTTTGGCATTTTCATATTGAAGATATATGCACCTTACAGAGCTTATATCATAACAATTTAAATATAGAGCTTTTAAGAACTTGGGGCTCCTGGAGCTCTGTAACGGGTGAGGCTACAGAAAAAAAGTTCTTCTATACAATTAATTTTTTTAGGATATCTATCCGTAATTAAAATTGCATGGAATTTACTTCAAACGATGTAGAATTTTCAAAAAAATTGGTATGAAAATGTGGAGATCAAAAACTTAGTTGTTTGAGAGCTTAGTTGGTTGGATCTCAACCACAAAATTGGAACCTACAAAATGATTCTAAAACATTTTGTGTTAATTTCAATACTCTAGCTTTCTTAATACTCCTTCAATGCTTCTTCTTTCTTATCGTACGGGTATAATAAATATTAAATATACTGTCTTGGACTGTTTCACGATATTTGTTTTTATATATTTAAAAATTTGTTTGGTTTTAATTTCTCAAAATAAACCTTTTGTCATTGCTATATGAATTAGGTTTATACAATAACTCAAGAGGTAGTACCTAATTACTGTAATATTTTTTATTTCTAAAAAAATTGTTTTTATAACTAACATACATTCATACATAATATGCACATACGATGCAATTTTATCGCTTTTAAAAAATCAAACAAAAAAAAATCAATATTGTAATTTGCAATATTCTACTAATTTAAATGTATTACATACCTATAAGTACATGCATATATAAAAAAAATTATACTAAAAGAAAGCAAAATTATTTTTTAATATTTCTGTATGAATTTAAGCAAAACTATATGCTATATTAATTACAACTATATTAACTATACCTTAACCTAACTACTATTAAATATATAAATAATATAGCTGTGCTATGCTATTGCTATTGCTATAGAGTATAGATAGTCTATAGTTATAATGTACGTATCACACGTCGTAAATCGTACATACACATATATGTACGAATTACGACGTACCATATTCCATATACATATCTCTGTACGTTTGGAATAAGATGTGTGATATCAAATATGCAAAAAAAAAAAAAATATGTAAGTCTGGACCATAGATATATTACTAATAGATAGGAAATTAGGTATAGTCATTTCTTTTCTTCTTATGTGTGTTTTCTTATCTTAAGGTATTAAATCAAAACATGCATACATATGTATGCATTTTATAATCTGTATACATTTCGTTCACTCAGCTGTTTATATTTATTAAAATAATGTAAAGCAGTTTCTCATAACCAGTTTTTTTCTCAAATTTTACTTTATTACTCAATAATTGATATATTTTGTTTTTAAAATTAAAATTTAATTTAATTATGGTTATTCAAAATTTTAACTACTTGTAAAGTTACAAAATAAGTGACAAATTTTTAAAAAAATTAAAAATTAATCTATACACCTTTTAGGAAACTAAAGCGATATACAAGCATGGTTTACTCAGCTGTTTCTCAAAATTGAATGAAAATATTTTTTTCATTGCCTATCTAGGGGTAATATATATATTGTGTGGATAACAAATTAAGTACATAATATACTTTCGCAGAGCGGTGATCATCCCTAAGGGATTTATGACTCAATTTGTGGTTAATAAGTTGCTAAGAGACTTATGATACAATTTGTGGGTCATAAGTCCCTAAGGGGCTTTTGACTCAGTAATGAGTCACAAGTTTGTTAATGACTTATGAACTTGGAACTTCCGACTCATTACGTTGACTTTGTAACCGACATGAAATCTGAATATTTGCAACAGCTACAGTAATTAATTTTAATTTTTATCGAGTAGTAATAGGAGGGATTTTAGAGTTGTATTCAAAATCAGGGTTTTACGCTTTTTCCAGAATATTTACATATATGTACACGTGAAATTCTGAATTAGGATGGATTTTATAGTTGGATTCGAAATTACAGTATTTTCTTATTACAAAATATTTATATATATGTATATGCGAGATTCAGAATTAGGAGGGATTTTAGAATTGAATTCAAAACCGGGGTTATACGCATACGCATATATATGTATATGTGAGATTATGAATTAGGAAAGACTTTAGAATTGGTTACAAAATCAGTCTTATACTATTTTTCGAGAAGATGTATATAATCCTCCAAATTCAAAAAAATGCATGTACATAGTATATGTATACATATGCTGTAAAAGGCGAATAACTGTGATTTTGTAACCAAATCCCTAAATTCAGAATCCCTCCTCTAAAATCCCTCCCAATTCAGAATCTCGCATATACATATATATAAATATTTTGGAAAAAATCAGTCTTATACAAAATCAGTCTTATACTATTTTTCCAGAAGATGTATATAATCCTCCAAATTCAAAAAAATGCATGTACATAGTATATGTATACATATGCTGTAAAAGGCGAATAACTGTGATTTTGTAACCAAATCCCTAAATTCAGAATCCCTCCTCTAAAATCCCTCCCAATTCAGAATCTCGCATATACATATATATAAATATTTTGGAAAAAGGGAAATAAATGATTTCGAACTGAACTCTAAAATCCATTCTAATTCAGAGTCCAACGTATAGATATATAAATATTCTGGAAAAATCGTAAAACCCTGATTTTGAATCCAACTTTAACATTCCTCCTATCATTACTCGATAAAAATTACATTTTTTTATTTGTTTTGTATTTTCAAAACCAAAAAGAGATTTACTGAGAGTTTTATAAAAACAAAATTTTAAAAAACGATATTTTGATAAAACAAAATTTTAAGAAACGAGATTTAAAACAACCATATTTTGATAAAAGGAGTTTTTGAGATACTAGCTTTCGTAACTCTCCTGTATGTATTGTCGGTGTACATATTGTTAAAAGGGTTTATTGAGTAATATGTGTTATTAAACCTCACAAAAATCTAATTTCTAAATTTTATTATACATATAAATAAGTGTGTTATAATATATCAGATGATTTTAAATTTGGAGGGATTTTATGGTATATTTTTGTGTATTTATACACAAATTGAAATTTTATTCTCAACAGGTACAAATACTTTTTTTTCCATCATCTGACCGCGCTGAAGTCATACGCAAACGCGTTCACCCCTTGCTGCCGGGCTCCGCTGGACATTCTCGCTAATCGGGCGGAGCTCGGCGTTGGACCACATTTGCTGGTAGCCTTAGTAAAATTTTGCGGTGATAATTCGTGGGGCGTAAGTCACTGAGAGTCCATCTGCAATTGATTTAAATTGATTTAAAAGACAAAAATCTTATTATTAAGGACTTATGACTCTTTTTAAAATAATTTTTTTTTTTTTTAAATTGCAATAACTTACTTTATCCTTTCAGTTTATATACTATACACATACATTAAAAATTATTCTAATTAAATTAAAATATACATAAAAAAAAAAAGAAAAGTGAAGTTTTTTGGAATCAATGAAGTTACTATTTTTTTATAGCTTTAGTCGTACCTAGCTATCTGGCTTAATAATTTTTTTTTATTTGACAATATCCAATTTACAGAATTTAGCTTTCCTTAACATTTATTTTTTAACTATTTAATTACATTACTACACTTTTTTGATCTTGATAAAATAAAATAGTACCACTAAATTATTCGTAATATTTTCATTTATTAATCTTACTTCTAAATAAATAACTACAATTGAATTTACTAATTTTATTTTATACATACATTTTTTAGCAAATTATATACTGCTTTATTTCCTTTTTGAAATAGCCAATACTAGCTATACTTTTCAAATCATTTGGTAATTCGTTATAACTTGTAGTTTTAGACAAGCAGTTATTTTTTTGGTTATTTTTTTTACTTAAATAGAAATTCCATTTATTTCAGGTATTGCAACTATAGATGTGGATTTCATATTCAGCAACTCATATTCTATTTGGAATGAAATGCTATTTAATGTAGTTTTTTATTATTTTGAAAGCAATTATATATGACTCATATGTGCATATATTGGAAAAGTGCAATCTTAATCAAACTGTTCATCAGTACAGACATGTTTTTAATTATCCGTTAAAATTACTTAAAACAATACAACCCAAGTTTAAAATAAATCAGAAAAAAAAAATAATAAAAAAAAAACTTTTGTGATGTATCATATTATTATATATACAACATAAAAAAAAATTAAATAAAAAATATTCTAAGTGCTAAATAATTTGTATGTTGCAAAACATATAAAACAAAAAAAAAATAAACTTTTTAGAATGGTGTCTTGCAATAAAGGCAAAGCTAAAATAAAAAGTGAAACGGGAATTCAATGTTCGGGAGTGTGTAAAAAAGTTTTTCATGAAGCTTGGAAATGTTCAGGATTGGATCAATCGACGATTAAAAATCTGTATGCAAACAACAATGTGAGATTCATTTGTGACGGTTGCATGTTACGTGGATAAAATGTGGATTTCGTTCTACAAAACATGGATTCTGCAGTAACAAAAAAGAATGAACATTGAAAGGAGTATAAAAGTGAATTTGAAGCTGGTATTTAAAAAAACGAAAGTGAAGTCATAAATTTACTGAATGTAATTAACGACAATAATATAAATCTGGGTCAAACTGTATCATTTACTGATATGGTAAAAAATACGAAAAATATTGGAATGAAAATGAAAAAAGAATTACCTTTGATTGTTAAGCCAAAAAACAAACAAAAAAGTGAAAAAACGAAAAGCGATATAAATACAAAGGTTGATCCAAAAAATCTTAAAATTAAGAAAATTGAAAATAAACCAAACGGAGCAATATTAATTGAAACAGATACAATTGAAGAATGTGACAAAATAAAAATCGAATTTAAAAAAAAAGTGACAAACAGTTACGAAATAAAAATACCAACGGTCATTAAACCACAAATTGAACTAGTCCATATGAATAATAAATTTAGTAATGCTGAAATAATATAGAAACTTAAAAAGCAGAACTCGTTTATGGAAATGTGTGATGTTAAAGTAGTAAAAACATACCACCTGAACAAAACAATAGGTAAAGTAGTATGCAACGCAGTAATTGAAGTAGATAAAGAAATTTTCCCAAAAATACTTGCGAACGACAAATTATGTATAGGATGGGAAAGATGCAAGGTTTTTGATGCTACAATTTTTTTAAAAATAGGGGTTAAGTGGGGGAGTTTCCACTTTTGTGGGAAAATTCCAATTGAAAGTGACTTATTGAAAATAAAAGAAAATTAGACTGTGAGAGCAATTATATAAAAAGATTGGAGAAATTAAGTTCGGACCAACACTCTTTTTTATATCAAGGCTCAAAATTGCTGCAAGAATATCGTTTTCAGAAAGATACACGTCTGTAAATAGCAAATTTGAGCTATTAGATAGGGAGTTAGTCGAAGTGGTAACTGGTGCTGTTAGACGATAAACTTGTTGAAAATTATCAGAAAAGAAGTTACAAATTTTTTTTGGGCAATCAGAAACCACATTGTCTTTTGACATCATAGAATTGGGATACCCAAATAATTTCCGTTTTGTGTTAACAAAATCAAAAAATTTTTTAGGATCAGTAAGAAGTTTGTTACCAATATCCGTGACATAGTTTTCATATGCTGCATTGGCTTTTTGTTTAAATTCGATAGCAAGTTGCTTTTACATATTCAATAAGTCTCATGGTGCTTGATTATGTTTAAGTTTTTTGTATATTTTATTGCGCCGATTTCTTAAGTTCCTAAGATCTCTATCTAACCATGGTTCTGTTGTTTTATGCTTTTTGCGAATTTTAGGAACAAAGGCATCAATAATTTGAAACGGATTTGAGTAGAAAATAGAGATTAGTAAATTGATATCCTGTTGAACTAACAGTTCGTCCCATGTGATTATAAATTAAAAAGAAAATAATTAAAAAAAGCTGATTCTAATAAATTTTTTTCTTTTTTAACAAAAGTTTAACAAAAAAGAAAAAAATTTTTTTTGTTAAAATTTAAAAGATGAATAAGTTATTTAATTTTACAAAAGCACTGTTTGCAAGTTTATAAAAATGAGTTCAATACAGTTCTTTTTTTTATTTTTTATTTTTGTTATGAAATGTATTATTAATATTATTATTTTAAAGTTAAATAACAAATTAAAAATAAAATTAAGAGTAAATTTAGCACGTCTACTTAGTTAAGCGTCTGAAATACCTATGAAATACATGAAATTATGTTTAAAAACAAAAGCCATTGGATACTAGCAATTAAAGAACATAGTTGTTGATCAAATAAATCATGAAACCTGTATGCAAAGCCATAAAGAAAGTACAAATAAAAATAATTATGAACTAAAACATTATATAATTAACGATAGAATTAATCATAATGCCAAAAATTTAAAAGAAGATAACACTATTAACAATGGCTCTAAATTAAAAGAAGATATTAATTATAAAAGTAAAGATGATTGTAGTATTAAAGTTCACAATTAAAAAAAAAACAAAAATTCAAATAATATATTTAGATATATTCCTAAATTATAGACAAAAAGAAGTTCTTCATTCAATAAAAATCACGAGTTTAAAAATCCAAATATAAATAATTGCAATGATAAAAAAAATGTTAAAACATCTTGCGATAATAGTAAGAACAACAATAATATTATCAGTAGTGTTAATAGTCATAATGGGCAAACAAACACTAATTCTAAGTATTTCAACTGGAACAAAGGAGAAACATTGAATCAACAAGCCAATAATTTGGAGGAAACTAACTGCAACAACTTTCAAGATAACCATAAAAACTACATTGATCCAATGGTTCCTCCAATTGTTAGACTAACAAAATAGGGATAGCATATATGTACTTTCAATATTACGTGATCTTAGAATATATACTAACGTGAGGTTATTTTTGTCGTTTTTCGATGATCAGGATGATATAAGTTATGATGGTATGACAAAAACTAACATAATAGTACTTATCAATCAGGAAGGACTTCCGACAAATTATGAAGACTTACGTAAATTATATGATAAATATGACGAAAATATAGGAATAATAGCCAAAGATGTAACAAAAGATCTAACAACATACAAAAGCCATATATACAACAAATACAGAGAGAATTTTCAGAAAATAAGGAATTCGTGGTAAAACTATTTAGTAAAGGGTTTTCAAATTTGAGTGATATGATTTCTTTTCAAAAAAAAAACACACTAATTGTAAAGGAAATTCAAATGTTTTTTATTTAATGTGAAGTACAATCGATACAATTAAGTTCTGTTATGTTATACAGTTAAGTTTCATTCAATAGGCCTCCACGACTTCTTTTGCAGGAACGAAATCGATGAACCCAAGTCGTATGTCATGCGGTAAATAAACAAAACTGTCGATTCTGGTGCGAAGAAAATTCACAAATTATCCACAACTAAAGTGAAAATAGATTATAACAATATGGTTGAAATTTTAAGATCTAAAATTGAGAAGGAAAATATCGATCAAATTCATCAATTAATAGACATTATACAAGCAGCGAAGGAATTGAGCACTAAAAGTTATTCTATAAAAACAAAAAACAATCATTGGATAAATGAAAATATATTATACAATATGACAAGGAAGAGAAAATTATATGATGCCTACAAGAAAGATAAAAATAACATAGAGAAAAAAAAAAAATATATTAGGCCTAAAAAATTAACTACGGAGTTAATACGAAAAGCCAAAAAAGATCACTAAGAAAGAAGTATAACGGAAACTGCTAACGATTCAAGAAAACTGTGGAGAGTAATTAACAACACAATAAGAAACAACAGGAACAATGAAGAAAGGGAATATATAAACACTATACGAATTGATTTCCGGGAAATTATACGGAAAATGATTATGAAATAGCAACAACTGTGAATAAATTGTTCTATCTTCAATCAAATAGGCGTAGAAATAATAAAAAATAACAAGGCGACCTATACTAATTATACTGCAATAAGTAATATAATTAATCATAAGTCAATTTTTTTAAAAATAAAAGTAATAATAAAAGTAAAATAAAAGTAAAGTTTTTTTATAAATAAAAGTAAATTGCTGGAATAAGGTTAAATAAAAATCTGCGAAATTTGAGGTTCGTGTTTCTTTTTTATTCCAGCAATTTACTTTTATATTATAACAGTCCAAAATGCTTGCACTAGCAACTCAAACAAGACAAATAAATAAATAAACCGACAGCGACGAATTAATATAAAAGCATATAATATATATAGGAAAATAGACATTAAAACTTAGAAAATGATAAAATCAAAGACAATAACAAAAAAAAAAAAATTAATTTCAACGGTTTTCTACACCATTTTATATTTTGAAATTTATTTTAGAAAATAGGTATACAGGGTGTATGGAATTGCTAATCGACTAATGAATGATTTTTCGATTTATTTTAAAAAAAAACTTTGTGCGTTGTCGGGATACATTCTCAAAATTAAAGTGTGTTACAGAGGTTGAAAGTAAGTGAGATTATAAAAGTAGCTGGTAACAAATATCACACTATAACTGTAATATGGTTTCATATATAGTTATTTCAAGACTGGGTTTTATTTATGATTCTTATTCTATATATCTTACATACATACATATTTCTATTAATTTGACATATATTTATACTACCTTGTAGTGGTAGCACATGTGCTAATATATTTATACTACATCTCCCCATTTTTCTGCGTTATTTCTATATTGGAGCAACGCCAACCATAATTTTTTATTCAGTCCGCCTGATTTTCTAGGAAAATTTTTTGCGATTCCCACCATTTTCTCTGCAAACCCACTTGATTTGGGGTATAATGGGCTACTCGTTAAAATTTCAAAGTCCACATCTTTAGCACATTTTCTAAACTCGTACGAGTCAAATGGCATATTATCTGCAATCATTTGCCTAGGGATACTGTGTGTCGAAAATAGTGTTGTAAGCTTTTCAATAATTGTCTTTGAATTTTTTTACGATATCGGCACGATATCATCTCAAGATATTTTGAGAATTAATCACCAATTATTAAATATGGTGTGCCCTCATATTGCATTATATCCATTCCTATCTTATAATATGGTAAATTTAGTATTTCATGATTAAGTAAAGTTTTATTACATTTTGAAGGTATATATTTTTGACATGTTTTACATTTAGTGATCATTTCTTCAATATCCATATTCATATGTATCCAGAAGACTACAGACTTTGCTCGTTTTTCAGTTTTTTCAATGCCCAGATGAGCTGAGTGTAACTGTTCTAGTACTAGTCGTTGAAGGCTTTGGTGTACGAAGATTCTACCATTTTGAAATATTAAATTATCAACAACAAAAAGGTCTGATCCATATTTTAACTGTTTTAAATTTTGGGGGACGTATTTCTTGTCGGAAGACCAACCATCTATTATTAGTTTATATAATTTACCCAACACGGGATCATCCTGTGTTTCGATTTGAAATGACTTTTTTCTTTCATCACTAACATTTATTGTGTGTACCACATCACTCTTGCTTTTCAGCTCGTCAGTTAGTGGCTTTTCTATTTTAAAATTTCTTGATAATAGGTTAGCTACATATAGATAAACTTACTTACATATAGATAAGTAAGTAAGTTTTAGATTATACTTTTCAAGTTTTAGTTTAATTCTTTGAAACCTACTCGAAGGATTTTTTTTATATTCTTCAGCCATTATACCTAGAATGGGTTTGTGATCAGTTATAATTTCCACTTCTCTACCATATATATAATACTGAAACTTTGCACAAGCAAAGTTAATTGCTAGAAACTGTTTATCAATTTGTGGGTATCTTATTTTAGCTGCTATCTTGATAAACTGCGAGAAGCAAAACAGACCGGTTTACCATTTTGCATCCAACTATCTCCTAAACTATTTTTAGATGCATCCGATTGAATTACCATTTTTTGTTTAGGATCAAAACTTTTTAAAGTTGGAGCTTTTGAAATTAGTTTTTTTATTTTGTTTAGGCAACCGGGTATGATTTTCATTCCACTGAAACACAATATTTTTTTTAAATAACAATCTAAGAGGGGTTGAAATTTTAGCTAGATTGGGCGCATAATCTCTTACATAATTTATAAGACCCATTAATTTTTATAATTCAATTTTATTTGTTGGAGCTCCTATATTTTCAATAGCTATCATTCTGTCTTTGTCACAACTTATACCTTCATAAGATATTTCATGACCTAAATAATATATTTTTGATTTTTTAAATTGTATTTTGTCAGAGTTTGGTTTAACATTTTTCTCTTTAGCTCTATCTAGCAATAACTTCACAGTGTTATCAGTCGCTACGCAGATATCATATATATATATATTATCAGATTGGGTATATCACTAAATATTTCCTCATTCGCCTTCTGAAATAGTTCAGGAGCGATTTTTAGTTCAAATGGAAGTTTTCTGTACCTAAACAAGCCAAAGGGTGTGGTAAATATGCACAATTTTATTGAATTTCCATCAAGTTCAATTTGGAAAAACCCATCTTTACAATCAAATACTGAAAAGAATTTTTTGAATTCATGAAAAAATGGAATTTCATAATAGTGTTCTTTAATTGCTGTATTTAAATATTTTGGGTCCAAACACACTCTAATTTTTTTGTTTGATTTTTCAACTATTACAATGTTGGACACTCATTCACTTAGGTTAACAGCTGATTTAAATTTTATTAGTTTAGAATTTACACGTAATATTTCAAACCATAGACCTGTTTTATTATTAACTTCTTTAATCATATCTACATAGAATTCATCGTTATCAGAACGAGAAGAATTAAAAGAATTTTCTGTTATTTCATTTAACTGTTTCGATTTGCATGCTATATACCCAATGATTTAACTTTTTGTAAATTGTGCACCGTTTCCCAAAACCAGCACAAAAATTTCTACCATATTTGTGTTTTTTCTTGCAAAACTTACAATCTATTAATTTTTCTTCACTATTTTTTTTTAACTTGTTGGTATTACTAAAATCATTTTTATTTTTTATATTGACAAATTTACCTTGCCTGACTTCATTTACAGTTTTTATATTATCTCTGAGTTGGTTGAGTTAGTTTTTAATAATTCTCTTTGCAATTCTTTGTCCCAAATCCCTAGAACTATTTTGTTTTTCACTGTTCTACTTTCATCACTGTATTCGCAACTTTTGACTGTATTCTTTATATCTACCAAAAATCCTTGGAAAGGTTCTCCTCCACTTTCATTTCTTCTATGAAACCGAAAAGTTTCGTATAGTTCGTATATTTTGAAGTACAATGATCCTCAAAAGATTTTTTAACTGCTTTTACATCTTTTTTTTCCTCTTCTGTTAGATTAAATGTTTTGAACACTTCCACAGCAGCATTCCCAGCTGCGTTTAAGAAAATTGTAACTTGCACTTCTTCACGTTTCAAATTCTGCTGCAGTTTCAAATATTTCATAGGTTTCGATGAACCGGTTCCAGTTTTCGGCTAAATTACCTTCAAATTGTAATAATCGATTTTTCTTAAAAATTCCATATTCTTGGTAACATAACTGTATCTATCTGTATGAACAATATTAGTCTTTGGTGCTCTACCACGTGTTCCCTTTGTATTGAAAATTTCCCTATTTCCATAGGTTGATTTAATATAATTTCAGATTCAGTATTGGTTAATTATTTTATTTTAAATATTTGTTCAGACTTTAGTATTTAATTATCACGAAAAAAAAATTTTTTTTTTTTGATTTACCGACTGCACCATGCAATATGATCAAACACATTGTTTCATATTTATTTCAAGACTGGGTTTTATTTATGACTTTTATCTATATATCTTACATACATACATATTTCTATTAATTTCACATATATTTATACTATCTTACAGTGGTACCACATGTGCTAATATATTTATACTACAATAACTTTGAACATATTCGAACTAGAAAAAGCCTTCTTCTTCATTACTTTTTTTATGATTATTATATCTAATACAAATACAAATACAATAATAATATACAATATTATCTTGAATAAAACAATAGGTTTTTAAATAAGAAATTATAAAATAGTAAATGTTAACGTTACAATGATTCAGCAAAGAATGAATAAAATTAAAAATTACAATTCATATATTTGACAATTACACAATTTTTCGCACTGTATTCTTCCAAACTTTCCTCCATATATTATCTCATAAGGACCTAAAAAATTAGAAGAGAGTTTTTCGTTAGAAAACTGCGTTCTTTTCATTGCAACAAGATCTCCGTATTATACTTATTTTCTTTCTTTCGCCTTAAGTTGTACGTTTTCCGATTTTCATTTTGAAGTTTATGTATTTGTTGTTTTGCATCATATCTTACTTTTTTTTTACTTAATTAATTACTTTCATAATTTGGCTAAAATTCTTTTATTAATAATGTAAAAAAAAATTTAAATTCATATAACTGTGTCAACTTTTATTTTACTTTAACTTTGAAATACTTTTATAAAAAGTGCTTATATGAACATTTATAATACAAAAATATTAAATAAAAAAAAACTGTGTTAACGCTTATTTTAACTTTGAACTACTTTCATAAAAATTTATTATAAAAAGAAATTTTTTTTCATACTAATTAAATTTCTAGTTAAATAACAATGAATGCTAATATTAATAAATACGATAGCCCAATTTGTACTGTTTGTAAACTGAACTCGTAACTTGCAAAAAGCGCTTTCATGGGATCTGTTTAAGTGCTCCTAGAAGATGGCATTCTTCGTTCTTGGCTCAATACTTTGTATGTGAAAATTGCTCGAACTACTGTTCAAGTATTAATTTGCTGTTTGATGAGGTTAAAACATCTCTAACTATAAAGATGAATACTCAGGACTAGCAGCGAAATGCCAAGAAGCTGTCAAAACCAATTCAGCATCTTTTAACGAAATGGCCAAGGAATGAGTGACTTAATTTGTCGTTTAGCAGATCAGCAGAAAGGCAGAAAGATCAGATGCTGCAGAACTTTACTGTTATAAAAAATGAGATTTTTTCAAAACTTCTTGACAGTACTCATGAATACATGAATACATTCAATAGTAAACTGTAGGAATTACGTAATTCTATGGGCACCAGCGCACCAAATAATATTGAACAGCTGAATGATGAAATACGTACATTAAAGAAAGACGTAAGGAATCTGTGTATCAAAGTCGATGCAAGTCTCGACACATCTTTCGTTACATATAAGTACAATCAAACTCATATCAACGAAAACTCTAAAGAAGCTTGGTCTCAAACTGAACAGCCAATAAGTTACAATTCTTTTATAAAAGCAACTACCAGTTTTTCGTCAACGAAACCGGTAGATAGCTCAATAGATCCGTTAGTTGATCCTTTGATAACTTCACCTGACTCACATGCTGTGGGTGCTGCTGCTGAGTCAGTTGTGATTTCTTTGCCGAGCTCCGTAATTACTGTTAATGACATTTCATTACAAAATGAATTAGCTAATGCGGAGACCTCCAATCATAGGCCGACCTCACCGTGAGTCAAAATAACTCAACAAATGAGGTGACTTGATTCCACTTTGTCCAGGGCGACAGAAATCAAACATGCTGTGAACGTTGCTCTATACTTCTCCAAACTTCCAGCTTCTTCAACAGTAAGTAGTCTCAATAATAAATTAAAACATAAATTTAATTGTAATAATGTTAACATAGTTGATATTACTCCTAAGAATTTAAAATACAAACCAAATACAAATCCTTTAAAGTTGTACCAAAATCTAAAGTCAATGATGTACTAGCTCACAAGTTTTGGAAAAAAAATATTATAGTTCAGATTTTTAAAGATATTAATAATAACTCTAAAAATCATAACACTGACTCTGCACTACACAACAATTCAGACATAAAAGATAATAAAAATTAATGAATCACTCCAATAACACTAATCTATCGACTCGTACTAAATCATTTCTTCTCAATCCATGTGCAACTTCTTTGAAATCCAAAAAAAAAAAAACAGTTCATTTCAGTACATATCCAACTAATACTGATATTATCTCAGATACACAAATACCAGTTAGAAAAAGATATGGAAATTTTGTACAAGGGGAAACGTTCCAACCGGGAACAAGCTCATCAAATAATAATAATAATAATAACAATAATAATATTAATAACAATAATAATAATATCAATAATAATAATAATAATAATAATAATAATAATAATAATATTAATAATAATAATAATAACAATAATAGAAATATGTTATCGCTTAATCCGTTAATACCTCCAATTGTAAAAATGACTCAACAATCACTAAGCGAGGATAGCACGTATGCACTTTCTTTCCAGATTTAGAGATGAGAGAATTCTTAACTATGTAAGATTATATCTTGCATATTTGCATAATGACTCCAACAACTGTGTCATAGCCCAAACTTTTCCAAATCATACAACAATGCAATTGTATATGATTTTCAAAACACTGACTACCAAAGTATAAATTAATTAATTTGTCAGTTATTAATTGGCTCGACATGTTATCAGAACAGGATATTAACTCGTCTATCTCTATCTTCTATTTAAAAATTTTTGAAATAATTAATTCATTTGTGCCAAAAATACGAAAAGAAGATAAAACCTCTGAACCTTGGTTTAATAGAGATCTCAGGACATTGCGTAACCAACGCAATAAACTCTTCAAAAGAATAAAAAATATAAATAATCCTAACATTAACTTGCTGAATACTTACAAAGATATTGCCTTAGATTTTAAGCTTAAAGCAAATTTAGCATATGGCAATTATGTTACTAATATCGGTAATATATTAATTACAGATTCCAAAAATTTTTTGACTTCGTTAACACTAAACGTAAAACCTTTGGTTATCCAAATTCTATGTCAATTGACAATAGGTTTTCCTCTTGTCCAAGAGATATCTGTAATTTCTTTGCTGATAATTTTCAAAAAGTTTATCGGCCACAAGAACTCTTTTCTAATAGAGATTATATAAATTTCAATTCAATAAATAGTCCTAATTCATTAATTTCCGACTTGCATCTTTCTGACAATGATATTTTTGAAGCATTAAAGAACCTTGACACCAATAAAGGCGCTGGTTCAGACTTAATCCCACCGACCTTTTTGTATAATTGTGCTCAATATCTTGTTCACCCGCTGCATACTATTTTTAATTGGTCATTATCGACAGGGATTATATTATCCAGATGTATGGAAATCCTCCTTTTTGACTGCTATTCATAAAAAGGGTGATAAAGCATCTGTGAAAAACTACCGTGGAACAGGATATCTACTATCTGTGGAAAACTAGCATCTGTGGAAAACTACCGTGGAACAGGATATTTACTATACCTAAAATATTCGAAAAAATTCTTGTCGGTAATATTATGCCAATTATCGGTACAAAACTTAATAAACAACAGCATGGTTTTAGAAAAGGCCGTTCTACTACTACGAACCTTATGATATACACATCTGAAATTTTGAATCAAATGGAAAAAGGGTACCAAGTTGATGCAATTTACACAAATTTCAGCAAAGCTTTTGATCGTATTGATTGCATCATTTTGTTAAAAAAACTTGCCACGTTTGGTATATCTGGTTCTTTTCTTTTATGCCTCCATTCTTATCTTACTGGAAGAACTCAAAATGTTAAATTCCAAGGTATATTATCGAAAACTATCGATGTCACTTCAGGAATACCGCAAGGTAGTCATTTAGGCCCACTTTTGTTTACTATATTTATTTCTGACTTATCTGACAAATTAGGTGATATTCCGCACATTGCGTTTGCATAAGACTTAAAAGTATATCAAATCATTAAAAATAGTTCTGATATAACGCTACTGCAGTCAAAACTCAATAATTTACAAGAATGGTGCTCATTGAACAATTTGGAATTCAATGTACAGAAATGTAAATCCATAAGTTTCACTCGTAAACGATTTTCTATCCTTAACGACTATACAATTCAAAACCTAACCCTTGAACGGGTATACAGTATTACTGATCTTGGTATTATCCTCGACAATAAACTTAGCTTTAACTTACACTATGCCTTCATGACTTCAAGCAAATAAAATGTTGGCATTTATTAAAAGAAGAGCGAAAGAATTTAACAATATAGCAGTGACAAAAGCTTTCTACTGTTCCCTAATACGTTCTATTTTAGAATATGGTAACATTATTTGGGATCCAGTTTTTCAAATGAAGTCTGATAGAATTGAATCAGTTCAAAAACAATTTCTCTTATTTGCTTTAAGAATTCAGTTTAATCCTTCCGACTATGCTAATCTTCCGAGTTACAATATAAGACTTAAATCTTTAGACATGCTAACCTTGTCATCTCGAAGGAAAATTTCTTCATCTTGTTTCACCTACGATGATGTTCTTTATGACAATATTCACATTGAATATTTGAAAAACAATTTTATCGTAAATGATGGGGTAAGGCAAACAAGATACACGATATTCTTAGTTGAACAAACTCATAGAACAGAATGCGGAAGAAATGAACCAATTAACAGATGTTGCACTATCTTCAATAAGCACAGTCATTTTTTTCTTCATTAATTTCAAAAAGAACATTTAAATCTAAATTACACCAACATTTTTCCCTTCAATAACCTTACACAACTTTTGTTTTTTTAAGTCATTCTAACTCATAATTATACATTTAATTTTTAAAGAGCATTTTGTTTAAAGCATTAATTTTTGTATTAAAGTTATTAAAGCATTATGTCATATTGTAAAAATTAAAGTTTTGTTACGAATTTAAATACTGTTTTGTATTTAATGTCAATGAAAAAAGAAAAAAGTAAAAATTGAAAAGTAATAATTTAATTTAAAAAATTTTTTTTAAGTTAAGTTAAGCGCCCTGTAATCATATTTCAAGTTTTTGGTTTCTTGTTTTTTTGTGTATTTTATCATTGTTAAAAAAAAAAGAAACATAAAAAAAAAAAATTGTATTCATATAATATGTACCCTTGCTTGCTATTTATAATAAAATAAAAATAAAAATTGATTGTGTTATTCTTGAGTAATAATATCTTGTAATTCTACATCTTCTTCTTAATTTTAAATCAAAAGGGGTTCTTTGAATCCATCGTTGAAATGAACTTTGTACTCTGCTGACATTTTGATACCATTTTCCTGGTGATTCTATTGATAATATCTTTAATACGGCCGTTAGTATTCTATTAGAAACTTCAGCTTGACCATTCGCTCTTGGTACTCCTGCCGTAATTAGAAGATGTTCCTTCATTCCTAGAAAATCCTTCAAATTTGTCTCTTTTAAAAGCACCTAAAATGATTATCGGTTATAATTTGTTTAGGATTACCAAAACATGTTTGTTGTAATTTAAATTTTTGAACAACCTCTTCAACCGACAGTAATTTTGTCGGATAAAGTCACATATATTTTGAAAATGAGTCCACAATAGTTAAAATATATTTGTACTGTTTCGCAGTTTTGTCCATTGGACCAATGTGATCTAAATGGTAAATTTCTAAAGGTTTATTTCGACAATTGAAAAACCCTTCCTGCTTACCATGTTTTTTATTTGCAAGAATACATACTATTCAATTATCTAGACATTTTTGAAATTTTTCCTGAATTTTTGGCATATAGAATTCTTGTTTCAACAGATGTATCGTTTTCTTAACAGCAAAATGTCCTTCATTATGCTTTAATTTTATGATGTCATTTTCTGTTTTTCCTACTATAATATTGTATTGGATGTAATTTGTTGTCTCCTGTCTTTTGAAACATGATCGCTGCGATGCCATTTTTACAATCGTCGGTATGTATTTCACAGGTATATTTCGATTGTATATAGACAAAACTGGATCATGTTTAAATTCGTGAAAGCTTGTTTTTCTTTTATTGTAAATTTAAATTCCTTATTCTTCTTTAGCAACTCCGTTGATGAATGAGCTATAATCGAATTTGACTCGATGAACTTCCTAAAAAATCCAGTTAATTCTAAAAACACTTGCACATTTTTTATATTTCTCGGTTCTGCACATTTTTTTACATCTTTCACCTTTTCTTGCGAAGGTCTACAAAATCAATTTGAAATAGTGTGTCCTAAAAATTATATTTTATCTTTAAGAAAACTGCACTTTTTCCAATTAAACTCGAGTCGATGTTTACTACCCACTTCTAGTGCCATTTTTAATTTCTCTAAATTCTTTTCCTCATCTTTAGCCGGAACTACTATATTATCCACATAATAATAGATTACATCGTTATTTCTCAATTCACGAAAACCATCATTTATGTATCTTAAAAACACTGATGGATCCAAAGCGTGCAAAATTAAATTCAAATTGGCCCTCGGCTGTTACGAACGCTGCATATTTTTTGCTATTCTCTTTTATTGGAACATGAGAATACTCGTTTTTATACCCTACACCTAAAGTATAGGGTATATTAACTTTGGTATGGTGTCTATAACCACCAAAAGGAAGCGAGTTAGATATGGACATGTATATATGTTCTGAATCAGGATTACCTCCTGAGTGGATTTGACGTTGTCCGTCCGTCCGCCCGTTCGCACGATAACTCAAAAACTAGTAATTTTATCTTGATGAAAATTATATAGTAGGTTACAAATTACGATAGGTAGGGTAAATTCAAATCTGGACAAAATCAGTCAATGGGTTCGGATTCTGGAAGCTACCGAATGATTCCGGGGCAAACGAGATTATGTCCAAAACCAACAAAGATAGAACCTTTAAATTTTTTACAATGATGTTCCTTCTTGTTTGATTTATGTCTCTGAAATTTAAGAGGATTTGGTTAATGGGTTTGGATTTTGGAAGCTTCCGTACGAGCCTCAGAACAAATGAGATTATCTCAAAAACCAACGTAGATATAACCTTTAAATTTTTTATAATGATGTTCTTTCATGTTTGATCTAAGTCTCTGAAATTTGAGAGGATTTGGATCATGGGTTCGGATGTCGGAAGCTTCCGAACGAGCCCCAGAGCGAACGAGTATGCCTCCACAACCAACAAAGATAGAACCTTTATTTTTAGTACAAGGATTTCCCGTTATGTTTCCTTTTTTATAAAATTGGAAACTGACTTTTGAAAATATTTGAACCATGGGTTTGTATTTTGGAAACTTCCGGACGAGCACAAGAGCAAACGAGCATATCTCCAAGACCAACAAAATTAGAACCTTTAAATTTAGTACAATGGTGTTCTGGCATGTTTTCTTTATGTCCCTGAAATGGATTTGATGATTTGGGGTGGCATTTCGTGTATCTGACACACGCCTCCCAAGGACTAACAAGCATATCTTCGAATGAAACTTGAAATTTTTTGCAAGGGTGTCAAGCATATCCCAAGGGGATGCCTCTTTTAAGTTCCTGAAATTCGAGTTGATAAGACAGAAAAGGGAAGAAATTCAGCAGCTGCCAAAAAACTTATGGATTTTTAATTTAATTCGAATTATTCAGATGTAGGCAATTAATAAGTCGGTTGCATCGACTTATTGTTACAGTTACTTGTTTAAGTCTAGTGTTGAGAATATTTTTGCATTTTGCAAGTTTTCAACAACACTTTCTATAATTGTTACTGGAAATCCTTTTTTTGATCATTTTTTTGTTAAAAAACGAAAAATCGATACAAATCCTGGACCAACCATCTTTTTTTTTTACGACAACAACTGTGCTTGCAAATGGTGATGTTGAGGTTCATATAATCTTTTTATGTAACCATTCGTTTATTTGAGCGTTCACAATTTCTTTTTCAGTTATTGACAATCTTTTAGGTTGACAATAAATTGATTTCTCATCTTCAAGTATAATCTCCTTTTCAATCGGGAATTCTTTTGAACGAATAACTTTGTAATTTTCAATTATGTTCATTACTTTATTTCTATAAGACAGTGGTACATAAATTTCTCCGGGGCAATGATATTTATATTCATTAACAAATTTTCGTTGTGCATACTACGAAATGTAGGCCCTGTTTTACTAAAAACTATTGTAGCCTTGTTAATTATATCGTTTCCAATTATGACGTCATACCTTATAGCTTCGTTTTTTAATACTAAAATATTTTCAATGAAAGTTATGTTGTCTATAGTAGCTTTTATACTTTCCTTAGCAATAGTTTCACCAGCACCTAAAACAAATAATTTGACTTGCGACTTCAACATATTTACATTTCCCAATTTCTTCATAGCTTTTTCGGTAATTACCGAGCGATCACATATAAAATGTTTTTTAGGACAATTAGTAGAAATATGACCTGCTCATTACACTAAAAACACTTTACCGATTCCTTACAATCTTTTTTCCTATGTTCTTTTGAGCTACAATTAAAACATCGAATTTCGTTATTTTTATTTATAATATTGCTTTTTTGTAAATGAAATTCTTTATTTTTATCTTAAAATATTTTTTTATTATAATTTAAAATAAATATAAAATTTTATTATAATTTTAAATAAATATTAGCTATATAATTCTTCAAAATTTTCAGCGCCATATAAAACCACCTTATGTTCCTCTCGACCGTTTATTCCGTTGATAATATACCTTATTATAGATTTCTCGTCAATATATCCTGAATGACCAATTTCTCTCATTTTATACATGCATTCGCGAAATAATACACTTCTTTCCATTATTGTATTTTGTAGCTTATTAAAAATATCCGCTTTACATATGGTTGTCTTAAACTCTTTAATTAATCCATTTTTTAATTCCACAAATGTTTTGTACGTTATAGTTCTAGCAAAACTTTAACTGGACATGATAATTTCCTTTTCATTAAGACTAATTTCTCAATGTCACTGAAATCGACAGACTTTCCAAATCATTTAATCACGTTTCCACTGCAACATCTTCACCAGAAAATTCATCAATCAAACACACCACATACTTTAACGCTCACTTTATTACTTAGAGCCGTCATATTAATTTTGACTTCTTTTTTCTTTTCAATTTTTTCACTTTCTATATCTACTGTAATCAGCCCAAGTGCCTCTGCTAACACCCTTATTAAAGTTGCTTTATTTCCATAATAGTCCAAATTACGTTTTATTAATTATGCTTGTACATATATGTATGCAAAATACATATATGTATGTAAATTCGGCGCTATATAATATACATCTACTATACTCTTATCATTCATTCATCAGTGACATATACGATATGTAAATAAACATGATATTATATAAGTATGTATGTATATCAATATCATATAAATAAAAATTCTTCAAGCAACCGTTATGTAGTTTATTTATTTACATTTTTTTGTACTACGCATTATATCCTCAACAATTTCAAATTATCGAGTAAAAGAAAATGCAAAAAATTCGTTAAAGAAATTTGTTAAAAAATTTGAAAAAATCAAGTAACACTTTCGTCAATTATAAAGTAACCCTATATTATTAAAAAAAAGTTGTTAACAAAAATAAGAGTATAATGTTGAAGCTTTAATTTTTATGTATTACCTCAAATAAATTTTAACAGGTGTTCAAGTTACAGGTGTTTAAAAATAGAAAATTTTCAGTTTTTGACCCCTTACAGCTCCTAAACGGGGGGTGATACAAAAAAAATTCTGAAATGACTCATACTTATTTTCAAAGATCTAACTTTTGTCAAAATTTCAAGTTTCCAACTTAAACCGTTTAGAAGATAGAAGGGTTAAAGGATTTTGCAATAATTCAGTTTTGCACAACGGTAAATTAAGACACCGTATAACACAAATATATATTTATTATATACATGTTTGTAAAGCTCATAATTGCACCTAACGTTTGGAATTTTCAGATTGAAGATATACTTTATAAAGCTTGTGTTATAACAATTTAAATATAGAGATTTTTGGGGTCTTTAAGAGGCTGTAGCTCTTTAACGGGTTTACGGCTGTAGCTCTTTAACGGGATTAATATTAACATAAAATTAATATTTTTATGATATCTATCAGCAGTTAAAATTTCATGGCTCTATTTCAAAAAAATTGTGGAGATCTAAAAGTTAGTTGTTCGGGAGCTACCCGAAGTTTTGGTCGGAACTCAACCAAAAAAAATAAGGAACCTACAAATTATTCCCAGAATATTTTGTGTAAATTTCAAGATTCTAGCTTTCTTAGTTTTTGAGTTAACGTGCTGACAGACGGACGGTAAATGTATATTAAATTACAAAATAGTAAATATAATTTTAACGAGGAAGAATACAGTTGCCTTTGTCAACTCTTAGATACCCGTACGAACCGTTAGTATGTTCACAGCCTATCACTCTGCTTACAATATTATTTTTTTTATATTTTAGTATTTTTAAATAATTTGGGTGAATTTTATAATTTCTAGAACTATGGGTTGTACATATATTCAAACTACATGTTTATACCATCTTCAAAAGCAGATTCTAACCTTGCACATAACGATTATCAATCCAAAACTTTTAAATATTCTATAGTACCATTTAATACTAAGCGGTAAATGTATATTAAATTTATCAAGTACAAAATAGTAAATATAATTTTAAATATTAAATTATATTAATGCGCACATAGTAAATTTATATTGTCATAAGTATATTACCATACATTGCAATATTTCTTTAAAAATATTTCCATTCGTAGAATAATTTCTTATAAGTACAATAAAATACATATACTCGTATGTATGTAAATACGACACTATATAATATACATCTATACTCTTATCATTCATTCATCAGTGACATATGCGATATGTAAATAAACATGATATTATATAAGTACTTGCAGAGTACCCGGCGTTTCCCGGAGTATTTTATTGGTTTTATGAAATAAAAATTATTAACTTTTGTTTCTGCATTAATTTAATTTATAGTTAACTTATTACTATGCATTTACAGATGCTGGTAGTTAATATTCTATTTTTATTACAAAAAATCTTTAAAAGAATCGATAATCTATTGAGTACGAAATTACGGCGAAATGAGTTTTCACAATATATTCGTTAATATCGAAACATAAAATCGCATTTCAATTATAAAAGACCATAATGTAATACATTGTTTTTCGTAAGTAATGTCACTTCACGTTTTCGTGAATTATGCTTTTAAGCACATTTTAAAAAATTTGCTATTAGGTTCGCTCTATCCCTGCGGCTGTTTACAAAACTTATATACTGTTTAATAAAGAGCAATGAAATATTAACTATGCATAGGTCTCTTAAAAGAGTAATGTTGAAGAACAACTTTTTTATGTACCCTCACAGCTGGAGATCCTACAGCACCGACAGCTCTTCAAATTTTGAAAAACTTCTTTTTAAATGCATACATCTCAGGTTGTGTTTAACATATTTTCAATATAAAAAATACATGATTGTTTTTAAACTTAATAAATCTACCAAAATTTTTTTAAGTTTACTTTTTCTAATTATGTTTTCAAATTAATTGGCTAAAAATATGTGTAAAAATTGTATATGGATTAGAATGTAAAGTTTTCTGTTCTTTAAATATGTATGTACTTATTTTTGATTAAATACTGTACAGAAATGTGATATCTACTATTTTTATTAAATATACGCAGGTTATACATACTATATGTACATATTTCAATGATATTTTATGGGAAATATGTTATACACATGCATCTTATAAAGCTAGACCACATGCATTTCTGAATGATGACATGATGACTGTCGTATGTAGGAGATTTTTTCTGTTTTTTAACGGCCGAAAATGTTATGTTGTTAAGACTTAAACACAGTATTCTTAAGATACTTAATAAGGTTATTTTAATTACTTTTATATATTAGAAATTTGCATTGAAAGGTTTTTAGGGAATATTAAAAATAGTGTAAATAAAAGTAAAGAGTGTTGGAAATATCTTTTTAATAATAATAACAATACCATAAATTGGGCAGAATATTTTTAAAAGGTATTCGTGCGGAAAAGGGCTAACGAACGTTAATAAAAATTTGTCATAGGCTTTATTTAGAATCGTAAATTCATCCTGCCAAATTAGACAAAAATTAGAAACAAAATTTTCCTTTGAAAACCTATCGTACAAATGGGTTAATGTATCACCGCAGAATTACTTAAATGAGCTTCTGCCTTAAAGTGCAGTACTTGTGCCAATGGTCAATTGGTCAAACCGTTTAAGCACGACAACAAAAAAATTAAAAACTTCTTGTATGCTTCATGCTGAAATGAGTTAATGCATCGTAACAAAATCAACTCAGTAAGTAAAGTTCTGTGGTAAAGAGCTAGAGCTTTTGTGAATTTTCAACTCAGTTGGTCAAGCCGTTTAAGCGCGACAACAAAAACATTAAGAAACTTCATTGGGCCGTGGTGTCGAAACAGGTTAGTGAATCGTAACCAAATCAACTGAGTGGGCTTCTGCGGTGAAGAGCTACACCTTTGTAATTTTTCAACTCAATTGATCAAACCTTTTAAGCTCGACAACAAAGAAATTAAAAAATATCATTGAGGCCTGGTGCCGAAACGGATTAATGCATTGTAACCAATTCAACTCAGTAGGCTTCTGTGATAAAGAGTAACAATTTTGCAATTTTTTAACTCAAGTGGTCAAAACTTTTAAGCGCGACAATAAAAAATTAAAAAACTTCATTGGGCCCTGGTGCCGAAACGGGTTAATGGACCGTAACCAAGTCAACTGAGTGAGCTTCTGAAGTGAAGAACTACACTTTTGTAAATTTTCAACTCAATTGGTCACACCGTTTAAGCGCGACATTAAGGTAAATTAAAAAATTTCACTGAACCCTGGTGCCAAAACGGGTTAATGGATCCTAACCAAATTAATCGAGTAAGCTTTTCTGATAAAGGGCAATAGTTTTGCGAATTTTCAATGCAATTGGTAAAACTGTTTAAGCAGGACATCAAAAAAATTTAATGAACTTCGTTCGGCTCTCGTGCCCAAACGCGTTACCAGAACTTTACAAAAAATCGTCTCAGAGGTTTTTTCACACCACAAAACCGCCATACAAAATTGGACATAAATCGGAAACATAAAATTTTTTGGAAGCCCGTCGGGCCGAACCCGGGTGACATATGGCAACCTAAGTGGGTACATCACTAAAGAGGAGAAGAACATTTGTGCAAATTTTCAACTCAATTGGTCAAACTGTTTAGGCAGAACAACGAAAAAAGCAAAACGCTTTAAAACGCTCTCGGGCCGCAATGGGTTAATGAACCGAAACGCAATATAGCCTATAACTTCTTCCGGGGTCGTAGAAATGCTCCTACAATTTGGTTGCAATCGGACTGGTGGTTTTTACTTGAATCCGTGCCAAACAAACAAACAAACAGAATTTCTTCCTTATATATTAGATGTATGTATATCAATATCATGTAAATAAAAATTCTTCAAGCAACCGTTATGTTGTTTATTTATTTACATTTTTTTGTACTAGATACGTATTATATCCTCAACAATTTCAAATTATCGAGTAAAGCAAAATGCAAATTCGTTAAAGAAATTTGTTAGAAAATTTGAAAAAATCAAGTAACACTTTCGTCAATTATAAAGTAACCCTATATTATTAAAAAAAGTTGTTAACAGAAATAAGAGTATAATGTTGAAGCTTTAATTTTTGTGTATTATTTCAAAAACATTTTAACAGATGTTCAAGTTACAGGTGTTTAAAAATAGGAAATTTTCAGTTTTTGACTCCTTACAGCTCCTAAACGGGGGGTGATACAAAAAAATTTTTTGAAATGACTCATACTTATTTTCAAAGATCTAACTTTTGTTAAAATTTCAAGTTTCCAACTTAAACTGCTTGGAAGATAAAAGGGTTAAATGATTTTGCAAAATTTGAGTTTCGTATAACAGTAAATTAAGACACCGTATGCCACAACTATATATGTATTGTATATATACTTTTAAAGCTAATAAAAGTAGCAATTTCATAGCTCTATTTCAAAAAAAATGTGGGGATCTAAAAGTTAGTGTTCGAGAGCTACCCGAAGTTTTGGTCGGAACTCAACCAAAAAAAATGGGAAACCTACAATTTGCTCCCAGAATATTTTGTGTAAATTTCAGGATTCTAGCTTTCTTAGTTTTTTAGTTAGCCTACTGACAGACGGACGGACGGACAGACATTACTCAATCGACTTAGAATTTTTTTCTGATCCGATCCATACCTTTGAAGGTATATCTAGCTCGCTTATTTCGAGGTGTTACAAACGGAGGAGTAATTTTATTATACCCGATACTTATCGTACGGGTATAATCACATATTTCAACAAGTGAATATAAATACGGTCTATCCTTACGTTTATGATCGGAAGCTATACCGCTGATTGATGCAACCATCGAAACAATAGATTGTCGTTTAATATTATAATGGACACTAAAATATGATGTTCCAACAACAATTTCAACAGATCTCGGACCCCAATTTAAATCATATCTAGTATCAAATGTCTATTTTAAGTATCAATCATCTGAATAGAACAAGTTACCACTTGCTATCAAGTTTGGTAATATTGAGAATGTTAAAACAGCTAACGATGGCTTAGAACCATAAAATCATCTAGTACGAATTATAACAACAACAATTGGTTAGAAAAACTTTCTATAATTTTGATCAGTCTACGATCTACATAGAAAACAGATCTTAAGGTAACAGCAGTTGAATTGAAATTGAAATGACTCAGAATTCGTATAACAGCTAAATGATAGCATGCAATAAACAGGCAAAAAACCTTTAAAATTTTAAGAGATGATTTGAAGTCTGAGTTCTTAATCAAGGAGTAAAACGTTACCATCACCGACTTCAGTATCAACAAATTTACAAGTTACTACTAGAACTGGTAGAAACATTTGATAATTTTTTTTATTTTTACTAGATCTGGTAGATCTGGTAAAAACCTTTTCATGTTATATAAGAGCTACTCTAAGAAGGGAGAAATGTGAAGGGAATAGGGAAATGTGGAAATGTGAGTTTAAACAATTTAGTCATCAATCATCATCGAAAAATATTTCATGTATACACAAATCTCATTTAAAAATAGATATAGTTATTATACTTTGGTATGGTGTTTGTAACCACCAAAAGGAAGCAAGTTAGGTATAGATATATTCTGAATCAGGATGACCTTCTGAGTCGATTTAGCGATGTCCGTCCGTCCGTCCGTCCGTCCTATCTTGATGAAATTTATACTGTAAGTTAACAATGACTAAGGTAAGGCGGGGATTGTAAATGGGCGAAATCGCATGGTTCGAGTACCCCCCATACAACTTCCAAAACCGAATACGCATATCTTCGAAATTAATAAAGATAGGAACTTCAAATTTGGTACTAGGGTGTTGTTTCCTGAATCCCTGATTTGCCTAAAATTTGAGATGAATTGGAGTGGTCGTTCGGGTACCTCCCATACAACTCCCAAAACCGAACAAGCATATCTTCGAAATTAATAAAGCTAGAAACTTCAAATTTGGTACTAGGGTGTTGTTTCCTGAATCCCTAATTTGTTCAAAATTTAAGATGAATTAGAATGGTTGTTTGGGTATCTGCTACACAACTCCCAAAACCAAACAAGCATATCTTCGAAATTAATAAATATATAAACTTGAAATTTGATATAAGAATGTTCTACCCTGTTGATGTCTCTAAAATTTGAAATGAATTGGGGTGGTGGTCCGCGTGCCTTCACACACTTTCCAAGACCTAACAAGCATATTTTCGAATATAATAAAGATAGAAATCTGAAATTTTGTACAAAGGTTGTAAAAGCATTTATTTTTTTAGCTTAGTTATATTAAATACTTAACTAAAATAACTTATGGATTTAATTTGAATTTTTTAGGTGTAGGGTATAAATAAGTCGGTTGCATCGACTTACGGTTACTTTTACTTGTTTTTTTATATTACAGATTGATAGTAATCGTTATGCTAATTATTTGTACATATAGTTTACATTCACATTTGGCAATTAAAATAATACTAGTATTCGGCCGCCCCTCGAAATTTGAGGTGTTTTAATAAGTAATTGCAATTCATGGAATAACAAATATTTGGGATTTTTTAAATTTACTCTATCAAATGGATATGATAGTTCTCCAAAGCACTTTTGTATTATTATTGTTTTTCTGTTTATTTATCCGTTGAACTCAAAATTTGTATATAAGTAAATGTATATCTATACAGAATATAGTTTCTTTATGATTTTATTTAAAACACGTAAAAATATAATTATCAATAATTAATGCTTCTATGAATTTAAAATTACTTTATAAACAATTTTTTTTTTTAAACACGGTTATTATTATCTTTTATAAGATGTCCCTGATTTATTGAGTAATGAAAATTCAATATATATCTACATATTATTTATATTATAAGATTCATTTTATAAGATTCTCTTGATTTATGTAATATTGAAAATTTTATTAAATTTTACATGTTACATTTCATGTTTATTCAAATAAAAAAAATCTTAAAATGAAATCCTAAAAGTTAAAAGAAAGTTAAGTTAAAAGTTAATTGTTCTTAGAAATATTACATTTCAGGTTAATAATATGTTAAAATATTTTGGGCCTACTAATTTTTATATTGATTTGCCCTAACGATCTAGATCTAGATACACTATATACATACATATTTTATGCTCAGTATTTATTTCATGCAATGTGTTTTCGTTTATTTATAAATGTCATATAAATGACGCAAATTAAATTGCCGACCCCGTTTTTTTATTTTATTGAGTGTGGTATGGTAGGTTTAATATGTATATATTAAATCTAAAGCAAAATGAATTGCTAAAGGTCATACATATAAATAAAATAGTTTCCAATATAATTATATACAGTAATTTATTCCAATAATTCATACGCAGTACTTGATATGAATTAATAATTAGAGTGGAGTAAAAATAAAAAAGGTTTTATTGTTTTTGACTATGCTTTAACAAGAACTTCTTGAACAAAGTTAATTGCTAAAGAATAATTAAAATAAAAATAATGTTATTTTATTTAGAACTTGATTAACTCTGCATTTATTCACATAAATTCTTATATACTATTTAAAAATCTATGAACGCAATACAAAATTTATTAAGGTGAATAATTTACTTTAATTTATTGCTTTGTTCTTAGAATTTTAATTAGGACAAAAATTCAATACAATCTTGACCAAAAATATATTCTAGATAATATTTCACATATTTTCATATACTATTCCCAGTCAATCATCTACAATCAAAAATATTTTCGTTTAAAATCAAAAACAAACCGAAAAGACTAACTTGATTCTTTTACTCTACTAACATAGTGCACAAAGTGTATGTACTTGCTGTTGTATAATTTGCAACAGATGTTTACAATTGATGATTGTGACCGTAAAAAATGTTTGGTAGGAATAATTAATATTTGAATTTTTATGTAGTTATTATGATTAATTTGTTAATGTAATATATGAGTATATTAAATTAAAGTTTCGGGTCGGTTGCATGTTATGCATGACAGCCATTTATATATTGTGGTTATACATTTATGGAAATAAAATTATGAACACATAATCAAGTTATACTGCAAAAGTTCTAATCTTGAAACAAAAAATATTTTAATATGCAAAATAGAAATGGTCTTTTAGTAAAGACAAAACACGTGTATCACAGGTTAATTCAGCTTAGCAGTATCAGACTTGTTGGACAATAAAGCTCCGGAAGCAAGTGAAATATTCAAGTAGAGGAGGTATTTTTCCGAAATCGCCTTAAATAATATAAAAACAAGTAAATGTAACAGTAAGTCGATGCAACCGACTTATTAATACCCTACACCTCAATAATTCGAATTAAATTAAAAATCCATAAGTTTTTTTGGCAGCTGCTTGAACTTCTTCCCTTTTGTGTCTTATTCAACTCGAATTTCAGGAAAGTAAAAGAGGCATCCTCTTGGGATATGCTTGACACCTTTGTAAAAAACTTTAAGTTTTTATCTTTATTAATTTCGAAGATTGTTAGTCCTTGGGAGGTGTGTGTCAGGTACCCGAATTGCCACTGCAATTCATCGAATCCATCTGAGGAACATAAAGAAAACATGCCAGAACACCATTGTACTAAATTTAACGGTTCTACTTGTGTTGGTTTTGGAGATATGCTCGTTGCTCTTGTGCTCGTCCGGAAGTTTCCAAAATACGAACCCATGGTTCAAATTCTTTCAAATGTCAGTTTCCAATTTTACAGAAAAGGAAACATAACAGAACACCTTTGTACTAAAAATAAAAGTTCTATCTTTTGTTGCTTGTGGAGATATACTCGTTTGGTTTGGGGCTCGTCCGGAAGCTTCCAAGATTTGAACCCATGGACTAAATCCTCACAAATTTCAGAAACATAAATCAAACATGAAGGAACACCATTCTGCTTAATTTAAAGATTATATCTTTGTTGCTTTTAGAGATAATATCATTAGTAGGAATCGGGGCACTTTGGCATGGGAGAAAACAAGCCCATATCGCACGACCTAGTTTTTAATAAACCATATCGCACGTCCACGCAAATTAACCTATATTTGAATGACCTTGAGTTTTAGAGAAACCGGAAGTGTTGTGCCCTGGATTCTGTTAGAAGTTGGGGTAAAACAAGTCTTTTAGAGCTCTTTTATTGTATATTATAATAGGTCAACATGAAAATAGTTAGCAAAACTATTATATGTAAATATTAAAGCACGTGTTATTTAATGTTGGTGAACTAGTTTTAAAGTGTATCTTTAAGGAATGCGTGTTTTTTTTTGTGTTGGTTTACTATAGGAAGAAATACAAAATAACAATTAGTATCATCGTTTTTTTTTTTTTTTTTAGCAGAATATCTGGTTTAGATTACTGTAGTATTTTAAAAAGGTAGAAAAAGAAAGAGGCAAGAAAAGTTGAATGCAAATAGATTGGTATAGTATAGTATAGTAAGAACGTAAAATATATATCTACATATATATGTTGCATATAAAAAGGTTAAAAAGAAATTCAAAATATAAATTAGCGTCCACATGTACCTTTTTCTTCTTTTCGTTTGATTAAATCTGGTTTTGTTTACAATATTTGTATATTATTTAAAAGATAGAAAAAAAGGTAAAAGAATAAATTGAATTATCAAGATAAATTTATTAAGAATATATTGCATTCTTAAATTTCTGAATACCTGGTATAGGATGGCCTGTATGTTATGAAATTAGAAGGTGAAAACAAAAAGGAAAATCAAAAGGGTATTAATTTCTATGTAGAAAATTCTAAAATAGAAACTATGTAATCAGAAGATTTAAATTGAAATTTCGTAATTATGTCATACAGATGGTATACAAATTACGTTTTCGTTATGTATTAAGTTGAGTATGCTTATTTTTTCTAATTTTCATTTTAAAAATAAATTTCTCGTTTTACTTTTTTTCCGTTCTAATTAGGTGATACGAAATATAATAGTACATTGCCTACTTATATTGAATCATCTATCCTAATTTTTTTTTTTTATATGACTCTCTAAAATAGTCAAATACCTCTCACAGAGCTTAAACTGAAAAGCCTGAGAAAAAAAAATGTAAATAAAATGCAAACGTTTTTTATTAAATATAAGTAATTACTTTCTCTTTATTAAACATTGTTTTTTTTAAACATCTATTATTTATAATTAAAATATATAATCTAAATATAAACAAGCAAAATACAGAATTTTGTTTTTTTTATTAAATTTTTTTTAATTATTAATTTTATTTTTATTACAATTTTATTGATTAATTGCTAAATGTTTATTGCTTGTTTCATCAAGCAGTTTTAAATTTTCAGTGCTATCTCTAATTAAATAGAGATCGCCTTTTAGAATTTCCTCCCGGAATTCCTTATCTTCGAATAGGTCCAGATAGGTTTTTGGTATGAAAATTATGTAATTTTCTGTTTCAAAAACCCAAGATGGTCCATTAACTGTTGGTAATAGTCTAATTTTTTTAATTGTATAGAGCGCATCTGGCTCCATATCTTTTACCTTTAAAAAAGTTTTTCTTTTTATTTTTGCATTAAATGATTCCAAACATCTTTTTCTTTTTGGTTGCTCATATGATTGGTGTTGTTCGTATTGTTGTTGTTGTTGGGATTGTTGCTGGTGCTGTAATTGTTGCTGGTGCTGTGATGCTTGTTGGTGTTGAGGTTGTTGCTGATGCTGGGATTTCTTCCTCTTCGGTGGAAGCACAACCTGTGTTGGTTGTGTAAAGAAAAATATGTCTTCAGTGTTGTTGTCCATGCTTGATTATGTTGTTTACTTTGCTTGATTTTAAGTAAGACTATGATTTCTTCTATAAAATTCTGCAGTATTTATATTAAATAAAATTGTTAGAAATCTATAGAATTTACCAGAGCATATTAATTAAAATTTTAATTTATTGTAACTGCTTTCGGCTTCATAAATCAAACTACATTGTTGAAATATTTTCTATTTCAAAGAAAGATTCAAAAATATGTAGGTAGTTTTAATTAGAAAAAAAAAGGAAGATATAATTTATTAAAAATACAATGTTGCAAATACAATGTTGAAGATAGGTCTTTACTGTAAAAACAAAATATTTGTGTTTAAACCTGAATTTATTCTATAAATTCCTTTTCGATCATTTATATCAAATGCAAGTGCATGCAATATATACAATCTACTAACATATATTTAATTAAAATTGAATTTATTGTAATTACTTTTTTAGAATTCATACATCTTACAAACATTGTTGCAAATATTTGCTTGAAGAAATTTTTTTTTTTACTCTAAAAACGAAATATTTAAATTAGTTTTGGTTAGTTTGGTCAAATAGCTGCAGCAAGTGAGTCAATACAAAAAGAAAATAAAAAATGTCAAAAAAAATTTTAATTAGAAAAATTGTTTAATCATTCACCGGAGATAGAATCACTTCCTTATAGGATTGAAAGTGATTCAGCATCAGTAGTCAAACGTTTTAACGTACGCGGACGTAAAGTCAAGTTTATAATTAATTCAGTTCCTAATAACGTAGAACCGGTCAACTGGATAAAAAACGCATTGTATAAAATAATTCAAGATGTTACAAACGATTTGCACCCTCTAGATAAAGTAGGATTAACATTCTGTGGAGAAAGCAAAATTTTTTAAAAAAGTAATTCTGAAAGTAACTACTAAATAAATACTTAATTATTATTTTTATTATTAATACTTTTATTTTGTTTTTAAGTTACAGGTTTAAGCACAGATACATTTTGTCTTTCAGTTACTTCTGTAAGGCTACCATTTGGGAGAGGAAGATCACAAAAATATTCATCATATGATGAGTAAAGCTTAAAGCGAAAGGGAATAATTTGCATTAAAAACAAAAACAATTTATGTTTACCTCAGGCTTTAATTGTGGCAATAAATGATAAGAACTACAAACACAAAATTCGTAATGATACAGGAAAATTACAAACTTTAAAAGCTATCGAACTAACTAAAAATGCAGGAGTAAAAATTCCAAATAAAGGTTGTGGAATACAGGAACTCAAAAAGTTCAAGAATATTTGAAAAATTATAAAATTGTTGTGTACAAATGGGGAACAAGAGGCAGAGAGGTAATATTTCAAGGAATTGGACCTGAAAAATGTCTAAATTTGTTGTTTTATAAAAATCACTACAACGTAATAAAATCGCTGACTGAAACCTTTTGCGCCAGTTATTATTGTGAAGACTGCCACATTCCATACAACAACAAAAGCAATCATAGATGCACAGGAACATGTCCATGCTGTCAAAATTCTCCACCATGTCTTAATAATTTAAAACAAATTTTATGCAATGATTGTAATCGTTCATTTCGAGGTCGAATGTGTTTAGATAACCATAGGGCGTCAAGTTCAAAATGCAACAGTATTTGTGACGAAGTTAAAAAATGTTTGTCTTGCTTAAAACTTTATAGAGCCGACAGAAACCATGTATGTGGTGAATACTTTTGCAAGATTTGCAGTAACTATGTTCCTAAGAATCATAAATGTTTTATTCAACAAAACAAATCAACCTAAACTAAAAAAATTTATTTATATATTTTACGATTTGGAAACTCAACAAGAAAAAGTGTTTGGAGAGAAGTACATAAGAGGCATTCTATCAGATATTAAACTACATGAACCAAATTTGTGTGTTTTCGAGCAAAGATGTGACGTCATTGTCCTGGTTATATTTTTGTGAAACATGTAAATTTAGAAGAAGAGGAATTAAAGAGGGAAATATTATAGAGCAATTTCTGATGTACATAATGGAGATAAGAAAAGAATTCAAAACTGTCGTGGTAATAGCACATAATGGAAAATCTTATACATCCAGTATTACCTGTAAAACAAAACAACAAATTAATGTTTTCCTTATGTCGCACATGTAGTGAGGAAAAAAACCTAAATGAATTTTGTTTACATAATGATAACGAAAGAGCTTTACTTGGAACATGGATTATTGATGAAGTGTTAAAAGCTCTTGAATTGAAATATAAAATATTAGAAATTCATGAAATATGGAGTTACAACATATGTCAATACAATGGTGTAACAAAAACAGATGGTCTTTTCACACAAATGATGAACAAATTTTTAAAAATAAAACAACAGGCATCGGGATGGCCTAGTAACTGTATAACAAAGGAAGAGAAAGAGAAATATATAACGGATTTTCTTAGAAATGAAAATATTCAACTAGAATTTACTGAAATTGTAAATAATCAGGGACTACGATCTTTTGCAAAATTAATGCTTAATTCTTTTTGGGGTAAATTTGGACAAAGAGAAAACTTATAAAAAACAATAATTATTAATCAACCTAAGGATTTATATGACATGTTAAGGAATCCATCTATAGACTTTTGTGGTATTCTTCCAGTAAGTGAGGAAAACATTATAGTTAATTGACAGTACAAAGAAGAAGCAGGTGAATCATTATCTACTGTAAATGTATGTATTGCAGCTTACACAATTACTCAAGCTCGATTAAAATTATATAGTTATTTAGAAAAACTAAAGGATAGAGTTTTATATTATGACACTGATTCCGTAATATATATAAGTCGTACAGGAGAATATGAACCCCAAACAGGGGATTTTATAGGAGATATGACCGATGAACTATAATGTTATGGTGTTGGAAGTTACATTACAGAATTTGTAAGTGGAGGCCCTAAAAACTATGCATATAAAGTTCACAGTACGAAAGACAATGAAGAAAAACTAGTTTGTAAAGTTAAAGGAATTTGTTTAAACTATACAGCCTCCCAAAAAATTAATTTTAATACAATTAAAGAAGCGGTGTTAAATGTGAAGGAAGACAACGATATATATATACTTTCACAAAATATTCGACGTAATAAAGAGCATAAAGTTATCACAGTTCCTGAAATAAAAAAATATCAAACTAGGTTAGAAAAACGTAAATTTATGGAAGATGGTAGTTCATTTCCCTATGGATATAAAAGATCTAATGTTAATAATTAATTAGAAATATAATGTTTAAATTTTTATTTAAAAATGTTAGTATAAATAGCAGAAATAAATACCAAATATGTTAAAATTTATTAAATACTATTTTTTTTATTAATCCAAGTATTATGATCATCATTGAACCCTAACCATTTAACAAAAACTTTATTACCTTTTTTTTTAAAAATTTTTTCTACCAGGTAAGAATTTGGATATTTAACAGGAGTGAGTTCCTCTTTGTAGAAACCACCTGAATTTTTATAATCTGATAATTGATATGTAACTGGATAGGTATTATTGATCTTATCAATTTTAAATATTTCAGTTGACCAATTTGGTTGATAGCCTTTTCCGAAGTGACCTTTATATTTACTTATTCTTACATATTCACCAACCTTATATTTACTTTTTTGAAAAATTTTAGGTTGCATATATATATTTTTCAATATATTTCTTTCATTTTTTCGCGTAACTTTTTCGGGTATAAGCTTTATTGTAGAATGTTTTCTTGAATTATAAACTTTTATTATTGATTGCAGAATAGATAACCATTTATAATTTCCATTTAGACTAAATTTTTTCCACATAGAATTTTTCATTGTACGATTAAATCGTTCAACAATTGATGCTTTTAATTCACTGTATGTATGATAGTGATTGATTATTTTTTCTCTCATATAGTTTTGGAATTGTGAATTAAAAAACTCTTTGCCTTGATCAGAGTGAATATTTTTGGGTATAACTTTAGCGCGCTCAAAAATTGATTTCAGGGCATTTAAAACATTTTCAGCATTCTTTGTTTTTACAGGTTCAGCATATGCGTATTTAGAAAATATATCTATGTTAACATATATTTAAAGCCATTATTAAACTTTGCGTATGGTTGACTATCATTTCAACTAAATCAATTTGCCAAGTATCATTTAAACCTCTTTGTAAGAATTTCCTTCTAGGATATCTACGCCTTGCTGGTCTATGAATTTCCATTACAATTTGAGCTTTTGACATTATGATTATACCATTTAATTAACTTTTCTAATTCTTTGTTATATTTTTCTACAAAATAGCATTCACAAGTGTCAGGCCCTGACGTACAATTATTATAAGCCCAAGGACAGCAACTAAAATGTGTACCATATTTTGAACTGCACTGTTCTTTACCAACAAATTTTTCTAAATAATTGTCTAAATTTGAAATATAAGTTTTGTGTTCATCTTATAATGTAAATGAGTATTTTTCTAAGAAATCTTTCACATCCATTCTTAAAATAAATACCAATAAAGATAATACATTCTTTTTATACCTTTTTAAAATTTGAATTTTTATTCAGTCAGTTGTCAGTTCTAATCTTAGTAACACTGCAAATTAATAAAAAAAAATACTTAATTTTCTCAAAAAGTCTGGTTATTTAACATTTTAACATTTCAAATGGACAGTAATTTTGTAGAAAGAGGGCAAGTTTCTGAATCTTTGGACAATGATAAAGAGAATTTGCAACCAACCACAGTATATCCGTATTATTGTAGATGTTTAATATTATTTTTTACATTTTTGTTTATTTATGTGTTGTTTTTGCTATTGCCATATTTTATTGTAATTGTAAAAATAAAAGTGAATAGAGTTTATTTACAATTTTTTATTATAAATTTATTTTACAGTTTAATCTTATTCTAACATTTTATTCTCTTGATTTATATTTAAATATTTATCTATTAATTCTTTTAATAAAAATGGAATCTCAAAAAATAGTCTAGAATAATTACATTGAACATTAAACCGGTTTAATGGAATGTATATTTCATCTTTTAATATAGTTTGCTGGTTTTCCACACACGTTCTAATATATTTTATTACGTATTCTTTTACACATCCTTCAGCATTTTTGTTGTAAACCATTACTAAGTGGGTAAAATTAAATAGATTACGAAATTTATCAATTTCCTCATCTTTTAGTACAAATGACCGTGGTTTTCCAGCTTTTATACCAAATTGTAAGCAGGAAACTTTATTTTTAGGATGTAGATGATATTGCTGATAAAATTCCAACCAATCTTCATAATTAATAAACATTAATTTTTTCCCAATGCGTTGTAATGAAATTGTTGCTTCTATTAATTCTGTATGAAAACCAACAACAATTTTTACCGTATGTGCTTCGTTTAAAAAGTAGGTATAGGCCAATAACATATTGTATATAATACTATTCCTCTCACAGTTGTTTTAAAATGAGTTAAAAAACCGCAATATTTTAGATATATATATTTATATTTTTGTTTAGAAACACAGCTCTGAATATACTTTTTCCCAAATATGCTCTTACAAAGTTTTAAAATTAGATTATCATTATGGATATAACTAACACTACTAAATTGTGTTAAAAATTTATTCATACTTATATTATTACACTTACACCAAGCGTAAACACAACAATATTGTCCACATACATCTGAAAAGTTACTTTGTAATTGTCTATCATTAAATATTATGCATTGGTTTTTTAAATAATTAAGAATATCTGGTTTATCTGGTGTGCCACAGTAAGAATCAAAATATTCTATACAACCATCTTTTGGAATAAAAATAACTAACCAATGTGTTCCAGGATCTTTGGCTTTATCAGTGTTTACAATCATGAATGTTGGCCTTTCAACTATATTAGGTAATTTATCCAAAGCAAAAACTCCTTTCAAAAATTTGTTTGTGTGTTTGTTACATCTTAATATATTAGTTAATTCTAAAGTATTCATGAATCAAATTTACTTAAATCATACAGTTTACTTATTTCGTTAGTGTAATTTATTAAGAAATCTTTTTTTATTTTTTCATTTGTTATACTAATATCAAATTTCTCCAATATCTGTCTAAGATCGTTATTTATTTTATTATTGTGAACAGTTCCAAAAGTATAATTTTCAAGATGATAATTTAAAAGTTCTTTTGTTGGAAATTTGTATGTAAACTCTTTTATTAATTTTTTACAGGGTTCTTTAATTAAGGTTAATCAAGATTCTTTGCAAGTAAGCAAATATCTTTCGCGAATAAGTTGTTTTTATCATCGCAACAAAATGTTACATCTACAAGTGCACAGGTTAATGACATCTTAACAAATACTCAAATTCAAGTCTATTTATAGATTTGTGAACACGTTTCCATTTTTATCAATTTGTAAACTTGCATCAAATTCTCCATAAACTATAGCAGATAGAGTTGATGGAAGCGGTTTTGATAGCCTTGCTTCAATTCGGACAGTGCCTTGATTAAGTAATCCATGGCACACTTCATTTCCTGATGCATCTGGAGTTAAATCAAAAGCTAATATAAAGAATCCATTACTAAACATAGATTTTGTTATCTGATGACCTTTATCATTATGATATATGCCTGTACCAGAAAATAGCGTATGATATGCACGTGTATAATAATTATTTTCTTCCGTAAAACTGGTTTCAATTATTGTATTAGGTATTTGTACACCATTTACATATAACATGAATTGAGAAATATCAAAGTGTTTAAAATTAAATCGATTTTTTGATCTTTTTCCAGAGTAACCGGCATTCTATTTGCCCATAAGCTCTACAACATTGCTATTTTGGTAAGCTTTTTGGCGCTCCTTTGAACTAACATTGTCAAATTTTGCTATATTTGGTTTATCCAGATTCCAACCGGCATATTCCAAATGTGTTGTTGCTGCATCTGTACCATAATTTAATAATGATTCAATGTAAGCTCTGTAGTGGTAATTACCGTCTGAGGGGGTTATATTTTTACCATTTAACTGTACATTACACTGTTTTATTAGAGAGTGAAGAAGATTATTAACAACACTTGGTTGTGCTATTGGTCTTCCATCAGTTCCTTTATCATTATTCCAATGAGTTCCATCTTTTTTTAAAATTTGTACTTTTAATCGTAAATATACAGAAGATAAATCTCTATATGTATCACCATGACCTAATGATAGAAATTCGATTGTTGACGGATTGTCTAGGGAAGCAATTGGATTGTAAGAAACCTCCTCAGATCGTAAAATACTGGATTGAATAGGTTGAGTTTTAAAAATATCTAATTCAGATTTCATACATTCCACCATGATTAGTTAAAAATATCTTTTAGTTTCTTTTTCTTATTAACTTTACGCCGTTTTGACATAGAATAGATTTTTCAACATTACAATATTGAATTATGTTAAATTCTTTTACTGTGTTAGTAAAAGCATTTTCTGTATTAACAGATCTTAAAGATCTTACATTTTTACCATCTATATTTTGTGGTTCAATAATATCAGTGTATATAAAAAACATATCTGGTTTCTCTACAGGAATTAAATTCATGCTATCAATAAACAATTTAAAAACTTCAATTACACGAGGTTTATATTTTTTAGGGTCAGATAATTTTACGAAAGCTTGATCAAAACATGTTTTTAAAAGTCCATCTAAGCTGTAAGTGAAATTTGTTCTTAATTTGATGTTAACTTTTGGTTTACTTAAACAGATAGTAGTGTATAATAAAGTTTTTGGAAACTCTTCAGCTTTGTTTGGTATTACATAATTTGTATCGTCATTTATAAAGTTAAAAATACCACAAATTAGTTGACGTAAAACTTCTTTTCTTGAAAATCCTAATAATGGTCGAATATTTTGAATTAAAGTAGGAAGTAACAGAACCTTCCAATCGCATATCATTTGATCGTTACTATATGGTATATAAGTAGTCCCAACACCAATACGGTTTGTCTGCATACCAGTGATATATATTTGAGTACTTTTTTCCCATTCCTCACCATAGACATTTGGAATAAAATCATTAGCATATATTTTAGATACACCAACTTTCCAATTAGAATCGATCATATATTTATCCATTTTATTCGCAAAAGTTGATAATGTGTTTTCGGGGTAAAAATTCATAGATGAATCACTGAGTAATGTGACGTAAAATTCATCATTTACTTGTACGTTGTCCATGAACTTGTAGATTTATTTTTACGAATTGGAAAATTAAGTTTTGTTTGAGTATCACCTGCTTTCGCTGATCGCAATAAACGTTTTGGAGATCTATTTATAGTTATTTTCCTTTTTCGTTGGTGGACTTGGACTATCTAATGGAACTGTTATTATATCACCAGTATCTGTTTCAAATATTTGAACATTTTTACTCCTAATTGATTTTCGTTTTCTTAACCGTTCCCCCGCTGTTGATAAAACATTTTCTTCATTTTCTTCGTCTTCAAACACATTATCAGGGGTATCCTCATATATTTCTTCCTCAGGGAATTGCATTTTAATGTCTCTATATTTAACAGAATCTGATTGTACCTTTGCATCTTTAAGTAATGGTTTTACACGTGTTTGAGTACTTTTTGATTCTATTAGTATCGTTTTTCCTTTTTCTCTGTTTTGTGGAAGAGTTCTGCTCTGATTTTGTTTTTCAAACAAGTTTTGCCGTAAAAAATACCATTTCTGGATATCAGTCAAATGCTTATTTAACATAATTTTTTTCATATTTTTATCCAACTGGTTAATTTCAAGATTAGAATTTTGTTTAAGTTTTTCTGCACCAAAGAAGAGTAGGTAAGAGTAGGTTTAAGAACTGCACCAAGAAGAGTAGGTAAAAATCCTCCTTTTTGAACAATAATTTTTCGTTTATTATTTATTGATTTTTTCTAACAAATGAGTGATCTTAACTCCCTTTTATATCTTTTTAATTGATTTTTTGTTTTTTTATTCAACTTACAGTTACCATTTAAATTATTTAACGATATTTCACAAATTGTTTTAATTACATCTGGTTCACAATGTTTTATAATAAGTCTTTGGAATTTCGGTTTAGAATTTTTTAACAGGTGCAATATATGTCGGTTGATTTTCAATCGTTTCATATTCTTTTGCATATTGTTCCAACTGATTTGTTGTACAATAACACAAATCTTGCTCGAAAATGTCACTTCTCAATCTAGATAAATCATTAACTTCTTGAGTAAGATCTATTAATATATAACCATATGGCTTAGATGTTACTTCATTATATACTTTCTCAAATTCCTTGACCTGATTCGGATATATTTGATGGGCTAATGGTAATATCTGTGATTTATCTCTAGGATTCTTATAAAGAATTATGTATTTGCAATTCAGTGAAATATCTCTGGAAAATTTACTTTGATGAAATATATTTTGGGTTACAAATATTACCGATAAATTTTTATGATGCGATCCTCTAGTAAATAGTTCGCGGACATGTCTATCATAAGAATTTAACATCATATCATCTATCACAATTAATACAGAGTTTCTATTATCACTAAAATCAGGAATACTGTTGCTCTACTCAAGATCTGTTACATCATTCGGTACTGCATTTTTATCTGGGTTACACCAAATAATTTTATTGATTTGCGGATGTATGATTTTATTTTTTAATTTTATTAGGTTATGAATAAAAGTAGTTTTTCCACAACAAGTTGGCCCAGCCACCATCATTGTAAATGGGTGAAAAAACATAATTAAATAATTAATTATTCATGATAGCAAACCTATATTTATACCAAAATGTACACTCAGAAAGAGAATATAAAGTCCCGCTTCATTCACTCAAAAGGTTATTCATTCATCAACATTCATAATGGATAACCAACAAATTTTCATTGTTGACTTACAATTTGTACAAGGAAATGAAAAGCAATATTTTATAAAGGAATTGGCTATTTTTAAAAAGGGGAGTTTGATTCCAATTGTATATTATTTTAAAGCGCCTTACCCCGAAGAAGAACTTAATCATGAAACAAAATACAATATTCAATATTCTGAAAATAAAATAAATGGATTAAAATGGAATAGTGGTACAGTAGAATACTTATGTTTGAGGGATATACTTAAGTACTATTTACAATCAGCTGATATAATTTACGTTAAAGGAAAGCAGAAAAAAATTTTCTTGAAAAATACATAGATAGTACTAAAATAAATGATTTAACCAATACAATGCCATCATTGTTAAAAATTGAATATTTTAAATCTATGTGTCTTATGTTAAGGTGTGCAATTAAAAATAGTTTTAATATCTATATGTACTTACTTAAAGAAAACGTGTTAAAATAAAAAACAAAAAAAAAATTATTTTTATTTGTAACATAAATATATAGATCACATGGAATTAAATAATCCAACTAAAAAAGTACGATTTAATTCAACTTTACAAATTAAAGTTATGTATGCATGGAGTTTTGCTTACAATTCTTCTCGAAAAAATCATTGGCAACAATATGCAATTGATAGAATGAGATTTCAAAGGCGAATAAAGATCATTGAACCCATCATATCTACAATTTTAAGTAGTAGTCATCGTAAAAACATATTTAAAAAGAGATTTTTGTAATACTCTAAAAATAAAATGCACTTTATATTTTGTACATTAAAGTTAATAAAGTTTGAATTTCTTTTTAACCTTTTTATATGCAACATATATATGTAGATATATATTCTACGTTCTTACTATACTATACTATACCAATATATTTGCATTCAACTTTTCTTACCTCTTTCTTTTTCTACCTTTTTAAAATACTACATAGTAATCTAAACTAGATATTCTGCTAAAAAAAAAAAAACAAAGATGCTAATTGTTATTTTGTATTTCTTCCTATAGTAAAACTAGTTAACCAACACAAAAAAAAAAAAAAATTAGAATAGATGATTCAATATAAGTAGGCAATGTACTATTATATTTCGTATCACCTAATTAGAACGAAAAAAAGTAAAACGAGAAATTTATTTTTAAAATTAGAAAAAATAAGCATACTTAACTTAACACATAACGAAAACGTAATTTGTCTACCATCTGTATAACATAATTACAAATTCAATTTAAATCTTCTGATTACATAGTTTCTATTTTAGAATTTTCTACATAGAAATTAATACCCTTTTGATTTTCCTTTTTGTTTTCACCTTCTAATTTCATAACATACAAGCCATCCTATACCAGGTATTCAGAAATTTAAGAATACAATATATTCTTAATAAATTTATCTTGATAACTCAATTTATTCTTTTACCTTTTTTTCTATCTTTTAAATAATATACAAATATTGTAAACAAAACCAGAAAAAAAGAAAAAGGTACATGTGGACGCTAATTTCTATTTTGAATTTCTTTTTAACCTTTTTATATGCAACATATATATGTAGATATATATTTTACGTTCTTACTATACTATACTATACCAATCTAGTTGCATTCAACTTTTCTTGCCTCTTTCTTTTTCTACCTTTTTAAAATACTACATAGTAATCTAAACCAGATATTCTGATAAAAAAAAAAAAAAACGAATATGCTAATTGTTATTTTGTATTTCTTCCTATAGTAAACCAACACAAAAAAAAAAACACGCATTCCTTAAAGATACACTTTAAAACTAGTTCACCAACATTAAATAACACGTGCTTTAATATTTACATATAATAGTTTTGCTAACTATTTTCATGTTGACCTATTATAATATACAATAAAAGAGCTCTAAAAGACTTGTTTTACCCCAACTTCTAACAGAATCCAGGGCACAACACTTCCGGTTTCTCTAAAACTTAAGGTCATTCAAATATAGGTTAATTTGCGTGGGCGTGCGATATGGTTTATTAAAAACTAGGTCGTGCGATATGGGCTTATTTTTTCCCATGCCAAAGTGCCTCAATACCTACTATCATTTGGTATGGTGCTCGTTCGGAAGCTTCCAAAATCCGAACTCATTAACCAAATCCTCTCAAATTTTAAAGACCTAAATCAAACATGAGAGAACACCATTCTGCCAAATTTAAAAGTTATATCTTTGTTGTTTTTGGAGATAATCTCATTTGCTCTGGGGCTCGTTAGGAAGCTTCCAAAATCCAAACCCATGGACCATATCCTCTTAAATTTCAGAAACATGAATCAAACGGGAAGGAGCATCATTGTAAAAAATTTAAAGGTTCTATCTTTGTTGGTTTTGGAGATAATCTCGCTTGCTCTGGGGCTCGTTCGGAAGCTTCCAAAATCCAAACCCATGGACCAAATTCTCTTAAATTTCAGAGACATAAATCGAACGGCAAGGAGCATCATTGTACAAAATTTAAAGGTTCTATCTTTGTTGATTTTGGAGATAATCTCGTTTGCTCCAGAATCATTCGGAAGCTTCCAGAATCCGAACCCATGGACGGATTTTGTCCAGATTCGAACTTAGCCTACCTTTTGGAATTAGAAACCTACTATATAAATTTCATCAAGATAGCTTTATTAGTTTTTGAGTTATCGTGCGAACGGGCGGACGGATGGACGGACATCGTTAAATCGACTCAGGAGGTGATCCTGATTCAGAATATATATACATGTCCATATCTAACTCGCTTCCTTTTGGTGGTTACAAACACCGTACCAAAGTTAATATACCCTATACTTTAGGTGTATGGTATAAAAACAGTCAGGATAAATCGCTACGACGACTGCCAACCAAGTATTTCAGTAAGGTTGAAATATGACCGTACCCCTAAAATTACTGTTATACAGAGTGACCTTCTTGGAAAATCCCGCGTAAGAAATAGAAGCGGTTTGAACTTGCTACTCTCGCAGAAATCACGTTAAGATAAGGCAGGAAAAAGTCATAAGAAACTCTTTTACGATTCGGGTGGGTGGAGGTAATTCAAAAGTTGTAGACAGATACATATCCATGAATATCTTCTATCCATAATTCTTGTAAATTTCTTGGCTCTCCGTAAAAAAATATGTTAGTTAATTAAATAAAACTTAAATTTAGTCGAATCTAATGTTGTATAGCAAAGTTGTTGCTCTTTTCTTGTTTAACACTTTTTGGCGAAATATTTTTGAGCCCTTTTTTTCCTCCTTTTCCCATAAATCTGTATGAAATTCTTCGTCGCGTTTGTCTATGAAATTTTTCTACCTCGCTTAAACACATTAATTTTAAAGTATTCTGTTCTAGGTATTCTATTATAGAAAAATAAAATATACATAGCATTGTTTGTAAATTCAGTACGATGATTTGTTAACAAATATATATATTGTAATAAGTAAATTTCTTTTTGTAACTCGATACTGAATGTTTCGAAAGATAATTTCGATTAAAAAATTATAATTAATGTCAATAATTAAATTTCATTTTCTTTTGGTTTTAGAATAAGAATTGAATAAATATAATATATGTAATATGAAACCAATATTATTTAACATGAATATAATATGTACACAAATTTAAGTTGGAACAATATAATATATTATAAGTACTTGTAATTCGAACTCAAATTTGTTGTGAAAGATTTCTTTTAATTTAATTAGTTTTAAGATATTATTACAAATATGTTTGTAAAAATAAAAAAAAGTCCAGTCTTAAGATTTCAGTCAACCAAATAAGTTGAATTTTAATAAAATTAATTTAAAAATTAGTAACTTTGTGTTTCAATATTTAAATATTAACCAAAAACGTAATTGGCGCAGTCGGTAAGATTTGCTATCCAAAGATAGTAAATCTTGTGATACGAACCGTAAATTGAAATATTTAAATACATATTGAATAATAAGAATTCAGTATGGTTGCACCAACGTTAAAAGATTTACGAAAAGTTACAGTATGTCAATTAAAATCACACTTTGAAGGAATAAGTGCTGCAAAATTGTATCATGCTCAAAATAGTGAAGAAAATCTATTATCACATAAAACAACAATTGAGCAAGAAATGGAAAATTTAAATTTCTTCAATGGTATTGCAAATGTTAAGTGGAGCAAATTAAAACACATAGAAACTCTAGAGAAAAATTCGTTGCCGACCAACGAAATTATTGAAGAATAAATAAGGTATCAATTTTTTTTAGAATAAACATGGATTCACATATTTAAAACTTTTAAAATAATATCCAAAATCTTTTTTTTTCTAAAAATTTTTTAATTTTAACTTAAACGAAAATAAAATCTATTTTTTAATTATGTTATAAATTAGTTTTATATAAATGAAATTTATATATTTATAAATATATGAAATAAATATGTGATTCGCCGAAAATTTGGGCAAACCAATAAACAATTATTAGATAGAAGAAATATTGTTGAAAAATTTTTGCTAACAGACAAATATTTTTGCATATAGAATATAATATGTATGTAGGTCAAATTTTATTATTTTTGGCTGTAAAAATAAAAATTTTATTTTTTGTATAAATATTCTATACAATATTTTAAAATTAAATTTTTCCTTTGAAATAGGCCTTAAGATATATTTCAATGCTTTGAATAATTTAATAAATTATCATATTTTTTAAATAAAAAGTTTAATTTAATACAAAGCCTTATTCTGAAGAATAAAACAAAAACATGTTCAAAGTATAAAAAGCCAAAATAAAAATTCGACGTAACTCTTAAGAGAACGTCTTTTACAAAATTTATATTCAACATTATTCGTTTACTCTACGCTTAAAAAACAGAATAAAAAAAATAAAAATAAATATTACGTAACTCTTAAGAGAGCATAATTTAATTTTAAAGCAAAAATATAAAATTTAATTTATATTTATTACAAGTACCTTTTTTTTTGTTCTATAAGAAAAAAAAAATATGATTAATTAACAAAAAATATGTATTGGGTAATAGTGTAATAAGTATATTAATATACTTATTAAGCTTTATTAATTTGTTTTTGCAGAAATGTTAAAGATAAGTATTTTGGAAAATATTATAAATTTTAATGTCATCAATCATCACACCGATAATACCTTTGCATGGTATGTGATTTTTAATAACATCTATGAAAAAATCATCGTTAAATATTGTATTGGTAAAAGTTTTTCGAGTTCTACCATACATTTTAATTTATTTTAAGCTATTAGAAATTCCTTGTTTAACAACTATTTATGTTTTATAAAAGTTAAGAGGTAATTCGGATATTGGACTATAATCCGTATTATCTTCGTTAGCTGAGTGCATAGCTGCACCAGTTGAAGATATTTCATATACTTCATTAGTATTAATTTTCGTGCGAGTTACGCCACAGCTGGTAACCCTAACCCAAAATAGTATAACTGACCTTCAACAGAATTCACTTCATAAATATAAAATCAAAAATAATATTCTTTAAATAAAACAAATTAATTTTATTAAATTTCATTTTCTTTTGGTTTTAGAATAAGAATTGAATAAATATAATATATGTAATATGAAACCAATATTATTTAACATGAATATAATATGTACACAAATTTAAGTTGGAACAATATAATATATTATAAGTACTTGTAATTCGAACTCAAATTTGTTGTGAAAGATTTCTTTTAATTTAATTAGTTTTAAGATATTATTACAAATATGTTTGTAAAAATAAAAAAAAGTCCAGTCTTAAGATTTCACTCAACCAAATAAGTTGAATTTTAATAAACTTAATTTAAAAATTAATAACTTTGTGTTTCAATATTTAAATATTAACCAAAAACGTAATTGGCGCAGTCGGTAAGATTTGCTATCAAAAGATAGTAAATCTTGTGATACGAACCGTAAATTGAAATATTTAAATACATATTGAATAATAAGAATTCAGTATGGTTGCACCAACGTTAAAAGATTTACGAAAAGTTACAGTATGTCAATTAAAATCACACTTTGAAGGAATAAGTACTGCAAAATTGTATCATGCTCAAAATAGTGAAGAAAATCTATTATCACATAAAACAACAATTGAGCAAGAAATGGAAAATTTAAATTTCTTCAATGGTATTGCAAATGTTAAGTGGAGCAAATTAAAACACATAGAAACTCTAGAGAAAAATTCGTTGCCGACCAACGAATTTATTGAAGAATAAATAAGGTATCAATTTTTTTTAGAATAAACATGGATTCATATATTTAAAACTTTTAAAATAATATCCAAAATCATTTTTTTTCTAATTATTTTTAATTTTGACTTAAAAGAAAATAAAATCTATTTTTTAATTATGTTATAAATTAGTTTTATATAAATGAAATTTATATATTTATAAATATATTAAATAAATATGTGATTCGCCGAAAATTTGGGCAAACCAATAAACAATTATTAGATAGAAGAAATATTGTTGAAAAATTTTTGCTAACAGACAAATATTTTTGCATATAGAATATAATATGTAGATCAAATTTTATTATTTTTGGCTGTAAAAATAAAAATTTTATTTTTTTGTATAAATATTCTATACAATATTTTAGAATTAAATTTTTCCTTTGAAATAGGCCTTAAGATATATTTCAATGCTTTGAATAATTTAATAAATTATCCTATTTTTTAAATAAAAAGTTTAATTTAATCCAAAGCCTTATTCTGAAGAATAAAGCAAAAACATGTTCAAAGTATAAAAAGCCAAAATAAAAATTCGACGTAACTCTTAAGTGAAGGTCTTTTACAAAATCTATATTCAACATTATTCCTTTACTCTACGCTTAAAAAACAAAATAAAAAAAATCAAAATAAATATTACGTAACTCTTAAGAGAACATAATATAATTTTAAAGCAAAAATATAAAATTTAATTTATATTTATTACAAGTACCTTTTTTTTGTTCTATAAGAAAAAAAAAATATGATTAATTAACAAAAAATATGTATTGGGTAAAATTTAGACTAAAGTGTATGGATCGAAGTGAAAATTTATTTGATTAATCTTTGACCGTTCGTTTGTTCGTCAGCACGATATCTCAAATATTAAGAAAGCTAGAAATTTGTCTTGAAATTTATATAAACATTTTTGAATAAATTTCTAGGTTCCCTTTTTTTTGGTTGAATTTAATTAATGTAGTTAAATTATTAATATGTATTTACATACGCTGGTATTTTTTTATGTTTAATTAATATCAGTTAATTACATTTAATTTATTTTTATTCGAAAGGTATCGAGTTCAAACCCCGAATGGGTCATATAAATGAATAAAGAATAGTATAGACTTTTCTTATAATAAGTGTAATATCTTATAATTAATATCATATTACTAATATAGATGTAATAGAATAATAATAAATTAATTTTTGTTTAAGATAAAGAAATATTCACGTCTCTATAGTTTTGTACAATAGAGTAATCGACGGATTAGTAAAGTTAAATATGAATAATAAATGATTTGGTGAATGCGGAGTACTTATAGGAGTGGAAGGAACAAAAAGCAAAAACATTTCTCAATTTATCTTTTTTTTAGCAAATGGAATAAACAAAGCGAAGAATGAGACACAATTCGTTTGTAAAAAATCTTGAAGAAGTCAGTAATTTATTCAGTACACATTAAATCTCATTTCATATTATAAAAGACCTGTTGTTATAAAAGACATTATTATAAAAGAGAAAAAATTTTTAATATTAGGTCTGTCCGCTTGTCTGTTTACTTACGAAACTGAAGTTTTAGCCACACATAAGTAGATCTTTTAGAAAATGAATGTTGTAGATGAAATTTTTATGTGGTCCCACCGTTACGCAGTTGTAGCTCCTCAAATATAAAAAAAGTCCTATTTTAAAATGTGTATACGTGAAAAAATTCTCACTGTGATTTCATCAAGTTAGGGTAGGAATCAAGCCTTGACCAAATTGAATGATTAGATATTCTATCATAGTTCACAATTGTTTTAAAAATTCTTAGCAAGTTTTCAGTAGATTTTTTGTTGAAGTTTATTAGTAGTAATTGATGGTCACATAGGTGATGGTCCAACAGTGTTAGAAGTTGAAATTACAGTTTTAGAAGTTATGATTACAGTATTAGAAGTTAAGGTTTTTCTAGTAGCAAATTTCTCAGAATTATTGTTACAAATTGTAAATCCATTACAAAGAAGGGTACTTGTATAACTTTTTACATGTAGATTGTGTTCTTCTACTAAATTAATACTGTAATAAAATCGCCCAATATTATCGAGTTACTAAAAGATACTAGTAATTTCATCAAGCTTCTCAAATATTACTTTTATATTTTATATGGTTATTTTTGTATTTATAATATTCTATTTTTACAGAAAAGTCAGTGAAGAGTTTAAAAACGAATTGGGCGCAGAAAAGAACATTGTTAACTGTAAAACACAGTGGAATAGTTTAATTAAAAAATACAAAAGTTTTTTTAAATATAAAATCGGAGAAGGTGTTGGGGATGAAGCTAGAACAAGCGATCGAAAAGACTGAATATTTTATGACGACTAGCATGAATATGCAACACTATGCATATGCAACAAAAATGCATAATTTTCAGCCACGGTTTTTAATAGACAGCTATGACGTTGACGCTAGAAACTGATGATGCGCTTTCATCACCGAGCGTTTTACCTTGCGTTTTACCTTGTACATGAACACCATCAACTTCTTCAGCTTTTAGTTTTGTCTCATCAAGGAGCAGATTTCAAACTCGCTCCTCATTTCATAAAAGACAAAATGAGGATGATGCTGAAAGGCTTCAAAAATACATAAATAGCAGAAGCAGAATCAACCTGGAATCTATCAGATTAATCACTTGTATTTGCAGATTCTTCTTCAATTGGTGAAAGAAAAGGATCGAAATCTTCCATCCTGAATATGTTTACGCACTGTAAACTTTCTAATTTAAATTGATTTGGTTCGAATGGCCAAAAAATGTTTTATTTAATCTTATATGAAAAACGCACTGTTATAAAAGTTTATTAAAAATTAAAACGCAAAGTTTTTTTTTTATTTTAAAATAAACGCACTGTTTGTTTTATTTTCGATTTTTCGTGAACGAATGTTGCAATTTCTTTTAAAATTTGGATTTTTATAAACTCAAGTTAGACGATTTAACAATTAACGTTTAACCCGCGTTCATTAACCTTCACATTATAGTATTCAAGTATATAAGAAAAAAAAACTATACATATTACCATCTGATTATTATACAGAAAATATATAAAGATAATAAGATATACGATAATAATTGAAATTGATTAATATTGAAATTGAAATTGACATTGAAATTGAAATTGAAATGTTGAGTTAAAATGAAATGGTTGTAGTACTGACAATCAATAAAAAATAAATTTTGACATTAAAGTATTTTTGACAAATGAAAATATTTACAAATGGAAAAATACAAAGTAAGTATAATTTATACATAATTTATTTCAAATTTAATAAATTCTAAAATTTTAATTAATTGCAGTCGTTGATGTCCAAAACAGATTCCAGAGCCACCGATGGTGACCCCGATCAGTTGCTGATGTTGCTGAGTAATTTCAGATAAATATTAATTGTAATAACCAAAAAATACTATTATAATAATTCTTTGTGATTATTTTAATTTTAGGTTGAAGACTGAACATTCTGCTCCCCTTGGCATTTCATGACAGATGAAAGCCAAAGATGAGTAAGATTTAATGTATCGTTCCCATTTTCACATAGTAATGTATAATTGAACTAATAGACTTGTTTTTCATTCTTTTAGGTTATGGTACTCTAGATGACTAAATTGCAACCTACAATTGTAACAACCACTTGGTCGAATATCATATCAGCTCATCATGTCCATGTTGGAATATAAAATGAAAATCAAAAAATTTGAGTAAGCATTATTATTATAAGGAATATAAGTATTGTAAAAGTATAGATGTATTCGCCATAAGTATAGGTGATAGCGCAGGTGATATTTGTTATTATATTTTAATCAGTGTTAGTATCGCGTTCAATTTTTTTGTTATCAAACGGTAGTATGCACAATTTTGTGACCAGTCGTTTAAGTTAGCGATTTTAGTTTTAACGGTAACGACGCGTACCAGACCGTCAGAACCGGGATGCATTTCGAGAACACGTCCTAAAAGCCAACGAATAGCGGGTAGGTCTTCATCGTATACTAGCACTTAATCATGTTTTGCGATATTATCTTGTTTAACTGACTATTTAGAACGCTGTTGTACACGCGATATATATTCCTTTTCCCACTGCTTCCAGAATTGCTGTACTAAATATTGCGCGTACTCCCACCGATCTAGTTTTGTTCTATTTATGTTTGTTAATAGTGGATCAGATGGTGTCATTCGTGCATCTCCGGTTAGAAAATGCGAAGGACTTAGCACGTTGAGATTGTTAGGTTCCTGAGTCATTGGACATAACGGTCTCGAATTCAAATAAGCTTCAATTTGGGTTAAAATGGTTGAAAATTCCTCATATGTTGTAGTGGAATTTTCTATGATCCTTTTTAAATGCGTTTTTGTGGATTTAACTCCAGCTTCCCAAAGGCCGCGAATTAAATTCTACTCGTTGATTTTCGAAATTGGAGGCCAAGTCGAATATTTGTTGTTTCAGCAAATTGTACTGCTTGGCGAGTTCTATGCTAGCTGAGACGAAATTTGTACCATTATCACAGTATAATTTGTAGCATTTGCCTCTTCGTGCAGCAAATCTTTTATATGCAACAATCAGTAACTAGCTCTAAATGAATAGCTTTTACTTCCATACAAATGTATAGTGCGACAATAGCTTTGTAGTGTGGTGGTTTTTGTTTATTATGCAATTTTAATTCGAATGGACCACAGTAATCTAAACCAAAACACGTGAACGTTCGAGTGAGGTTGAGTCGATCTGGAGGTGATGCACCCATCAATTGATTTTGTGGTTTTGCTTCTTGACGGTAACAAGGCAAACATTAGTGAACAATAAATCGTTTTGCACTCCTGTCGTTGATGATCCAAAACTTCCGTATGAGATAACTCATGAGCAATTGTGTCCGCCGTATAAGGTTTCCATATGTAACTTTTCAATGAGCAATTTGGTAAAACGAGATTTATTGGGTAGAATTATCGAGGAGACTTTTCATTGTAAGTTAAATTTGTATTCTGTAAACGACCACCAACTCTTAAAATTCGGTTATCATCTAAAAATCGATTTAGTTTCAATAATTTACTCTTCCTTGATATTGTTCGTTTAATCGATAGTGCTTTGATTTCTTCACTAAAATCATTTTCTTGAATCACTCTAATTATATGGGTTACTGTGATCTCCCTTTCACAGTTTGTTAGATACGGAGTTGTTAATCTTGCATTTCTGCTTCTGATATTGTTTATGAATCGTAATACGTAACTGGCTACTATAATTATTTTATCATATGCTGAATAGTTGTTAATCAGAATCAGAAACTAGTTATTTGAATTTTGTGATGTAATATTGCAATATGTTTTCATCTTTCTCATTTCATGGTCGGATTTTACGATATTCCCATTTGAGGGCCACTCATTACTTTGTTTGTTTAGCCAATCTGGTTCGTGCCACCACAGTTTGTTAGAGAGCAGTTCCGAAGTAAGTTGTCCTCTATATGCACAATCTGCAGGATTTTCTTTTGACGGAATTAGACACCATATATTTTGACCAAGACGCTGATGTATATCAGACACACAGTTGGCTACAAAAGTGTTCCATCTGCTTGGATGACCTTGTAGCCATGCTAAAACGATATCAGAGTCGGTCCAAGCTCGTATAATAGGTTTAATTTCCAACTTAACTTTCTGCATTACGTAGTTCATTAATTTTCCTAAAAGCGAAGCTACACACAGCTCGAACCATGGCAACGAAATTGCGTTTATAGGTGCTACCTTGGTTTTAGCCATTATGAGTGTTGTACGTTTTGTACCCTTGTGATAAATAACGCATAAATAAACTACGGCAGAATAAGCGTGCAAAGATGCATTCAAAAAGCCGTGTAATTCACATGCCTTGATGTTTTGCGACATATGACACCAACGATCTATTTTAATATTTTTAATTTGCGTAAGGCTTTCCTTGTAATGCAACCATTCTCTTTTGATCTCTTCTTTAACATCGTCATCCCAGTCCAAACAAGATAACCATTGCTTTTGAAGTAGACTCATGGCCAATATTATGCATGGTCCTACCCTTCTCAAAGGGTCGAACAACTTCGCAACAAGTTCTCATCATTGGATGCCAATTGCGTAGAGAAAAACCTCCAGCTTTCATTAATTCTATCAATTCCTTTTGCAATTGTAGTGCTGTTTCTACAGTATCTGCACCTGAAAATAATCAGATCCTAACGGAAAATTCAATTTTTCATCTATGGTTAATTGTTTTACAACCCGTGTGATCAGGGTGCCGACTTTATTCCAAATGTTACGGTGTTTAATTTGAAATCTTCTATGGGGGCATTTTCTGAACTTCTCCAAACAATTCTTTGATACTCTGCATGTCGAGGTGCAATTCTAATTTGGCGATACATTTTTTCTATATCAGCACTAATAGCAAATTTATACATCCTCCATCTCAGCAGAAGTATAGTAAACTCGTCTTGAAGTACAGGACCCTTCATCATCTTATCATTTAAAGTGATATTTGTTGCTCAAGATGCATCAAATACAACCCTCAACTTAGTTGTAGTGATAGCTTCCATTATGGCGCTACGGTGAGGCAGGTAGTTGTGTTCAAATGCTTCTATTGGTTTTGAAATTGTACCACTTTTAATTTTTTCCATATGATCTAATTCGATATAATCATTTATACACTACACATACTCATTTTTAAATTTTGGGTTTTTCGAAAACTGGAGTTCCATGGAAAACAATCTACCGATTGCGATATTTCTGCATTGTCCCAGCGTTTCATTCTTTTGAGGATGAAATGGTAGCTGAACTTCGTATCTACCATCTGATAAGCGTCTATGAGTCTGTGGAAAATGCTGTTTACATGCTGCTTCTTCCGTTAATAATTTTTTTGAAGATATTGCTTCTGAACTTATATGTATATGAAAATTTGAAATGGCACTTTTATTTTCTGGTTGATAATGGATCTGTTACGATCCATCCAAATATGGTTTTATGAGCAATGGGTGTCCCCTTGGGACCCCTTTTAACACCATCGAGCATTTTTTGACTAAAAACATCCGTACCCGATAATGAATCAACTGGTGCCGGATTGTTGAATTCTGCATCAGCTAATTCCAAATCGATAATGTGATTCCACTCATGATTTCTGATATACGTACTTGGCAGAATTCGTGTTAATTTTTTCATGATTAATCAACATGAATTTTTGCTTTTCCATTGATCGCCTTGATGTTGAAACCGGCCGTTTATTGATTTGGTGTAAATTTGCTTGACCTATGCCTTCAACAGTCACACTGACAGATTGTTTGATGATGCAATTTTTGGCAATGCCGACATCTATCATTGCTAGGGCATCTTTGCGACATATGTCCATGTGACAGGCAGTTCCAACATAGACCTTTGTTCCGAATGACCTCACGTTTCTTTGGTGCAAATCCCAAAAATTGGTTGCATTTCCTTAGCAGATTACCACCTGCCCATATTGCAATTTCTGGAGCTGACACATTATGGATGGTGGTGGTCCGAAATTTATTGTTTAAGGATGATTTAGTTTTTTCTAACACCGCATTTGAAGCCCTGAATCTATTCTCCATGAATTTTCTAATTCAGCATAAGATGGTAGTTCTTTATCATCACTCATCGCTTGTTCCCATAACTGATGAGTCGGGGAGGGTAATTTCAACACTGTCAGTTATATAGTTATAGGCTCCCATCCATCAACATCGATACCTAAATTTTTCAATCCTAACATGCATTCGTTGGTAGTATCTAGCAATTAGCGAATATCGTGTGGCCGCTCTAGTTGAAGTACGGGCTGCCACAATAACCTTCTGGGTTGTGTGTTGACCAACATCGTTTTATTCTTATACCGATCATTTAGAATGTCCCACGCTACTTGGTAATTGCAATCTGTTACCAACAAATGGCGTATTAAGTTCTCTGGTTCACCTGATAAATATTATTTTAAATACTGCAGCTTCTGAGCTGGGGACAAACTTTCATTCGGGTGAATTAACGATGTGAAAATATCGTGAAACGAAGGACACTTTTCGTATTCTCCAGTAAATTTTTCCAATGATATCTTGGGTAATTTTATGTAGTTGTGACGCTGCTCCTTTTGTAGTTGTGTGGTGTCCAGCAAACTCGAATTAGACATAACTTTAGTCTGGGCATTCATTCTGTTTGAAATATCCTCGTAAGCAGTTAGAACCATTATCATTACTACTTTAACCTGTACGACTCCATAATGGTCTTCTGTTATGTACTCCTTTCCGTTGAATTCCATTTTCTGCTCATCTTGTACGGCATTTATTAACTCTTTGTGTTTCGTCTTGAAATCAACGCACGCTTCTTCTAACTCTTCTAAAAATTTTTTATAATATTTCTCAGTTCTCGTGATGGTTTTTCCTCTATTGAAACTAGCCATAAGCGTTTCGATAATCTCATTTTGAGATAATTGAACCTTAAGCAGCTTTTCCATTTTAGTGGTTTTTTCGGATTTTGGATTAAAAATACAATAATTTTTCTAAGTATTTAAATTAAAAAAATAATTAAGTATTTAATTAAAATAATATTCTTCAATATTACGAAAGTAAATTTTCTAACCAATCTCAAATTTACTTTTACTTTTACTCAAACTGTGGTGGCACCCTATTGATCTCAAATTTACTGTTTTAAATCAAGTTTGAATTGTAATTGTATGTGTATAATAATCTATAAAAGATGTTCTTTATGATGTATGAAAAATGTTTTTTTTTTTTTTTCTTTTAAAATATATATGATTAAGATTTGTGCTGGTTATATGAAAATATTTAAATATAAATATATAAAATGAATTGACGTTTTGGTTCTCCTATTGGCTGTATTCGTAGACCGATTACCGTACCGATTCCCACTAATCGTTATTACCGATCTCGTGTAAATTCGTGTAAAAAAGTTTAATCGCGTAAAAAAGTTAGTTTCATCACTGATTGTTAGTTTTTTTTCGTTAACACTGAGTATTATTTCACTGATGTGAATTGATATTGAATATTTTAATATTGTCACTGTCTTAATGTTTAATATTGTCACTAATTTTAAATTACTATTATTACTGCTTGAACTTGTATGGAATGAAATTTTTTATGAATAATGTTAAGACTATTAACAGAATATTTTATGCTAACGTGAGTACCATCAATTGCTCCAATAAATTTACTAAAAGCATTAGTTTTTGCTTTTCTGCAAAATTTTGAAAATATTCTTTCGTAATCTTCCACAGAGCCATGACTTATGACATGTAGTAGCTTAATGAATTCTTTTAGCATTTTATGTATAATAGTTCGTACTGTAAATCGACTGAAGCCTAGAAATCCTACCGCAACTCTGTAACTGCACTCATATGCCATCCAATATAAAAAAACAAATAACTTCAACCATCAACTATGATGTTTATCGGGAATAAATTGAACATTTTTTGTAAAAGTTGAAGATGATACTCTTAAATTCATTTTTACTTTTGTGTTGTTACCATACATTATATCAGATATATCTTCTGATATAATTTTTGGATTTAGATCAATAGTCTAAAAGTTTATGGATATTCATTTACGAAATAACAACCTTAGTAAATATAAATAATACGATTACTTTTTTTGGTTTTATATAAAACCAATAGCCAATTTCTTAAGGTATTTATTTCCTCCATTTCGATGAGTCATAAAGCTGTACATCCAAACAATCTACCGAGAGGTAGATTGCTGATCTACTCAATCTATCTACTCATCTTCAAACTGATGATTTTCAACTCAAACTAATACGAATCAAGTCCTTTAAACAAAATCAATATAGATATTATATGGAAAATGTATCAGCTAAAAAAGAAAAAAATTATTATTTGTGAAAAGCGACAAAGAGTCTAAAAAAACCTATTTTGCAAGTTCCAGCAATCCAATTCCAAGAATAAAGATGGTAAATGGGCAAGAAACACTCAGGAAAAGGCCGCAGCATTCGCAGATTATCTGGAAGAAATCTTTCGGCCGAATGAAATAGCCTCAGATATCTACATTGAAAATGACGTTAGACAGAAAGAGAATGTCATTGCACCAATCTCCCAAATGAAATTGGTTAATGGAATTAAAACCCTCAAGTTAAAAAAAGCACCGGATTTTGATTTAATAAGGGCGGAAGTATTAAAAGAACTTCCGCAAAAAGGTCTAACAATGCTGACATGCACAATGAATGCTATATTAAGTTTAAAATATGTACCTAATGTTTGGAAGGTGGCAGAAATAATTATGATACTTAAACCTGGAAAGACTCCAAACGAATCAAAATCTTATAGACCAATTTCTTTCTTATTTATTTTCGATAGTGACAAAGCTTTTTGAGAAATTATTTTTAAAAAGAATGAAACCTTTAATAGAAAGTAGAAATATAATTCCAAACTATCAGTCCACTATTGATCAACATTCTACTATTTATCAAGGGTATAGATACAGCTATAATTGAAAAAGCTCCAGAAGAAAAGCAAATATGCTCTACAATATTTCTAGATGTAGCTCAGGCATTTGATAAAGTTTGGCATGAAGGTTTAATTTATAAACTAAGAAAATACTACCTAAACAATATGTAGATATACTCTCATCATACTTGACTGATAGGTTGCTTAGAATTGAAGAGAATGAGAAGTTTTCTACACTTAGAGAAATCAAAGCAGGTGTGCCTCAAGGTAGTATATTGGGTCCTATATTATATTTGCTTTATACCAGCGATTTACCAAGATTAGACAATATAACTGTAGCTATATTTGCTGACGATACTGCAATAATGGCAGCATCCAATATTGATGAGACTACAGATAAATTACAAAAAGCAAGCGATAAGCTTTCTTTATGAACCAAAAAATGGAAAATTAAGCTTAATGAACTTAAATCTGCCCATGTAAATTTTACAAATAAAAACGTACAAAATCCTCCAGCCGTAAAATTAAATGGAGTAGATATACCCCAAGAAAACAAGGCAAAATACATAGGAATGACATTAGATGTCAAGCTGAGATGGAAAGAACATATCAACACAAAAAAGTCGAGAATCGAAATACAGACAAATGTATTGGCTCCTAAGTCGAAATTCTAAATTGCCAATAAAGTATAAAATTTTGTTATATAACCAAATAATTAGACCTATTTGGTTGTACCGCATACAGTTATGGAGTTGCGTGAAACAAACAAATATTCAGAGCATTCAAATTTTTCAAAAAAAAATTTTACATAACATGGTTAGTGCTTCTTGGTACGTACGAAATTTTGGTTTACATAGCGATCCAGAAATACCCACTGTAAGCAAAGAAATAAAAAAACATAGCTGTTTTGCGTGCAGTATCTTTTGATGATTCTCACCATCCTTACCCAAAGAAAAAAAAAATATTTAGATTAGAATAACCATCAGCTTATTCCTTACTATTCTGAAAAATAAATTTCATACAAAAATTTTAATAATAAGTTTTCCTTGAATTTGAACACTGCTGTCAAAATTTATAATGTCAAAATTTTATTTTCATTTGGCACAGTAAAAATTTTTATTTTTTTACCCCCACAGTACAATTATCTCAACTGTTTTTTACCGAAGTAAAAAGTTATCCATTGTCACATAGCCTTATTAGAGAATTATTCATCTTGGTATTATAATGGATTTTTAACAGACCATCAATGTTAATTATTTGATTAAATTAGTCCACCAGTAAATAATAAAAACTACAATGATGTAGTTGAATAATACTGTGGAATCATAAACTAGTGAAATACTTGTGTTCAAGCACAAAATATTGAAATTTTTAATAAATTTGAAATTTATTTGAGAATTATTCACCTCGTTAAAGTAATGGATTTTTAATTGATTATCATTCTTAATGATACGCTTGAATCCACTGTTGAATATTAAAATATAATATGTATATAATGTAATATAGTTGAATAAAATTCAGTCGTCATCAAGCGGTGAAGTTAAAATGCAATGAATAAATTTATCTTGTACACAACCCCTTGCATGACAATAATAATTAGTCTTATTGAGAATTATTTGAATTGAAGAAAGTGAAATGAGTGAGTACGATTTTATCGAGTACGGATCGGAAATTTATTAGTGAATTTTGGAAAAATATATAAAATAGACTATAAAATTGTAGAGGATAACGCAAAAAAATAATAAATAATTAGTGAAAATTCTTTTAAAATTTTATGAAAAGATAAACTTTTACATAATATTTAAAGTAAAAATATTTAAATAAAAGTGTAGGATTGGAAAAAATCATTATAAAAATATAAATTTGCATGTGGTTTTGTTGCACTCATTAAAGTAGAGTTGCTTCCACAAAAATTATTAATTTAACGTTACTGCAAATCAAATGAGTAAATAAAACAAAACCAACAAATTTGGATTGAAAAAAATCATTATAAAAATATAAATTTGCATGTGGTTTGTTGCACTCATTAGTGTAGAGTTGCTCTCACAACAATTATTAATTTAACGTTACTGCAAATCAAATGAGTAAATAAAACAAAAACAACAACATGGCAAGTAGTAGCACGTGTAAAAAATGTAACAGAAGTGTGAGAAGTACATCTTCAATAAAGTGTAATGTCTTTTGTGATGGTATATTTCATACAGCAGTAAATTGCAGTGGAGTAAAAAAATATGAAGAAATAAAAGATTATTTGAACAACAACAATATATTTTTTATGTGTGAGGAATGTAAGGCAAAAATAGAAATGATTAAAATAGGTTTTGAAGGTATTGAAAGTAAATTTGGAAAAATGGATGAAATTAACGAAAAACTTGAGCAGAAAGAGAAGTCATTGAGTATTTTAGAGAAGTCATTGAAAGATATTATTGATAACCTGAGTATTTTAGTTCAAGATAATATTATAAACAATATAGGAAAAATGTCATTGCAAAATGAATCAAATAAGAAGATTCAGACAGTAAATAATAAGAAAACGTTTGCTGATATGATTAAGCAGGACCCACTAGTGGTAATAAAACCAAAAAATTGCAATCAAGTGTTTTAATTAAAACAGCAGTAAAAAATAATATTTGTCCAGAAAATTTAACAATAAACAAGGTAGCTGAAAAAAGTGGTGGAACAATTGCTATTTACTGTAAAGATGCTAATTCGGTTGGTAAAATAAAAGATAATGTAGAAGAAAAATTGGGAGATGAATATGAAGCTTTTATACCAAAAGAAATTAAACCAAAAATATTAATTAGCGGCATGTCTGAAAGCTATGAGAAGGAAACTATTGTAGAAAAATTAAAAAAGCAGAATACTTGGATCAAAGAGGAGGAATTAAAGTGTGTTAGAGTATATGAAAAAAAAAAAAAAGTTAATAAATTTAATGCAATAGTAGAAATGGGTGTTGAAGATTACAACGAAACCATAAAGAATGGAAAAATCTTAATTGGATGGGATGTGTGCAGAGTGTATGAAAATTTTGATGTAATGAAATGCTATAAATGTTTGGGTTATGGACATAAGAAGGAGAAATGCATTGAGAAAAAGAAAATATGTTTAAAATGTGGCGGTGAACACCTGGTAAAAGAATGTACAGCGAATGAAGAAAGATGTGTAAATTGTGTAAGAGCAAATGAAAAATATAAACTTGGGCTAGATGAAAAACATAATTGTGCAGATAGAAACTGTGAAGTATATATGAGAAAAATTGAAATTAGTCGAAAAAGGATTTTTTTATAAATAATCATAGAAAGGAGGATGAGTTGAGTGGAGTATACTTAAATATACAAGGATTAACTACAAATTATAATGAATTCGAAAATCTTATGTAAACATATCTTATGGAACAAATTTAGTTTTGGATGTCTAAGTGAAACACATATTACAGTGGAAATTGATCAATCTGAAATATTACTTGATGGATATGATGTTTACAGATGCAATTCATATTCAAGAAATACAGGTGGAGTTTTAATTTATATTAAAAAAGGATTAAAAAATAAAATGATTTGCAGTTTATACTGTGAAAATGTATGGATGTTATGGGTAAATATTTGTTTTAAGGGAGAAAATTGGTTAATAGCGTGTATATATAGAAGTAGGCAATGTACGGTAAGCAGGTTTTTAGAAATCATGGGTGAGTGGTGCGATACATACTGTAATAGATCGAGCAATATAATTATAACTGGAGATTTTAATATAAACTTATTAAATAAAGATAATGATGAAAAAAGAATGCGTGAATTTATTTCGGATTATAGTCTTAAGCAACAAATTAATGAGCCAACCAGGAGAACAATTAGATCACAATCTCTGATTGATTATGTGTTAACTGATCACATAACAGATGTCCAGGTAAAAGTGGTATCGCAGTTTATTATATCAGATCATGAAACGATTTGTATAAAATTAAAACAAGTGCAATATAGGAATAATAATGACAAAATAACATATTTGAAATATAAAAAAGATGAAATGATAAAAACATTAAATAGAAAACTATTTTTAAATTCTTTAGGTATGAGCCCATTAAATGATTGCTGCTTAAAATTTACAAATGACTTAAATGATACACTGCAGAGTATGAAAAAAACAATTATCTTAAGAGAAAATTGTAATAAATGGTACAACAATGAGCTAGAACAAATGAACCAAAGAAAAGTAAGTTTATATAATAGGGCTGTAATGCTAAAAAATATGGAAGCATGGAATGAGTACAAAACTTGCAGAAATATGTATAAATATAAATGTAAAGAAGCCAAAAATAGTTATATAGAAAGCCAAATACAGCAAAGGAGTGGAAACCAAAGGGAAATGTGGAAAACTATAAAGAAACATATTTTAAAAAAGGAAAATACGGTATTACAAAAACTAGAAATAAATGGCATAGAAGTAAATAAACAGGATGAAATTGCAAATATTTTGAATGATTTTTTTGTAGATAGCTTATATGAAATCCATAGCAGTATTACTAATTTACCTTATATAAATACGGATACCAACATTAACAGAGGAGGTAACTTCATATTTCAACTAATTAATAGTGAAATGTTGGACAAAACCATAAAAAAGATGAACAATAAAAATGATTATAATGGGTTAAACAAAAAAATAATAATAGAATGTAGTGAGCTATTTTTCCCAGTGTTAGAATATATAATTAATGAATCTTTCAGGGGTGGAGTTTATCCTGAATGCTGGAGAGATACCGTAGTGGTTCCGGTACCAAAAATAAATAATGGAAAGGCACCAATTGATTATAGACCAATTAATATGCTAACAATATACCAGAAGATTTTAGAAAAAATTGTAGCCGAACAACTAAGTAATTTTTTAAAAGAGAATGAAATAATTTGTGAAGAACAGTCAGGATTCAGACAAGGGCACTCTTGTGAAACTGCTATTAGTTAGGTGATAAATGAATGAAAGAAGGAAACGGATGGAAAAAATATAATTGTGGCTGTGTTCATTGATTTGAAACGGGCTTTCGAGACTATTGATAGAGATATTCTGTTAAGAAAATTAGAAAAAATTGGTATATTAGGAGCAGAGTTAAATTGGTTTAAGCAATATTTGAAGGATAGAAAACAAAGAACAAGAGTTGGACCAGTTTTGTCAGCTTTAAAAAATATAGAAATAGGTGTACCTCAAGGGTCCGTGTTGGGTGTTTTACTATTCCTGATATATATAAATGATATGAAATAGGTCATAAAATATGCTAAGCTTGTGCTCTTTGCGGATGATGCATTGTTATATATCAAAGCGAAAACAATAGAAGAATGCAGAGATCTACTAAGTAAAGACCTAGAAAATTCGTACAAATGGTTGTGTATGAATAAATTAAAATTAAATGTCAGTAAAACCAAAAGTATGGTCATAAATGGAGGAAACAGCAACGTAACGCTCTTTCTGGATAATGAAGAGATAGAAGGTGTAGCAGATATTAAATATTTAGGGGTATACATTGATAATAAATTAAAGTTTAACTTACATGCTGATTATGTATGTAAAAAGATTTAAAAAAAAATTGGTTTTTTTGCACGCATTAGGGACAAGTTATCTTATGATTGTGCAGTCACTTTATATAATACACTTATCTTGCCACATTATAATTATTGTTCGTCAGTATTATTTATGTGTGCTATGGGAGATATAAATAGACTTCAATTATTACAAAACAAAGCCATGAGGATAATTCTGAAATGTGACCGATATACAAATATACAAAACATGCTAAGATCATTAAAATGGATGATTGTACAACAATATATAAAGTTTAATGCTATAATTTTTATTTTTAGGATTAAATACAAGATATACCCTGGTTATCTTTGGAGAATCCTTAACTATATATCAGACAGCCAACCGTACAATGTAAGGAATGCTGAGAATTTCATATTGCCGTTATATAGAAGAGCAAGAACACAAAACAATATAATGTATAGGGGATTAGCTTTATTTAATAGTTTTCCGAATGAATTAAAAATTGAAAGAAATTTTACAACTTTTAAAAATAAATTAGAAATTGTAATAATAAATGAATTAATTTGAATTTTCTGGTATAAAATAAAATAAATTATATTTAAAGAGATTTAAAAATAAATTATTAATTTAAAAATAAATTAGAAAAATTATAATAATAAATGAATTGAATTAAATTTGCATAAAAGAGAAAAAAAAAAAAAAAAAAAATTAAACTAATATAAACTTAATTTAAATTTACTAATGAAAAAATAAAATAAGAAGAAAATAATTTGTATGAATTTGTAAATATAGTTTTAACTAATAAATAAATAAATAAAAAAATAAATAAAATAAATAAATAAATAAAATGAGTTATTATAAACATAAAGTAGTTTTAATTTTAGCGAGATGTTAATTGTTTTGTTATATTTAGTTTAGTTTTGTTAAATTTAAACTTATTACAATTATTATAAATCAGATGTGAAAATAAAAGAATAATTATTAAAAGTGACATTTTAAATTTAAAAATTTGGAGCGAGCGAATAATAATATATAATATGAAATATTTAAATGTAAATTTGTATTGTAAGTAAAAAAATTTAAATAAAATATATTTGTTAATGTAGTGATTAGTAGTATTTTTATGTTTTGCGATAAGATTGTATTTACTAATTAGAAAAATGTTTTATAGTTAATTGGTTAGTTTAGTTAGAGTTTATTAATATATTATAATGTTTGGTAATAATTTGATAAAAAATAGTGCGTAATGTAATTGTTATACCAGGTAGTGTAATTAATATGTTATACTGTGATTAAATTTAGAGGGATATTTTGAAAAAAGATGTTCATGTTCTTCTTAAAGTTAAGTAAATCATACACATATGAATTACCAACTTTAGGGAACACATGCAATGGTATATGGTTACACAAACGGGAGGTGCGCATGACAAATGAATTTCGATAAGCTGTATTTCGCCATCTTGATAACTCTACATGGTAGCCCAAGTAACAAAATTTATGTCATAAGACTCTAGTAGAGTGCTATTAGAGTTAATTATGGGAGTATTAAAGGGGATTATAATAGTAGCTTATTCTTGTTATGAGTGCTGGTTTTTCCTTATAAGTGTTGTTAGAAAGAGAAACCAACATATTATAATATAAATGTATCCATTTTACTTTTTAGAATTATTGTGGCGATTAAACAAAGTATAATATGTATGATTAAATATATGTGTGTGTTTAATATCATAAATAAGTACATATGTAAGAATTTAATATGAACATAAAATTATAGGAAACTAAAATAACTTTTTCGTCAAGAATATAAGCCAAAATTATACTGCCATTGAAATTTTATTAATAAAAGTAAGCATTTTAGGTCGAAAAAAAGTAACGCGCACTAAAAATAATCTAAATTTAAAAAATTTAAATAATTCTTTTTTAACCCTTTAGAGTCTTATTATTCTACTTTTAACCATATATCTGATAATTTGAGTAAAACTAATGTAATAGTACATATAAATTTCAATTAAAGCTAAGTTATGTTGAACTTAAGCTATAATTTTGCGTTTTAATAATTTAAATTTAATCATTTTTACAATAAATATTTTTTCATATTTTTTTATTTAATAAAATTAGTTAATAACATAAGGGTTAAGATTGAGAAAAATAAAGAAGATGTCAATAATATGGCAGCTGATTGATAAGTTTTCTTATAAGAACAAAACTCTTCATATGAGAATAAGTACACTGAAAAAAATGTAGGTACACAATATGAAATAATTTATGAAACTTTTCACATTTTTGACTGCCGTCCTGTTCATAAAAATGACATAATTGAATAAAATTATAAATAAGTTTAATATAAAACGAGGTTCACAAAATTTATGATTTTGTTATAAATAATAATATTATGATTTTGTTCATAGAATTAGTTTATCAAATTATGAAATTTATGAATAAAATAAAAAAATTCATGAATTTATTTTAAACTCGTACAATGCTGTAAAAAGTAATTATTTATTAAACGGAATTAAAAAACAAAATTTGTAAAGACTTCGATGTACATTTTTCATGTTTTTAATTATTAAATCTCTTTAAAAACATAATTTATAAATATTAGTTTATATATTATTATATTAAAATTTAATTTTTATATAAATTTCTACGACAGCATGACAATTTTATCTAAATTTTTTGCAATGCTAGATTCTTTTTGATGCTTTTAAGATTTTTATATTACTTCAGATTAGTTAGAATATTATTATTCACATCGCTAATAATAATAATTAATTGTTTGTAATAGTTCACTAAATGAACAATTTAACTGATGCTTGGATTAATACCAATGTCAGATACAAAAAAAAACACTAATATTGCTAAATTTTTATTTTTACTAATTTTTAAATTCTTCGATATAACGTATTGTAGAAAAATGTTTTTTCAGTGTACAACATATTTCTTTTTATCAGAAAATTATTATTGTATTCTTAATATCTGTACAAACAATAGCCACAGGTATATAAAAATGTATCCTCCGTTTGTAACAAATAGAACTTATTATATTAATATTGATAACTCTCGAATATAAACTTTGAATTATAAAAATATTTGATATAAAAGTCAGAGTACATGTGCTATACATGGGCGTTTTTCTTTTTCTCATCAGAGCAGATTCAGAGCTGTCAAGCAAAAAATTGTGTTTCCTTTTATGCTCAGATTATCCAGATTATCCATTTTCTGTTTCTTTTTTAACTCGGAGTGTGATCAGAGCGCGATTTGTGAGCTCGTAAAAATTTATCAGATTTGACAGAGTTTTCAATAAATATAACGTCAAATTAAGAATAAAATAATAAAAATGTCAACAAAATAAAATTTCGTGCATAAATAAACATTTTTTTTTAAGTTTTTTTTTAAATTTTATTAAATGAAATTTTACGTAAAATAACTTTGTTTTATTTTATTTCTTAAATAAATTCCTTTTAAAACTATATTATTACATTTAAAATAATGAAATAAAATAAAAAAAAATACTGACGTTAGAAAATAATTTGGATAAAAATTGACAATTTGTGCTCTGAACGTTTCCTTTTTAACTCAGAGCGGTCAGAGCTCAGATAAAAGTTTGCTCTGAGCGCTCGACATCTGCTCTGAGCATTGATCCGATGACAAAAAGAAAAACGCCTCATATAAATATACATACATACATATATAAATTACCTTCATAATATTATGAATAATACAAAAAATTGAAATAAAAAAATTTCAAGCCATGTGTAATAATATGTATTGTGGTCACATTGGGTAGAAGAAACAAATGTCTTTAAAACCTATATCTCAATTTTTTGCTTGTTTTGACACCCTCAATCACTTCCTCACTTAAGCAAAGTTATAGTATAAATTGTTTTAAATATTTAGTGTTGACAAGGGCAACTGCTTCTTTTTAGTTTTACATATTTTTTAAAAACAATTATGTTTGATGAACTAAATCAAGTCTTTTTACTCTTATATCAGAATATTGATCTTATTACAAGAGTATTGGTCTTCTTATGAGATTAATTTCATTATAATGAGAGTTTAAGTTTTATTATAAAGCCATAACTCTTATAATAAGATTTAAATTCTTTTTCCAAGTGTTTTAGATTTTAAACGTCAAATTGTTTTAGTCGAAAAAAAGGCTGCTAACTTTTTTTAGATTTTAAACATTGAATTGTATTAGTCGAAAAAAATACTGTTAATTTTTTTTAATGAATTTTTGTTATTTTTTTTTTGTTTTATTTTTAATAATTGACTTCAAAAACAAGTTTATCTTTTGCCATAATTTTAAAATATGATTATTTACTTAATAGTATAAAGTAAGGGAATAAAAATGCTTGTATATCTCCTGAGGTAAACGATCTTTCAATAATACAACTGTTATATAATATAGAAATGTACGGTATTGCAAAGCTTTCCAATGCGCCGGCCAATCTAATCTTTTGTTTATTAAATATTTCGAACAATACTTTTGTGTTAGCTGTCTTATGTTAAACGTAATTTAATCAGTTCTAAAAACTTCATCCTTTTAAAAAGTTCGCTGTCGATCAGCTGATTTTTATCATCCTCATCATAAACGCTATGTCATCATCCCCTTTTTTAAGATAATTATGCTAACAAATATACTTGAATTATTCAAAGACCTATTTTTCTTTCGATTTAAATACCTGAAACTACCTTAGTTAGCAAATCTTTCAATATTTACTTCTATTTTGTTTTGTTGACTTCTATTTCCAGACCTTATTTTTATTCTTGAACTCTAACAACAATTTTATTACTAAAATAGGTAGTTTTAAGTACCATGATGGTTATACCAACTGTACAAGCTCTTGGATCATCTGGTTATCTTCCTTCGTGCTCTCAGGATGTATATGGTTGCTTATTTTTAACATACCTTCTATTAGATTTTTAAGATTACTGGGAAGTCCAGCCACAACAAAATTGGTTTTATTAAGCTTTTGCTGTTCTTTATAATATTGGAATTCACATGTATTCATTTTGTTTTCTATTGTTTTTGTTTTTTCTCATATTCATTTATTTTCTTTTCCAACAGCTCATTCTTTTTGACAATTTGGGTATTCTGAAGTAGAAAGTTATCAAATTGGAGAAAGTTCAATGATCGATGCACTTCAGTAATCACTTGGTTGAGCGATTGGTTCTCTTACCCCACTCGCGAGTGACTCCAACGAACTACCATTAACGGCCAAAAGTAGTAATTGGCGAAAATTTTTATTTTTTTTTCAGATGCAAACTCTTCACCCATACATTTGAGTTTTACAAACAACCAATAACAGTAAGTTCACCATCAACATTAATCTGATTTCCATAAGTTCACAAACTATATTAACTTGGTCCCCCGTAAGTTCTCCATCACTAACAATGATGAACGATTCATTTGGATTTGATGGGCAGTTAATGTACTTTCAAGAATCAAACCCAGTTTCAACCACCTTGGAGACTTCTTCTGGTATCGACGCACAAGTTCTGTGAAAATATTTCCGACATAGACCGTTGAACTGAATATCGTTTGTTTTACCGTGAAATTTTTTTTGCATACATTGTTTGGCCATGATAAGTTTATTTTTGTATTATTAATAATTTTATTTTTGTAAATAATAAAATCGTTTCGTTGTCTTTAGTGTGCAGGAGAGGTTAATAATTCTTCTTTACTTATTCTATTGTAGAGTTATATTCTTCTACGTCTAGTCTCATACGTGTCAATTTATATGATGGATTTTTTTAACTTAATGAGAAGGTGTTATCGTGTTATCGCGAAATGGGTTGCTGCTAACTCCTTGATCTTGAGTGACCTTGAAGCAAATGAAATTGGTAAACCTATTCCATTATAATTTTGAGTTGGAGCAGCTCCTACAGCATCTATTGTTGCGTCTACTAATGTAAATTCTTTTGAAAAATCTGGATAATGTAGAATAGTAGTTTTTAGTAATGAATCTTTTAATGTTTGAAAAGATTTCTGACATTCTTTATCTCGATTAAAAATAGCTGTTTTTGTCGTTAATGCATTTAAAGATTTTGCTATACCTGTATAATTAGGTATGAATTTACGGTAATAATTTGCAAAAGCCACGAAACGCATAGTTTTATCTTTATCTTTTGGTACTGGATATTTAGAGATTTCTTCATATTTAGAATCATCAGGATATACATTTATCATCATCATACCTTTATAATCGCCATACTCTGATCCATAAATAATGTAACTTCAGATTTGAAAAATTTACACTTTTCAGGATTCAGTTTTAGATTGTATTTCTAATATATTGTAAAAACTGATTGCGTGCTAAAAGAAGTTATATCTCTTGATTGTTCATCTAATGGTACTTGATGAAAACCTGAATAAAATTTTCTTCTACCTAGATTATAAAGAATGTCTTCTATTCTTGGAAGCGGAAATTTGTCAGCTATAAGTTCCTTATTTACCATACTATTGTCGATACACATACTCCATTTATTGACATTACCTTTTTTTGGTACTAGAATTACTGGGCTATTGTAATTAGATGGATTTGGTTGAATCAATTTATTTTTAAGTAATTTCTTGACTTGTCTATTTATTTCTTCGGTTTACGTATGAGCTGCCTATAGTTTTTAATATATATTGGATTTTCATCCAGTATATATTTCATCCACCCTTAGTTTTGTTTGTAGAAATTATTAACAGACATAAGGTCTGAATTTAACTGAAATATCTTTGAATACTCATCACATAAATTAAGTAATTTGTGCAGGTACATTCAAATTGAATTTTTAGTAATTATTTCATTTAGTTCTTTAGTACGATTAAAACTTTTATTATAGTTTTGAGTTCTATTATTTCAAAGTCAGACAATGGTAAAGTTTTTAATTTTACATTTTGGAAAATTAATCTATTCTCTGAATTCGTATTCATAACTCGACCTGAAGGGTTTTCACAAGCCACTAGAACATACATTTTGAAATTTCTTGATCTAAAATTAGACAATCATTATCAGCGGGTAAATAAAATTGTCTTAAAACCTCTGAACGGGCTGGTAGTACTATAGTTTCACTACAAGGTCTCCTATATATTGGAGTTTCTTTAATATTGTGATTTGTTTTTATTGAAACTCTCATATCATCGTAATCGATAGAATTTTATAAAATCTTTACCAAGTACACCATCAGCTGATACATCGAAATTGTCTGGTACAACATGCAATTCACATGTTAGTTCATAATTTTGTATATAAATTTTACTATTTAGTATTACTAATGGTTAATATTATTTTTATTTAATTTTATTTATTAATTATTAATATTAATTGTTTATCTTTTAATATTAATTAAACGGTAATTAAGTGCTAGTTATTGATTATTTATTGATAATTGCACTCAATATTAAAATTCAATTAATTTTTTAATTTACTCATTGTTTGTCAAATTCTTTAAATACTTGAATCTTATGGTTTTTGTGTTTTTTATTTATTTATTTTATTTTTTTCTGATCTCCAGGCCACATCCATCTTACTCAACTTGTAAGTTGAGGTTATAGCCATGCTAACTGGGAAGTTTTAAATGAATTTTTTAAAGCTTTTGGTTAGGATGTTAAATTCTTCTAGGGATAAGAGCTTACATACCTCACTCTATGGAAAGTATTAAAAGGCTACCCAAATCATGGTTTAATTGCATTTGTGCAAATGCAATATCCAAAAAGGAGGAAGATTTTCAAACCTGCAAGAGTGATAGGACTGCAGCTAATACGGAGAGCTATATCGTGGTTAGAAACTGGTGTAGGAGAGTTATTAGCAAGCTAAAGTTCTTGCACAACAGACGGTTGAGAAGACAACTTTTGCATCTTCCTAAAAATATCATATCCTTTTGGACCTTTGCCAAGAGCCTTAACGGTAAAAGTGGCGGTTCTTCGTTCCCGCCTTTTGTTGCTAACAATTTCGAAATTGTATCCGATCCCAAAGAAAAAGCAGGTTTATTTGTCAAAAATTTCGCCTCCCACTCTTATCTGAGTTATGGCGCAGTGGTTAAGTCGCCAACCTTTCAATCGAAAGGTCTTGGGTTTAAACCCCGGTCAGGTAATAAATAAAAAATATGTAGTACTTTTATTTTGTAATAATGTATGTCGTATAATTAATAGTAGTAATAATAGTAATAATAATAATAATAATAATAATAATAATAATAATAATAATAATAATAATAACAATAATAATAATAACAATAATAATAATAATAATAATAATAATAATAATAATAATAATAATAATAATAATAGTAATAATAATAGTAATAATAATAATAATAATGATAGTAATAATAATAATAATAATAGTTATAATAATAGTCATAATAATAGTAATAATAATAGTAATAATAATAGTAATAATAATAGTGATAATAATAGTAATAATAATAGTAATTATAATAGTTATAATAATAGTAATAATAATAGTAATAATAATAATAGTAATGATAATAGTAATAATAATAATAGTAATAATAATAATAATAATAGTAATAATAATAATAATAATAGTATTAATAATAATAATAATAATAATAATAATAATAATAATAATAATAATAGTAATATTAATAGTAATAATAATAGTAATAATAATAGTAATAATAATAATAGTAATAATAATAGTAATAATAATAGTAATAATAATAATAATAATAAATAATAATAATAATAATAATGATAGTAATAATAATAATAACAATAGTAATAATAATAGTAATAATAATAATAGCTGCTACAGTGAATCTGTCTTTGGTTATATAATGCAAGTAAGGTGTTATATATTGCTCCACGTTGTAATCCACTGATGGATCTGACTCTGCAGTAAAATAATAAGAATATTAATAAGAATACTAATACCAAGCATAATAGCCGCTATAATAACAGTGGGGGTTGCTTTCAATAATCACCTCATGTAGTAAGGTGTTATATACTTCTACATGTTGTAACTGTTGTAACGGCTATAGTCACTGTTAGCAAAATAGTAATAATAATAGGCGGATTCATTGTTTCCTTACAGTCCCACTCCCAATTTAATGTTTCCGTACCCATTTTCTATCCTTTCCTATCCCTACTCCTTAGCCAATATGCTGCGTTCGCATGTAAGGGTATCATCCCATTATATTGGCTAAAGGGGGAGGTGGGTTTAGTCAGTAAGAATCCGACACAACCAAGAAGGAAATTCGTGATGGCTTTGGAAGATTCCCAACTTAGAAAAAACAAAATGTTGCGCCAGTCAGCACAAAGACGATGCATTCTTCCCGAGGTCAACTGCTGAATTTCAAGGTCAACTTAGGTAGAATTTCTTTCAGAACTCGTGCAGTTCTTAAACATTTGGATACAAAACAGTCAACTGGTCCGGATGGCATTACTGCCACAGCTTTAAAAAATACTTTTTCTACTATCGCGAAACCATTGCGCAATCGCTTCCATTTATACCTATCTTCTGGTAGATATCCTACCCAGTGGTAGCGCACATACATCCTATTTCCAAAAAGGGGGAAAAATAACTGTTTTTGTCGTTAATGCATTTAAAGATTTTGCTATACCTGTATAATTAGGTACGAATTTACGGTAATAATTTGCAAAAGCCACGAAACGCCTAGTTTTATCTTTATCTTTTGGTACTGGTTATTTAGAGATTACTTCATATTTAGAATCATCAGGATATACATTTATCATCATCATACCTTTATAATCGCCATACTCTGATCCATAAATAATGTAACTTCAGATTTGAAAAATTTACACTTTTCAGGATTTAGTTTTAGATTGTATTTCTAATATATTGTAAAAACTGATTGCGTGCTAAAAGAAGTTATATCTCTTGATTGTTCATCTAATGGTACTTGATGAAAACCTGAATAAAATTTTCTTCTACCTAGATTATAAAGAATATCTTCTATTCTTGGGAGCGGCAATTTGTCAGTTATAAGTTCCTTATTTACCATACTATTGTCGATACACATCCTCCATTTATTAACATTACCTTTCTTTGGTACTAGAATTATTGGGCTATTGTAATTAGATGGATTTGGTTTAATCAATTTATTTTTAAGTAATGTCTTGACTTGTCTATTTATTTCTTCGGTTTACGTATGAGCTGCCTATAGTTTTTAATATATACTGGATTTTCATCCACCCTTAGTTTTTGTTTGTGGAAATTATTAACAGACATAAGGTCTGAATTTAACTGAAATATCTTTGAATACTCATCACATAATTTAAGTAATTTGTGCAGGTACATTCAAATTGAATTTTTAGTAATTATTTCATTTAGTTCTTTAGTACGATTAAAATTTTTATTATAGTTTTGAGTTCTATTATTTCAAAGTCAGACAATGGTAAAGTTTTTAATTTTACATTTTGGAAAATTAATCTATTCTCTGAATTCGTATTCATAACTCGACCTGAAGGGTTTTCACAAGCCACTAGAACATACATTCTGAAATTTCTTGATCTAAAATTAGACAATCATTATCAGCGGGTAAATAAAATTGTCTTAAAACCTCTGAACGGGCTGGTAGTACTATAGTTTCACTACAAGGTCTGCTATAGATTGGAGTTTCTTTAATATTGTGATTTGTTTTTATTGAAACTCTCATATTATCGTAATCGATAGAATTTTATAAAATCTTTACCAAGTACACCATCAGCTGATACATCGAAATTGTCTGGTACAACATGCAATTCACATGTTAGTTCATAATTTTGTATATAAATTTTACTATTTAGTATTACTAATGGTTAATATTATTTTTATTTAATATTATTTATTAATTATTAATTGTTTATCTTTTAATATTAATTAAACGGTAATTAAGTGCTAGTTATTGATTATTTATTGATAATTGCACTCAATATTAAAATTCAATTAATTTTTAAATTTACTCATTGTTTGTCAAATTCTTTAAATACTTGAATCTTTTGGTTTTTGTGTTTTTTATTTATTTATGTTATTTTTTCTGATTATATTATTTATATATTTTCAAACCCATTGTTGCTATTAATCATTGCCAATTTTAGCGTACATTTTTGCAATGTTCGTGGACTGCAGTCGAATTTTCTTGCCGTCTCCAGGCCACATCCATCTTACTCAACTTGTCCAAAATCCCATTAGAATTCCCGACCGTGTAGACCAGGTTGATCATCTCCTGGACCTGTTTCTGACTACACATCCTGAGCAATACAAGGTCCCAGTTAGCACTCCTCTTGGTTGTTCCAACCACTGCTTGATTAATACTAGCTTCAAGCTTAGCACTCAGACCAGTCAAAGAGCTGTCCTAAAAGAACAGTATGAGGTTATAGCCATGCTAACTGGGAAGGTTTAAATGAATTTTTTAAAGCTTTTGGTTAGGATGTTAAATTCTTCTAGGGATAAGAGCTTACATACCTCACTCTATGGAAAGTATTAAAAGGCTACCCAAATCATGGTTTAATCGCATTTGTGCAAATGCAATATCTAAAAAGGAGGAAGATTTTCAAACCTGCAAGAGTGATAGGACTGCAGCTAATACGGAGAGCTATATCGTGGTTAGAAACTGGTGTAGGAGAGTTATTAGCAAGCTAAAGTTCTAGCACAACAGACGGTTGAGAAGACAACTTTTGCATCTTCCTAAAACTATCATATCCTTTTGGACCTTTGCTAAGAGCCTTAACGGTAAAAGTGGCGGTTCTTCGTTCCCGCCTTTGGTTGCTAACAATTCCGAAATTATATCCGATCCCAAAGAAAAAGCAGGTTTATTTGTCAAAAATTTCGCCTCCCACTCTTATCTGAGTTATGGCGCAGTGGTTAAGTCGCCAACCTTTCAATCGAAAGGTCTTGGGTTTAAACCCCGGTCAGGTCATAAATAAAAAATATGTAGTACTTTTATTTTGTAATAATGTATGTCGTATAATTAATAGTAGTAATAATAGTAATAATAATAATAATAATAATAATAATAATAATAATAATAATAACAATAATAATAATAACAATAATAATAATAATAATAATAATAATAATAATAATAATAATAATAATAATAATAATAATAATAATAATAATAATAATAATAATAATAATAATAATAATAATAATAGTAATAATAATAATAATAATAATAATAGTTATAATAATAGTAATAATAATAGTAATAAAAATAGTAATAATAATAGTAATATTAATAGTAATAATAATAGTAATTATAATAGTTATAATAATAGTAATAATAAGAGTAATAATAATAATAGTAATAATAATAATAATAATGGTAATAATAATAATAATAATAATAATAATAATAATAATAATAATAATAATAGTAATAATAATAGTAATAATAATAGTAATAATAATAGTAATAATAATAGTAATAATAATAGTAATAATAATAATAATAATAGTAAGAATAATAGTAATAATAATAATAATAGTAATAATAATAATAATAATAATAATAATAATAATAATAATAATAATAATAATAATAATAATAATAATAATGATAATAATAATAATAATAATAATAATAATAATAATAATAATAATAATAATAATAATAATAATAATAATAATAATAATAATAATAATAATAATAATAATAATAATAATAATAAGAATAACAATAATAATAATAATAATAATAATAATAATAATAATAATAATAAATAATAATAATAATAATAATAATGATAGTAATAATAATAATAATAGTAATAATAATAGTAATAATAATAATAGCTGCTACAGTGTAGCTGTCTTTGGTTATATCATGCAAGTAAGGTGTTATATATTGCTGCACGTTGTAATGCACTGATGGCTCTGACTCTGCAGTAAAATAATAATAATATTAATAAGAATACTAATACCAAGCATAATAGCCGCTACAATGACAGTGCGGGTTACTTTCAATAATTACCTCATGTAGTAAGGTGTTATATACTACTACATGTTGTAACTGTTGTAACGGCTATAGTCACTGTTAGCAAAATAGTAATAATAATAGGCGGATTCATTGTTTTCTTACAGTCCCACTCCCAATTTAATGTTTCCGTACCCATTTTCTATCCTTTCCTATCCCTACTCCCTAGCCAATATGCTGCGTTCGCAGGTAAGGGTATCATCCCATTATATTGGCTAAAGGGGGAGGTGGGTTTAGTAAGTAAGAATCTGACACAACCAAGAAGGAAATTCGTGGTGTCTTTGGAAGATTCCCACCTTAGAAAAAACAAAATCTTGCGCCAGTCAGCACAAAGACGATGCATTCTTCCCGAGGTCAACTGCTTCTTAGGTAGAATTTCTTTCAGAACTCGTGCAGTTCTTAAAAATTTGGATACAAAACAGTCAACTGGTCCGGATGGCATTACTGCCACAGCTTTAAAAAATACTTTTTCTACTATCGCGAAACCATTGCGCAATCGCTTCCATTTATCCCTGTCTTCTGGTAGATATCCCACCCAGTGGTAGTGCACATACATCCCAGCGCACATACATCCCATTTCCAAAAAGGGGGAAAAAATCGATACCTCAAAGTACCGCCCTATTGCTATCACTTCGGTCCTTTCCAAAATAATGGAAAATTTAATAAATAGAAAACTTCTGAAATATCTACATAATAAAGGATTAATTCATGACCGTCAATATGGGTTCCGAACCCATACGTCAACAGGCGATCTCATGACATGCCTCTGTGAAAAGTCTAACAACGGCCTTCACCATTGGGGGAGTCCGATGTGGTCGCTTTGGATATTTCTAAAGCTTTTTACCGAGTTTGGCATGATGCTTTAATTGCTAAATGCAAAGCAATGGGCCTCGGTGGTGTATTTGTAAAATGGATTGGAGATTTTCCTTCGAAACGTTCGATTCGTGTCTTGGTCGATGGTTATTCTTTAGACCAATTCAAAATTAGCACTGGTGTCCCACAAGGACCTGTTCTCTCTCCAACACTTTTCCTAGTATTTATAAACGATCTTTTAAGTATAACCTCCAATCCAAATCATAGTATTGCAGACGACAGCACGCTCGTTGCTTCTTATGGAGACAACGCCTGTAAATATTCTTCTTTACTTGAGCTAAATCTCGACTTGGACAAAATGTCTAATTGGGGCAAAATAAACAGAGTCGATTTTAAATCTAAGAAAAATCAGTGCTGCTTAGTCTCTCGGAAAAGAAACATTTTAACCTAACCTTAACTTTTCAAGGGGAAGTTTTGCAACATGCGGGTGAGCTCAACATCTTCGGCATGGAGCTAAATCAAAAATTAAGTTTGTCCAATCATATTTTTTGTATAGCTAAAGATTCATCTAGGTGTATGGATTTCCTGTATCGTTGTAAAGCCTTCTTTTCATCTTCTGATCTCCTAAATATATATAAAACATATATAAGACCAAAGATAGAGTACAATGCACATATTTGGGCAGGAGCTTCCAAAATGGCATTGGGATTTCTCGATAAAGTGCAAAATAGAGAAATTCGTCTAATAAGCGATCCCACTGTCAGCTCTACGCACTCTCCACTCGGTTTACGGCGCCTAACAGGAACACTTACTCTATTTTATAGATACCTTATAGAGTTGGGCTCTTGTTCTAACGAGATTAAAAGTTTGTTGCATTCCAAAGAAAAACCAGGAGGCTTATCGAAATTCGTTTGTAGTACGAACATCGCGAATGTGGAACCATCTTCCACCTCATAAGATCCCCAGAATTGGTGATGATTACATTTACAACGTGCAAAGATTCAAGGTGAATATTAACAACTTTGTTCACAATATGCCTGCCAATTTGAAATCTATTTTCATTCTTTAATTCAACTTGCTCTGACCAAGCAGTATATTAGTACTAGAGGTCCTATAACCTATTGTTTGGTCAAAAAAGGAAGGTGGTGATTAGTGGGTTAAAGTCCCTTACACTCATAGAGGACTTGTGCTCGTTCTCTATAGTGTCTTTCGATGATTCCCACTTACCCTCGCAAAAAAAAAAAAAACAGTACCCAAAGACTCGATATAATTATTAGTAATGCCTTTAATTGTTGTTATATTATTTTTCTGTTCCTCCTCTCTGGGTTGTTCTTCTACCTCCCTCTACCCATGCCATTGAGTGGCTGTAGAGTTTTCCATATACCTAACATGACCACAATTCCTATTATTGTTATTTCTGTATTGTATTGTTGGTTATTAAATTGTCTATTATTATTCAAATTACTCCTATAGTTATTATTCCTATTCCTATTAAAATTAGCTTGATTATTTCGATATTAGTTTTTATTAAAGTTGTAGTTATTAGATTTATTATTATTAAAATTATTTGTTCTGTTATTAAAGTTGTTGTAGTTATTAGATTTATTATTCTTAAAATTACGATTTTGTGAACTTTACATTTTGTAAACTTGGCTTTACTACCACTAATCACTTCCTTTACAAGAGATCTTCGGAAATTTTCTGCTAAACTTTCCTCCTGTTTGGCGAAGTCTTGCAGGGTAGCTCAATCCGTTTTTAGAGATTGCATGCTACCTTCTATCATTTTAGAACTTTTCGTTTTTTTTTTCTTTTTAATATTTCTACAATTTGTCCTGACGTACCTTCATCAGTTGCCTTCCTTCATCAGTCTCATCCTTTTCCTTCTTGTTTTGATAGTATGAATGATTTTAGTAATGTTTTAAGTGGCTCATTTGTTGCCATTTCCGCTCATAAGTTCACTGATGCCACAAAAGATTGCAGAGCTAACGGGTTACCATTATAATTTTTAATAATAGTGCACGACGGTAATTTTAGAGCCGTTATGTATATTAGAGAATCGTCACTCTCAGATTCAGATTTCATACTATCAGCTTCAGAGATAACAATTATAGAGAATTAATTATTTGGATTGTATTTCTAATATATTGTAAAAACTGATTGCGTGCTAAAAGAAGTTATATCTCTTGATTGTTCATCTAATGGTACTTGATGAAAACCTGAATAAAATTTTCTTCTACCTAGATTATAAAGAATATCTTCTATTCTTGGGAGCGGAAATTTGTCAGCTATAAGTTCCTTATTTACCATACTATTGTCGATACACATCCTCCATTTATTAACATTACCTTTCTTTGGTACTAGAATTATTGGGCTATTGTAATTAGATGGATTTGGTTTAATCAATTTATTTTTAAGTAATGTCTTGACTTGTCTATTTATTTCTTCGGTTTACGTATGAGCTGCCTATAGTTTTTAATATATACTGGATTTTCATCCACCCTTAGTTTTTGTTTGTGGAAATTATTAACAGACATAAGGTCTGAATTTAACTGAAATATCTTTGAATACTCATCACATAATTTAAGTAATTTGTGCAGGTACATTCAAATTGAATTTTTAGTAATTATTTCATTTAGTTCTTTAGTACGATTAAAATTTTTATTATAGTTTTGAGTTCTATTATTTCAAAGTCAGACAATGGTAAAGTTTTTAATTTTACATTTTGGAAAATTAATCTATTCTCTGAATTCGTATTCATAACTCGACCTGAAGGGTTTTCACAAGCCACTAGAACATACATTCTGAAATTTCTTGATCTAAAATTAGACAATCATTATCAGCGGGTAAATAAAATTGTCTTAAAACCTCTGAACGGGCTGGTAGTACTATAGTTTCACTACAAGGTCTGCTATAGATTGGAGTTTCTTTAATATTGTGATTTGTTTTTATTGAAACTCTCATATCATCGTAATCGATAGAATTTTATAAAATCTTTACCAAGTACACCATCAGCTGATACATCGAAATTGTCTGGTACAACATGCAATTCACATGTTAGTTCACAATTTTGTATATAAATTTTACTATTTAGTATTACTAATGGTTAATATTATTTTTATTTAATATTATTTATTAATTATTAATATTAATTGTTTATCTTTTAATATTAATTAAACGGTAATTAAGTGCTAGTTATTGATTATTTATTGATCATTGCACTCAATATTAAAATTCAATTAATTTTTTAATTTACTCATTGTTTGTCAAATTCTTTAAATACTTGAATCTTTTGGTTTTTGTGTTTTTTATTTATTTATGTTATTTTTTTCTGATTATATTATTTATATATTTTCAAACCCATTGTTGCTATTAATCATTGCCAATTTTAGCGTACATTTTTGCAATGTTCGTGGACTGCAGTCGAATTTTCTTGCCGTCTCCAGGCCACATCCATCTTACTCAACTTGTCCAAAATCCCATTAGAATTCCCGACCGTGTAGACCAGGTTGATCATCTCCTGGACCTGTTTCTGACTACACATCCTGAGCAATACAAGGTCCCAGTTAGCACTCCTCTTGGTTGTTCCAACCACTGCTTGATTAATACTAGCTTCAAGCTTAGCACTCAGACCAGTCAAAGAGCTGTCCTAAAAGAACAGTATGAGGTTATAGCCATGCTAACTGGGAAGGTTTAAATGAATTTTTTAAAGCTTTTGGTTAGGATGTTAAATTCTTCTAGGGATAAGAGCTTACATACCTCACTCTATGGAAAGTATTAAAAGGCTACCCAAATCATGGTTTAATCGCATTTTTGCAAATGCAATATCTAAAAAGGAGGAAGATTTTCAAACCTGCAAGAGTGATAGGACTGCAGCTAATACGGAGAGCTATATCGTGGTTAGAAACTGGTGTAGGAGAGTTATTAGCAAGCTAAAGTTCTAGCACAACAGACGGTTGAGAAGACAACTTTTGCATCTTCCTAAAAATATCATATCCTTTTGGACCTTTGCTAAGAGCCTTAACGGTAAAAGTGGCGGTTCTTCGTTCCCGCCTTTGGTTGCTAACAATTCCGAAATTGTATCCGATCCCAAAGAAAAAGCAGGTTTATTTGTCAAAAATTTCGCCTCTCACTCTTATCTGAGTTATGGCGCAGTGGTTAAGTCGCCAACCTTTCAATCGAAAGGTCTTGGGTTTAAACCCCGGTCAGATCATAAATAAAAAATATGTAGTACTTTTATTTTGTAATAATGTATGTCGTATAATTAATAGTAGTAATAATAGTAATAATAATAATAATAATAATAATAATAATAATAATAATAATAATAATAATAATAATAATAACAATAATAATAATAATAATAATAATATAATAAAAATAATAATAATAATAATAATAATAATAATAGTTATAATAATAGTAATAATAATAGTAATAAAAATAGTAATAATAATAGTAATATTAATAGTAATAATAATAGTAATTATAATAGTTATAATAATAGTAATAATAAGAGTAATAATAATAATAGTAATAATAATAATAATAATGGTAATAATAATAATAATAATAATAATAATAATAATAATAGTAATAATAATAGTAATAATAAGAGTAATAATAATAGTAATAATAATAGTTATAATAATAGTAATAATAATAGTAATAATAATAATAGTAATAATAATAATAATGGTAATAATAATAATAATAATAGTAAGAATAATAGTAATAATAATAATAATAATAATAATAATAATAATAATAATAATAATAATAATAATAATAATAATAATAATAATAATAAGAATAATAATAATAATAATAATAATAATAATAATAATAATAATAATAATAAATAATAATAATAATAATAATAATGATAGTAATAATAATAATAATAGTAATAATAATAATAGCTGCTACAGTGTAGCTGTCTTTGGTTATATCATGCAAGTAAGGTGTTATATATTGCTGCACGTTGTAATGCACTGATGGCTCTGACTCTGCAGTAAAATAATAATAATATTAATAAGAATACTAATACCAAGCATAATAGCCGCTACAATGACAGTGGGGGTTACTTTCAATAATTACCTCATGTAGTAAGGTGTTATATACTACTACATGTTGTAACTGTTGTAACGGCTATAGTCACTGTTAGCAAAATAGTAATAATAATAGGCGGATTCATTGTTTTCTTACAGTCCCACTCCCAATTTAATGTTTCCGTACCCATTTTCTATCCTTTCCTATCCCTACTCCCTAGCCAATATGCTGCGTTCGCAGGTAAGGGTATCATCCCATTATATTGGCTAAAGGGGGAGGTGGGTTTAGTAAGTAAGAATCTGACACAACCAAGAAGGAAATTCGTGGTGTCTTTGGAAGATTCCCACCTTAGAAAAAACAAAATCTTGCGCCAGTCAGCACAAAGACGATGCATTCTTCCCGAGGTCAACTGCTTCTTAGGTAGAATTTCTTTCAGAACTCGTGCAGTTCTTAAAAATTTGGATACAAAACAGTCAACTGGTCCGGATGGCATTACTGCCACAGCTTTAAAAAATACTTTTTCTACTATCGCGAAACCATTGCGCAATCGCTTCCATTTATCCCTGTCTTCTGGTAGATATCCCACCCAGTGGTAGTGCACATACATCCCAGCGCACATACATCCCATTTCCAAAAAGGGGGAAAAAATCGATACCTCAAAGTACCGCCCTATTGCTATCACTTCGGTCCTTTCCAAAATAATGGAAAATTTAATAAATAGAAAACTTCTGAAATATCTACATAATAAAGGATTAATTCATGACCGTCAATATGGGTTCCGAACCCATACGTCAACAGGCGATCTCATGACATGCCTCTGTGAAAAGTCTAACAACGGCCTTCACCATTGGGGGAGTCCGATGTGGTCGCTTTGGATATTTCTAAAGCTTTTTACCGAGTTTGGCATGATGCTTTAATTGCTAAATGCAAAGCAATGGGCCTCGGTGGTGTATTTGTAAAATGGATTGGAGATTTTCCTTCGAAACGTTCGATTCGTTTCTTGGTCGATGGTTATTCTTTAGACCAATTCAAAATTAGCACTGGTGTCCCACAAGGACCTGTTCTCTCTCCAACACTTTTCCTAGTATTTATAAACGATCTTTTAAGTATAATCTCCAATCCAAATCATAGTATTGCAGACGACAGCACGCTCGTTGCTTCTTATGGAGACAACGCCTGTAAATATTCTTCTTTACTTGAGCTAAATCTCGACTTGGACAAAATGTCTAATTGGGGCAAAATAAACAGAGTCGATTTTAAATCTAAGAAAAATCAGTGCTGCTTAGTCTCTCGGAAAAGAAACATTTTAACCTAACCTTAACTTTTCAAGGGGAAGTTTTGCAACATGCGGGTGAGCTCAACATCTTCGGCATGGAGCTAAATCAAAAATTAAGTTTGTCCAATCATATTTTTTGTATAGCTAAAGATTCATCTAGGTGTATGGATTTCCTGTATCGTTGTAAAGCCTTCTTTTCATCTTCTGATCTCCTAAATATATATAAAACATATATAAGACCAAAGATAGAGTACAATGCACATATTTGGGCAGGAGCTTCCAAAATGGCATTGGGATTTCTCGATAAAGTGCAAAATAGAGAAATTCGTCTAATAAGCGATCCCACTGTCAGCTCTACGCACTCTCCACTCGGTTTACGGCGCCTAACAGGAACACTTACTCTATTTTATAGATACCTTATAGAGTTGGGCTTTTGTTCTAACGAGATTAAAAGTTTGTTGCATTCCAAAGAAAAACCAGGAGGCTTATCGAAATTCGTTTGTAGTACGAACATCGCGAATGTGGAACCATCTTCCACCTCATAAGATCCCCAGAATTGGTGATGATTACATTTACAACGTGCAAAGATTCAAGGTGAATATTAACAACTTTGTTCACAATATGCCTGCCAATTTGAAATCTATTTTCATTCTTTAATTCAACTTGCTCTGACCAAGCAGTACATTAGTACTAGAGGTCCTATAACCTATTGTTTGGTCAAAAAAGGAAGGTGGTGATTAGTGGGTTAAAGTCCCTTACACTCATAGAGGACTTGTGCTCGTTCTCTATAGTGTCTTTCGATGATTCCCACTTACCCTCGCAAAAAAAAAAAAAACAGTACCCAAAGACTCGATATAATTATTAGTAATGCCTTTAATTGTTGTTATATTATTTTTCTGTTCCTCCTCTCTGGGTTGTTCTTCTACCTCCCTCTACCCATGCCATTGAGTGGCTGTAGAGTTTTCCATATACCTAACATGACCACAATTCCTATTATTGTTATTTCTGTATTGTATTGTTGGTTATTAAATTGTCTATTATTATTCAAATTACTCCTATAGTTATTATTCCTTTTCCTATTAAAATTAGTTTGATTATTTCGATATTAGTTTTTATTAAAGTTGTAGTTATTAGATTTATTATTATTAAAATTATTTGTTCTGTTATTAAAGTTGTTGTAGTTATTAGATTTATTATTCTTAAAATTACGATTTTGTGAACTTTACATTTTGTAAACTTGGCTTTACTACCACTAATCACTTCCTTTACAAGAGATCTTCGGAAATTTTCTGCTAAACTTTCCTCCTGTTTGGCGAAGTCTTGCAGGGTAGCTCAATCCGTTTTTAGAGATTGCATGCTACCTTCTATCATTTTAGAACTTTTCGTTTTTTTTTTCTTTTTAATATTTCTACAATTTGTCCTGACGTACCTTCATCAGTTGCCTTCCTTCATCAGTCTCATCCTTTTCCTTCTTGTTTTGATAGTATGAATGATTTTAGTAATGTTTTAAGTGGCTCATTTGTTGCCATTTCCGCTCATAAGTTCACTGATGCCACAAAAGATTGCAGAGCTAACGGGTTACCATTATAATTTTTAATAATAGTGCACGACGGTAATTTTAGAGCCGTTATGTATATTAGAGAATCGTCACTCTCAGATTCAGATTTCATACTATCAGCTTCAGAGATAACAATTATAGAGAATTAATTATTTGGTATTTTTGTTTCGCAATCCAGTATTTTGTAAACTCCTTTCAGTCTATCCCTTGCGAAACTAAAATGTTCTAATAGGTTTTTTTTTATTATCAACCTTTTCCCATAATAATTGTATAACACTGATTAATTTGTTATAATTTTTTGTATTTCTTATTTTGTTCTTGTTCAAGGTAATCGTATTTTTGACCTTAGGATTTTTAGTACGGTCTTTGTCGCTTTTTAAAATTCATATCTTACTACAATTAAACTCACATAAATGGGTCTTTGATTTCCCAATGATAATTAGATTAATTTTCATAAAATAACAAATGCTTCTTATAATGTTTCCTTTTTCTTTTTTTAAAAAAGATTTAAACATGATATTTATGCATTATTTAGAGAGAAGAAAATTTTATAATACAGTATATATATTTTTATAACAAAAAAAAAATATACAACTAATATAAATATATAACTAATGTACAGTACAAGAAAATAAATTGGCATTTATTCATATAACATATAATATTATTAGTTAATAATAAATATGAAATCAAATAACATTCTAAAGGTGATTAAACTTTATGGCATTTGCATAAAATTCAAGCCAAATACATTCACCCCAAATATGACAAATAAATTTGATTAGCATTGATTAGTCATAATCAACCATACATTTGATATTAAACAATGATAATAAGGAATGCAATAATTCTACTATACTAAGTTTTTGGGGTGAATGTATTCAAGTCGGTATTAATTACCAAAATTAAATACAATATATTAAGAAATTAAATGTAAAATATTAGTATTAGTAGCGTTAGTTCTAAGTTATAAATAAGACAAAATATTTATATAAAGAAACAGTTTTAGATGGAAAATCATTTGAGTTTAATTCAAACATATTACATTGCGGACTTGACAGTTTTTGATTCGGTTGAAAATACCTATTTTTTTTTGTATTAAAAGTGCTAAATAATACTTTTAGAATTAAAATAAATTACAGTCAAAATTAAATAAATAAATAAATAAAAATAATGACAAAAGTGAAATGTGTAAGATCCCATAATAACATGCGAGGGATTCTTCAGACTTAGTGAAAAAAGAAACGTATGTACTTTGTAGACACTGGATGTGAAATCCTAAGCTACTCTTGGACACAATTAAATAGACTTGAGTATATAACCTCAATTACTACAGGTGAGGACTGGGAAAATTATATGAAAACCAGTCACTTTTTACATTAAAAAAAAAAAATTGGGCCTCGGTGGCCTAATGGGTAAGAGCGTATAAAATGTGCTGGAAACACCGAGGCAGTGTGGGTTCGAATCCCACATACGTCGTAAGAGTTATTCCCCCTTACGACACTTACTGCACCTGAACGGAAAGGCTGTGTAATTTCCTGTCCACATGTATGTGGCAGAGAAATGCAATAAAAAAAAAAAAACTTAAAAAACAAAAATATCTATATATTAATAAAGATTTATAAAAATAATAACGAAAACAATTAAAACAAAAAAAACATTCTATATATAATGGGTCTTTCAATTTGAGTTTTCAAAAGTAAATAATTGAAAGACATAGAATTTGAATTGAAACTGGAAAAGTTCTTATTAGTTTTTGAAGTACAATGTTTGCCTTTTATACTCTGAAAATAATATCTCCTAGGAGACCACCTCTTGCGTTTCTATAGTACCTGATTCTTTTATAAAAATTTTCGGTCACATTCTGGCATAATTGCGGCTTTATCTAACCAATAACTCGAATAATTTCAGCTTTCAGTGCTTGAACGTTTCGAGAATTAACCTTGTGGACCTGTCCTTTCACATAGCCCCAGAGAAAGAAGTCTAACAGGGTCAAATTGCAGGATCTTGAAGGCCAATTCACATCACCGAATCTGGAAATAACACGGTCTGGAAACTTTGTGTGCAGTAATTACAGTGTTTCTCTAACAGTATGACACGTAGTCCCATCTTCTTGAAACCATATATCCTCAGCATCAATATTTTCCAGCTTTGGCCATAAAAAAGTTGCGATCATGTCGCGATATCTGGTACAGTTAACGGTTATGGGTCTTCCATAATCTTTTTCAAAAATGTACGGACCAATCATACCACAAGACCACAATGCACATCAAACAGTGACTCTTTGTAGATGCGTTGGCTTCTCTTGAATCCCGCAAGGGTTTTCCACTCCCCAAATAGGCAGTTTTGTTTATTAACGAAATGTGCTTCGTCCGAAAGGATGATCTTTTTTGAAAATCGTCGTTTTGTTCCAGAATTTGGCAAACTCCTGACACATGGAAAGATCTTGTGGCAGCAATTCTTGTATCAATTGAACTTTGTAGGCCTTCAACGCTAAATCGTTGTGCATAATACGCCATACATTTGACTCAGAAAGTCCCAGTTGTTGGGAACGTCGGGAAATTGACATGGTGGAGTCAACTCTAACACTATCACTCACAGCACCAATATTTTCTTGTGAACGACCAGTACGAGCATACTGATGTCTTTCTTGATCTTGTACTTCTTGTATTTTATAATTTCGCTCACCATTTTCTTGAAATTTCAGGTCAATATTACCAATTTGTTGCCCAGTTGGACGATTATGTCGACCATAAACATCGCGTAATATGCGAAATACATTTCTTTCAGAACGACCATTTTCATAAAATAATTCAATAATTTCAGCATGTTGTTGTAATATATACGACTCTATTTTTATAAATGTAAAGCATGCAATTACTGTCAAAATGACATATAATACGGGTGCGTTCAATGTTTGAGGTGCTTACACAGGCGCCTACTTTTGTCTGAATAATTAATCTATATAGGTATAAAATTTTATTTACTTAAAAAAAAATAAAATGTTACAAAATAAAATAAGAACTTAAAAAAAGGAATAATTTTAATAATAATAGAAAATTTAATAACCAACAATACAATACAGAAATGACAATAATAGGAATTATGGTCATGTTAGGTATATGGAAAACTCTACAGCCACTCAATAGCATGGGCAGAGGGTGGGTAGAAGAACAACCCAGAGAGGAGGAACAGTAAATAAATTAATTAAAAATATTTATTATTATTATTTAAATCTAAATTTTTCAGACTACGTTTAAATCGTAACTAAATTAAATATATCCAAATTAAATTTTCTAATAGATACTCAAGCGAACATTTCTCTGATAAAATTTCATCAATTACTAATAATTTCAGTTTAAACAAAAATAGTATAATAAAAATAAAGGCATTACTAATAATTATATTGAGTCTTTCGGTGCTGTATATACTAAAATTTATGTACAAAATTATGAACTAACATGTGATTTGCATGTCGCACCAGAGAATTTTGATATACCAGCTGATGGTATACTTGGTAAGGATTTTACAAATTTCTATAAATGTAATATCTTATATATCTTATTACGACGATATGAGAGTTTCAATAAAAACAAATCACATCATTATAGAAATTCCAATTACCAGTACTACCAGCCCGTTCAGAAGTTTAAGACAATTTTATTTACCCACTGATAATGATTGTCCAATTTTAGATCAAGATATTTCAGAAGGTGTATTCATACCAAGAACAATAGTGACTTCTAAAAACTCTTTTGTTCGAGTTATGAATACGAATTCAGAGAATAAATTAAGTTCACAAAATATAAAATTAAATGCTCAGTCTCTCTATGACGTTTATGGCGATAAGACTAGTGTATATTAAATCTTTCAAATATTTTTGTGTGTGAAAATTTGAAGTAATAATTTAAATTATAATTAGAAAAATATTTTAAAAGTAGTAATTTGATCATATTATAATTATATATAAAATAAAAAAAAAAAAAAAATTATAGCAGAAGTGTGTTCTTCATGCAAATAATGCATGTTAATTACAGCTTGTAAGCTAAAAATAATATATAAAAACAAAAACAAAATAGTGCCAAAAAAAAAAAAAATACAAATTAAATATCAGATAAGAAAAAATTATCATTAAAATTGTAATAGGGTGACAGGTTTGGGAACTAACCATAGAGTGACCAATCCAGAAATTGACCACCTAGTAAATAAGATAAAAAAAATTTCCAAACAGCAAAATCATATATATATATAAAAAAAAAACTAATTTTCTCTGACAGGACATTTTCGTTTTTTCAGGAGAAATTGGGGGAATTTGCTTATTCATTATATTATTTCTAATATAACGAATAAGCGAATTTCCCCAATTTCAAACGGGCACTTTTTTCTTACTATATTGTTGATAATATAATAAGCAAGAACAAAAATCCGACAGGACCAAGTGTTGTAAACATGGGGCCGCTCCCAGGGGGGTCTAACTGCTTTGATAAAAAATTTCAAGAGAAAGAAAAAATAAATAAATCTTCCGAACACGATTAAGCAGTAGGTACAATACAAAGTAATGCATAAACTGCACAGCTGTAAACCTAAATATAAACCATCCAGGAAATGCAAGGCATGGTGAAGCTTATATCCAGGAAAAAGAAATAATAAAAATAAAAATAGACCAAAGCCTTTCAAGGAGAGAAGCAATAAAGATGCACAAAACACAGCTACTGAAATTGCATAAGACCTTTATTGAGATCATAGCCTTACAAAAGCAGACAGAATCTGTAAAAACAAACCAACCAACATATAGACACAGCAGCATAAACAGTTCAAATAAAACAATAACCATAATATAACCCAAAATTAAAAAAATAAAACAACAAATACGCAATCATATAATAAAATAACTCAAAATAAAGAAAAAATAATCAGAAATAATTCACAAAAAAAAGAAAATTCAAACAAAAATAAAAATCAAACACATAAAAACGAGCCAAGACCAATGGAATTGGATAGCACAGAAGCTAACTAAATAATGCAAAAAACAGGAAATAACAAAATAATTCGAAGCCAAACACAATCAGGGAACAAAGAAATCAACATTCAAACGGCAAAATTTTAAATGCAACAAAATCAGCAGCAAATTCAGAAGATCCCAGCGCACTAAATATCATAAAAAAGCCAACATTAAAAAATGTACCTTCTGCGCACATGCAAAACATAAAGACAGCAGAGAATGACATTCCCGGCGATGATTACATCCAAGGAATTGAAAGCTCCGATGAAGATTTAACGCTGACAAAAACAACATTCACTAAAAACCACTAGAATCCACAACAATACATATAGAACAATATTCAAAATTTATATTAATCTTTCGTCCAAGAAAATAATTAAAACAAAATAATTAACTATAAAAATTAAATAAATAATATAAAAATGATGAACACAAATAATAGAACAAGTAGCAACCAAAATTCAGAGAAAGGGAAGACCCTTAATCTTGTTGTTTAATGGAACATTCAAGGTTTCATGTGTAACAAGGCATACCTAGAAATGATAATTAGATGAGATTAGATTAGACAGATACCAACCCATTATATTCACACTGCAAGAAACCCACGTCAAAGATAGCATGGAAATAAAAAAACTCAAGAACTAAGATTGTTACATGCCACAACAGATACCAACAGGGCGTGGCGGCTCGGGTTTTATGATAACAGACTCATACCAGTTCAGTCCTTTAAACATCCAACCACCGCTTCAAGCAACGGCAATAAAAATCAAATTTCCAACGGAGCTCCACGCCTATATCAACAAGAGGAAGCCTCACATATCCTGATGTGACTTTGGCACACCAGAGTCTTGCAATTATATGACCACAATTACCACAATTATATGACCACATCCCAATTCTTATCACGAACAGAAATAATATCTTAACCACAGAACAAAATACTATTACGAAGAGGCCGATATATTTAGAAAAAAACGCAAATTGGGAGAAATTCTATAATGAAACCGGATGCACTAAAAAATACGTAAAAACCAAACCGGTATGGCACAACGAAGACATCCAGAAAATAAGCAAAGATAGATATCGAATATGAAGGTCATACAAAAAATCACCGACGACCGTTAAACTCATAGCTTTAAAGAGAACAAAAGCTGAGCTCAGGAAAAATATAAAAATAGCAAGAAAAGAATTATGGAACGATTTTGCCAATTCAATTGTTGGCAAATATATGTCCGAAACCTGAAAAAAAGCTAGGAGAATCTTCAATAACAAGAGAAGAAGAAAAAATATTATACTTGAGATTGATGAAAAGCTAGTGTGTGACAATAATATCATAGCGAACCACTGAGTGAGTATATATGCTGAGAACATAAAAACCAGAAACTTGGATGAAAACAAAAGAAGATTAGAGAAACTGTACAACATGTTGTACACGTCCGGTCTGCTACCACAAAGCTGGAAGATGGCGCAATTAATTCCTTTACGAAAACCGAATCAAAAGACAAATAATTTCAATAGCTACCGCTTCATATCAGTGCTGTCAGTCCTGTCTAAGCTATTGGAGAAAATTATTACTAGAAGGATGAGTTGGTTCTTGGAAGAAAAATTGACAGAGGAAATCACGGATTCAGGAACATGTGAGGCACGAATACGATGATACACTAATTGAAACACCAGATAGCTTTGATAACAAATAATAAAAAAAATTGTAAAGTACTATCTCTAGATCTGCAGAAGGCATATGATAAGGTAAAGAAACGTACAATTATCAAGATGCTAAAAAGATGGAATATCGGAGAGAAAACATTCAAGTACATAGACAACTACCTCGAAAACAGAAAGTGTTTAGTAAGAGTCAACAATGCTTATTTGGAAAATAAAAGGATAACCAAAGGCATACCACAAGGGTCACCTCTATCATACCATCTTTTCCATACATATATCGGTAGCCTAAAAGAGAAGCTTAAAAAATACCAAACTTAAAACAACTAATATACGCCGACAACCTGGTATTGATAGCAGAAGGGGATATAGAAAGGAAGCTGACACTAAGCAACGGGGTAAAATGCATAACGGATTGGACGAAAACTAACGGCGGAAATTTGGCACCGGAAAAGTCAGAAATTGTGCATTTTTGCAAATAGAGATTATGCGGACCGAATTCAATACAAAGAGTATCTAAACATCCTAGGAATCAACCTTTGCCGAAGGAATAACTTCAACAAACAAATCAATGAAATAACATCAAAGGTTAAAAAAAGCAATAGCCTTCTTAGATAACTATACAAAAAAATCATAGCCCACCAGTTCATACAGCTTTGAGAATAGCTAAAGCTATAGTATTCTTGAAGCTTGACCATCTATGGTTTCACGTCAGTGACAAATCTTGAAAAATTACAAGTGGTTCTAAACCAAACAGCAAGAATAGACAACGTGAGCACTGATCACAACACAAAAGGAAGCTCTATGTACAGAAGTCGAATTCCTCTCCATAATAGAAAGAAGGAATGCACTCCCAGTCAATCTCACCATTAAAGCATACATTAACCCAAAGCATCCACTACACCAACTAATATTCCATACATATAACGAACATTTGCAATCAGCCACGTTATCATCAATTAGCAAAGCAATAGAAATTCCTCATCAAACCAGAATAGAACTCAACAATAGGAGTGATGTTTTCGCTGAATCAAAACATCATAAAAGAACATTATTGGCAGAACACAAGTAAGCTTTTCATTGAAAAAATAGCCCAATATGAAAAAGCAACCACATCAGATGACCAGTACAAACAGCAATTTTATAACATCAAAGATGAATACAAAACTGAAAGGGAAATTTTCAGGAAGAAACTATAGAACGCGATAGCAGACAAGGAAGCAAAAAGAGCGGCTAAAAATCCTTCGATCAAAGTAATCGCAGATACAGGTAGACAAGCCAAAAGCATAATTAAAAAGTATGAATCAAACTTAAGACAAGAAAGATGGACAATTCTACTCAAACACCAAATAATAAAGTCAGGAAACAGGAGGACAGATGTAAACATATTAAGAATAAGAGTAGCATCAACTCTGGCAACACACCAGTTCAAATTTAACAACCAATCACCGATATGCAGCTACTGTACCTCAATACTAACAATCGCGCAAATTGTCACAGAATGCCTCAACACCTTATATAGAATCACCCCCGAAACACTGAACTGCGAAAACCCATAAATATTTGGAATTTGGGACAACATATAAGCCACAACATATCTATTAAATAATCTTAAAACCAACACGTTCCATATATATATATATATATATAGATATATTTATATATATATATATTTACTTTATACAATTAATAACAAATAAATTTTCTGGCCAATTGAAAATACATATTAAAAACCAAATAATAAATTAAATTTTAAATTAAAATAAATTAAATTAAATAATAAATCAGTCTTGAAGACATATAAATAGATAATACTAGCTATATGTGAAATAATAAAATAATAAAGTATTTTTAATTTGCTGTGAAGTGTATATAATCAGTATAAAATAAATCAACTGTATATTAAAGCAACTGTGTAGTGTGTTTTACTTGAAATATAATAAGCTTATATTAAGTCTTTTATTATAAATTGAATAAAAAAAACAAATCAAATAAAATAAAAATTTTTGTTATTATAAAAATAAAACACAAATTATTGTTTAAAAAAAAAAAAAATTTCTATTATAAAATTCAAGAACAACAACAAATAATCAATAAAATACAGATTATTATCATTACATTATATATATTATATTATATGTTATATTACTTATATATTATTTGAAAATGAATTAAAAACTTTAAAAACTTTAATTACTAAAACTTGATTAAAAATCTTTGCAACTTATATATATATATTTATAAGTTACACAAAATAGATTATACAAAATTCAATTTAAAACAATCACTATTTTTATTCTTTTCTTTTCCTTGAATTATTAACTTGAAGCTTATATATATTATAAGGTAAATAATTAAAATAACTATATTATATAAGTTAAAATAAACTAAATTAAAATTTAATTTAAAATTAATAATAAACTAAATTATATAAATAGTTGATCTGTCAAAATTTTAAATATATTCACAATAGAGTAAAAATAACACAGTGCTAAACATAAGCGTCATCCGACGTGCGTACCTAACATATTAAAAAATATTAAATACATACATTTATTAATACTTGTATTAAACTTTTATTAATAATAATAAGTGATTAAACTATTGAATATAATTATTTGATAAGCAATCAAATTATTGAATTATTGCTAATTATTAATATTCTATTTAAATAAATTGTTATTATTCTATATAAATTGTATGCAATTTTTTAAATATCTAAAATATTAGTGCCAGAGTATCTAAATTATTTTAATTAGAATCTTCATAATAATCTTTAATAAACTCTTGTGTCTAAATCTATAATTTTTAATTGAATTGTGGGTTATTCATAAACTATTGAATTATCGAATTATTGATTTTCGAATACATAATTATTAATAAACTATTGAATTTAAATTATAACTTAATTGGTAAATAATTCTTTCAAAATTTAATTATGGCTAAATGTGTGGTGTGCAAATCTTCGGATGAAATATGCTGTAGATTTATTAAATGTCATTCCTGTCAATCATTGTATCATAGTACCTGTTCCACAAGAATTTGTAAGAAATATATTGAGGCCGTATCTAGGGAAGATTTGGGATTTAGATGGTTTTGTACTAAATGCACTTCAATTAGCGACGAAAAGGCTTTTAAGCAATAGAACGCATTTAAAAAGGCCTTCAATAAAATGACAAATGCCGTAAAAAATTTTAATAAAGAGTTTAACTGCTTTGAAGAAGATTTCGCTTCGTTATTGAATTGGGCTGTGAGTGATGATAGTGGAAGTAACTTGAGAAAGACTACATCGGATAGGGCGCCTAGGAGTAAATATAAATTGCCCACTACTGACAGCATTTCCTTCTGCTTTACCGTCGATTGCAAATTCTTTGACAGCCGATAATTTAAATTTGATTTAACCTTCTGCTCAACAAGCGATTCCAACGTCTTCGTCAACTGTGGCATCTTCCTCGAATTTAAATGCTTCTAATCAGTATTCTGTTCCCAGTTCCGCTGATACTAATGTGCCAAATGTTAACGTGGCTCCAGTGATGTCATCTTTGCATGTTGGTGTTAAGATGACATGTGTCTAGGCTTAGAAATGATGTCGGATAAGTCTCATAGCAACTCTTCATCATTTGTGTGTAAATCTTTGGCTAAAAGGGATCAAGATATATCGCAGTTACATTTTATTTCGTTCAAGCTTGGTGCCCCCAATAATGTCTACAATAAGCTACTCGATCCTGCTTTTTGACCTGCTGGTATTCACGTGAGGATATTTAACTTCGAAAATCCATTAGACAAAATTTTAAACAATATTGCCTCAAAAAACGAATCTGGTGCCCAATTGCAAATGAGAAGTTAGCCTCCGGCGGGAATATACCTGATGCCGAGGATGATTCAAATCCTTTTGCTTGTGATTTTAAGCAACTCAGCCAATGTAAATTTTTCTAACTCTTTCACTAAATCTTTAAATATTTATTATCAAAATATTAATGGGATACGTACTAAACTGAGAGATTTTAAATTAGCTGTACTGGAAAATGACTTTGATGTGATTGCGCTTACTGAAACTTGGCTTTGTCCAGGAATATATTCATCTGAATTCATTGATGAACAATGTAATAACTGATTCAGAGCTGATTGTGTCAACATCAATCTCAAAAAGGTGGAGGAGTACTGATTGCTGTGCGTAAGAAATTTAATTGCTTACCAATCGTTAATGATGCATTTCGCGCTTTTGTTCCTTTGAGACGTCCCGTAGGCAATTGTGGTCCGAAGTGGATAACAAGAGGATTAAAAAGACACAAAAATGCCAAAAACAAGGCGCATAAAAAGTACACTATTTCTCTGACCGATAAGGACTGTAAAATATTTCTACAACTTAGACGTGAATATGAGTTTCTACATAGATTCTTGTATAAATAATATATGCTACAAATGGAAGATGATAATAGGAATGACTCTAAACGATTTTGGGTTCATGTCAATAGAGTTAGAAATAGCTCAGCTTTGCTTGTCCATATGACTTATATGTTTAAGAGCTCTTTGGATATGCAGTCCACCGTAACTCATTTTGCTGAATTTTTTAGTGGTATTTATAGTGATAGTCGGTCTCTAAGCATTGATTGTAGTAAAATTAACTCAGTCTTAAATATAGGGGAGTTTAGAATTTCTGAAAATGATATCCTGGAGGCTATTAATAAACTTGATAATAATAATAGAACGGATTCTGATAATATTTATAACTTGTTTTTAAAGAGCTGTAGATGTCTCTTGCCATTGCAACTACAACTTTTTAATTATTCTTTACGCACGGGCGAATTTTTAGACAGGTGTAAAATTTTTTCGTTAACTCCTATTTTCAAATCCGTACTGAAACATAAGGTAGAAATCTATAAGGGTATTGCTAAGTTAATGGTAATTCCGAAAGTTTTTCAGAAGATTGTGCACAAGAAAATTTATCGTGAGATTAGTGGTGCCAATAGTCCGTACCAACATGGTTTTACTACCGGTAGGTCCATCACATCGAATTTAACGATTTTTTCTAATATGGTTATTAATGCTATTGAAAACGGTTTTCCGGTTGATTCAGTGTATTTGGATTTTTCAAAAGCCTTTGATCGTGCTCCATTATCATTACTGTATCGAAAGTTGGCTGCTTTAGGTTTTCGATCAGTCATTTTAAAATGGCTTGTATCTTACTTATGCAATAGGAAGCAGTTTGTTAAGATAGGTAATTTTCAGTCGAATGAGTTTAATGTTCAATCTGGTGTACCACAAGGCAGTCACCTAGGGCCATTACTGTTTATTTTAATGATTAATGACATCCCCTTGGAATTAAAATATAGTCAAATCTTATTGTATGCTGATGATTTAAAAATTTATGACAAAGTTGCTAGTATCGAGGATTGTCTGCAGTTGCATAATATAATATAATATTATACTATTTATAATATAATATTATTCAATGTTGGGGTGAACAAAATAATTTCACCCTAAATATGTCCAAATGTTCCGTGATATCGTTTAGTCGTAGTGTTAATCCAAATGGCTTTCAATATCGAATAGGAGATTCTTATATTTCTCGTGTTGACGAAATAAAAGGCGTCATAATTAATAAGAAATTCTCATTCGGCAAATACTTCGATTATATTTGTGCTAAAGGCTTCTTCACATTGCGCTTTTTGGAAAAAAATACTAAAGATTTTCATAATATTTTGACATTGAAAACTTTATATTTTAGTTTAGTTCGATCTGTGTTAGAAAATTGTTGTGTTATATGCGATCCAGATTATTATTGTCATATTAGGAAAATTTTTGTTTGTACGCAATCGGACCTACACAAATTACTTGATATATGTGATGACTATTCAAACATATTTCAGTTAGATGTAGACCCTATGTCTGTTAATAATTTCTACTAACGAAAACTAAGGATTATGAATGGTAATCCAGTATATATTAAAAACTATAGGCAAGCTGATACGTAATCGGACGAAATATATAGACAAGTCAAGAAATTACTTAAAAATTAATTGATTGAACCAAGTCAATCTAATTACAATTGCCCAATAATACTAGTACCAAAGAAAGGTAATGTTAATAAATGGAGGATGTGTATTGACTATAGGATGGTAAATAAGAAACTTATAGCTGACAAATTTCCACCCCCAAGAATAGAATATATTCTTGATAATCTTGGTAGAACAAAATTTTTCTTCAGTATTGGATTTAAATTCAGCACCATTAGATGAACAATCAATATAACTTGTTTTAGCACACAATCAGGTACCTTATAGCATTTGGACTTAACGTATCTCCAAATTCATTTTCTAGAATGATGTCACTTGCTTTCGCAGGTGCAACTCTTTTTCGGCATTATTGTAACGGCGTGTTCGGAAAACAATCATTTAGAGAATTTGAAATCAGTTTTGACAATATGTCAGAAATACAATTTAAAACTAAATCATGAAAAGTGTAAATTTTTCAAATCTGAAGTTACATATTTAGGTCAAAAATGTACTAATCATGATTCTAAATATGAAGTAATCTCCAAATATTCAGTATCAAAAGATAAAGATGAATCTAGAAGTTTCGTGGCTTTTGCAAATTATTACCGTAAATTCATACCTAATTGTACAGGTATAGCAAAACATTTAAATGCATTAACGAGAAAAACCGCTATTTTTATTTAGAATAAAGAATGTCAGAAATCTTTTGGAAAATTAAAAGATTCATTACTAAAACCTACTATTTTACATTATCCAGACTTTTCAAAAGAAATAAGTAATAGACGCATCAAAAGATGCTGTAAAAGCTGCTCTAATTCAAAATTATAATGGAATAGATTTACCAATTTCATTTAATTCAAGATCATTCACAAAAGGTGAATTAATAAAATCCACAATTGAAAAAAAGTTAGCAGCTTTCCATTTCGCGATAACACATTTTTTTTTGTCCATTTGACTCCGCAAGGGATTAGGGCTTCCATTTGGCATTTTTATCTCAAACGGTTTCCTGCTGATGTATTTGCATTCTCCCATGTGAGGTTAGACTGGCTGAGTTCGTTTATTATGGTGCGTCTCCAGGTGTTACTTGGATGCCCGCGTCTTCTGCTTCCTTGGGGGTTCAACTCCAGTGCCGTCCGACTTATGTTGTACTGGTGTTTCCTTAGCGTGTGGCCTATCCACCTCCATTTTTTCTTTCTTTATTGCCTCAGTGTGGGTTCCTCTCCTGTGAGTCTCCGTAGATCTTCGTTGGTTATTCTGAGCGGCCAGAATATTCTGCAGATTATGCGCAGATAGTTACGTTTTTAGTACGGTACTGCAGATTAGTACGGTTTTTACGCAAGCAGTGAAGATACTTAATTTTGTTTTCCTTGAGATTCGGGTGCTTTTCCATACTGGGTACAATCGTCCGAATGATGCCCTTGATTTGTTAAGTCTGTTGTTCACACCCGTCTCCGCACCACCATCTGTAGACATTATACTACCGAGATAGTTCAACTGGATGCGTTTTGTTTTTTGAACAATTGTGATAGTGTAACAATTGTGTAACGGTGATAGTGGACACTCCTGTTTGGCGCCGGTGTTAGTTTGGAAGGGCTCGCTGATGATTCCGTTATGAGTGGCCGTCAATTCGGAGTTTTTGTACAGCTCTCTTAATAGCCGGATTATTTTGCATGGTACGCCTTTCTCTTTTAATGCTCTCCATATGGAAACTCTTTTTACAGTGTCGAAGGCTTTTTTAAAGTACATGAATAGCATGTAGAGGGGAGTCCGCCATTTAATCGATTGCTCGATAATGATTCTGAGCGTGTTTGATTGGTCTACACAGCTCCTGTGGGGGCGGAAACCTGCTTGTTGAATGATAGTTGCTATGATTTTGTACACTGTATTGAGGAGAGTGATTCCACGCCAGTTGTTGATATCTTTGAGGTCGTCTTTCTTCGGCAGTTTGACTATTGTACCCTTTTTCCAAGATGGAGGTAGCCTTTCATTTTCCCATGCTTCAGCCGAACTTCTGAGATTTCATATCATATCATAATTGGCAGACTTGCAGCTGCTTTGTTTCTTTTTAGCTTGGTGATGGCCCTTTGATCTCAGTCATAGTTGGTGTGGATCTCAGCCATAGTTGGTGTGGATCTCAGTTATAGTTGGTATGTTTCTATTTGATCTCAGTCATAGTTGGTATGTTTTCTAACCCAGAATTTTGATTTCCCACTTTCGCATTTAAGTCGCTCATTAGAATCAAAATGTCGCCTTTCCAGATAGTGTTAGAGTATAGGTGAGCTGTTCGTAGAACTCGTCTTTCGCTATATCATCGGCATCTTCTGTTGGTGCATAACATTGTACTAGGAAGATATTTCTAATTTTACATCAGAAATGGGCTATAATAATTCTATCTGATACGGCTTCCCAGCTATGCAGGAAGTTACGCATCCTTCTAGCTATTATTATTCCCACATCATTTGTTCCAACTATTTCTTTACCGTGATAATTTCGCCATTCACATTCCATCTAATTTCACTTAAACCCAAATTTGTACTCTATATTCCGCCATTTGTCTTTCTACTTGAGCAAGCCTTGATATTTCTCGCATTGTTCGGATATTCCATTGTGCAATTCTAGTCATGGTTCGAGCGCCGAAGATTATTGCCTTCTTATCTTGCCTATTGTATCCGATTTGCCTAATTTCAGTTTCTTAATCCGCTTAGTCTTTCTAAGTAGGAGATTAACCTACTGTAGAAATTACTTATTTTGTTTTTTCCTACATAACGCCTAATAGGAGAGACGATGTTATTTGTTCTTACCTCTAACATTGAAGTTTCCATATGTAAATCCGCCTTAGTGGTGAAGCCGACGGCAACTTTTTTTCGCCAGATGTCAGTTTATTCCGTCTGATGTTGTTGCGAAGGTTTTCCGACAGATGTCTTTTGCGAACATTTTTTCGTAACCCTACCTTTGACGTTAGATAGTGTCAAATTGATTTCCTTTAACACCTGTCATATTGATAATAATTATTGTTTATATTTATTATTACATTAAGGTTATTACTGGGACATGGTTATAGACTTGAATATAGGTAATTTATTTATATTATTTATTACTAATTGTTATTTTATACTTTTAGATATTGTTATTTGGATATATAGTTATTCATAAAGTGAGTGACTATATTTAATTATTTGTTATGGGATATATTTTTTTATATTTTATCCCCCCATCGGAAATCGCACCCGAGACCATTACACTGGTAAGCACACATTGCTGCGCGTTTACCAGCTAGGCTGAGGAAATTTTATTTTTCTTTCTCATTATAACTAAATTTAAACTTGTCTTAAATCGTATGATTATGAAAATACAATTTTTTTTTTCCAACTATTTTTAAATGAAAAATATAAATGAACTTATTATTTATTCAAATAAATTTCATCATTGTTTTAAAGTCTTAGGTCCATGTATAAAAGCCTAATAGTAGCAAGGCATGAATTCTTGAAAGCAACAAAACTCGTACTGAAAAAGCAGCGATAAAAAAACCCAATTACTTTGAATAAAAATAAAATTAGAATTACCAAAAGCTATAATAAATTAATTAAGACTATACAAGTACTGTGGGGAAAAGTCGACAATAGGAAAAATTTATTAGAACATTTCATTTTCTTTAGCCAGGGATATACTAAAAAGGGTTTACAAAATATTAGAGTGTGAGACAAAAATACCAGATAATATATCCTCTCTAATTTATATGTCAGATGATGAAAATTCTGTATCCGAAAGTGTAAAATTTGAATCTAGTAGTGTGAATAAATGAAACAATGGCGTTATCTAGCCCAGAATTTTTAAAATTAGGGTCGTGCACCATAAATAAGAACTATAATGGTGACCCGCTAAGTTTACAATCATTTATGACTCAGTGAACTTATTATAGGAAATGGAAAATGCCACTCTAAAAGCACTATTCACATCGTTCATGTTATCAAAACTCGAAGGAAAAGCCAGAGAATGTCTAACAGATGAAGATAGTACGGGCAAAATAATCGAAAAACTGAAAGTTCCAAGATAATAGAAGACAGAATGCAAGCCTTAAAAACAAACAGAATTCCCCTACAAGACTTCGCTAAACAAGCAGAAAGTTTAGCTGAAAATTTTAGCAGATCCTTAGTTATGGAAGAGATCAGTGCTAGAGAAGCAATTGAGTTATCGGTTAAGAAAACAATCGATATGTGCCGAGCTTCAGTTCGCTCTGGTTTGGCTAAATCAGTGGTTGTAGCATCTAAATTTGAAGATCCTAAAGAAGTTGTAGCTAAATTTACTGTCGAAACCAATACAGAGACTAAAGAAAAACAAGTTCTATCTTTTAGCACAAAATCGCAAAATCATAATTTTAGGAATAAAAATTTTACAAATAATTTTAATAATAGACGTAGTGACTATAATAATTTTAAATATTAAAAATTTTAAATTTTAAATAATCAAAAATATTTATACTCTAAATCTAACTTTTTCAGACTATGTTTCAATAGTAACTAAAATAAATCAGTCCAAATTAAATTTTCTAATAGATACTCAAGCGGACATTTCTCTGATAAAAATCTCATCAATTAATAATAATTTCAATTTAGATAAAAATAATATAATAAAAATTAAAGGTATTACTAACAACTATATTGAGTCTTTGGGTTGGGTACTGTGTATACTAAAATTTATACACAAAATTATGAACTAACATGTGAATTACATGTAGTACCAGACAATTTTGCTATACCAGCTGATGGTATACTCGGTAAAGATTTTATAAAAGCATACAAATGCAACATTGATTATGAACATATGACAGTAACTATAAAAGCAAATTATGATATTCTAGAAATTCCAATTTTGTGTGGTCCAAATAGTCAAACAATAGTATTACCAGCACGTTCGGGAGTCATAAGGAAATTTTCTTTACCTTCAGATGAAGATTGTTTAATTGTAGACCAAGAAATCTCAGAAAGCGTGTTCATACCAAGAACAATAGTGGCTGCTAAAACCCTTTTGTTCGAGTTATGAATACGAATTCAGAGAATAAATCAATTTCGCAAAATATAAAATTAAAAACTTTGCCACTGACTTTGAAATAATACAACTTAAACAAAACTATAATAAAAATTTTAATTGTATTATAGAACTGAAAGAAATTATTACTAAAAATTCAATTTAAATGTACCTACACAAAATACTTAAATTATGTGATGAGTATTCCAACATATTCAAATTAGAATCACACCCTATGTCTGTTAATAACTTTTACAAACAAAAACTAAGAATCATGGATGATAACCATGGATGATCCAGTATATATTAAAAATTATAGGCAAACTCATACGCTTTCGTCCGTTAGACAATCTTTCGTAGATAGACAAGTCAAGAAATTACTTAAAAATAAATTGATTGAACCAAGTCAATCTAATTACAATAGACCAATAATACTAGTACCAAAGAAAGGTAATGCTAATAAATGGAGGATATAAATTGACTATAGGATGGTAAATAAGAAACTTATAGCTGACAAATTTCCACTCCCAAGAATAGAAGATATTCTTGATAATCTAGGCAGAAAAAATTTTTTCTCAGTATTGGACTTGTATTCAGATTTTCATCAAGTACCATTAGATGAACAATCAAGAGATATAACTTCTTTTAGCACACAATCAGGCTATAGATTGAAAGTTCTTCCATTTGGACTTAACGTCTTAACGTCCAAATTCTTTTTCTAGAATAATGTCATTTACTTTTGCAGGTGCAACACCTCTACAATGTTTTTTTTATATGGACGATAATATTGTAACAGGGTGTTCAGAAAATCATCATTTAAAGAATTTGAAATCCGTTTTTGCATTATATCAAACACATAATTTGAAACTAAATCCTGAAAAGTGTAAATTTTTCAAATCTGAAGTTACATACTTAGGTCATAAATGTACCGATAAAGGTATATACTCTGATGATTCTAAATATGAAGTAATCTCTAAATATCCAGTACCAAAAGATAAAGATGAAACTAGACGTTTCGTGGCTTTCGAAAATTATTACCGTAAATTCATACCTAATTTTGCAGGTATAGCGAAACCTTTAAATGCATTAACAAGAAAAACTGCTATTTTTAATTGGAATAAAGAACGTCAGAAATCTTTTCAAAAATTAAAAGATTCATTACTAAAATCTACTATTCTACAATATCCAGGTTTTTCAAAAGAATTTACATTAGTAGTAGACGCATCAAAAGATGCTGTAGGAGCTGCTATAACTCAAAATTATAATGGAATGGATTTACCAATTTCATTTGTTTCAAGATCATTCACAAAAGGTGAATCATACAAATCCACCATTTAAAAAGAGTTAGCAACTATCCATTTCACGATAACACATTACATACCTTATATATATATGGTACACACTTCTTCGTTAAAAGCGATCATGAACCACTAACTTACTAGTTCTCACTAAAAAATCCAACGTCTAAATTGGCACGTATGAGACTAGACCTAGAAGAATTTAACTTTACAATAGTATATATCAAAGCTAAACTAGACGTAGTAGCAGACGCTTTGTCACGTATAAATATAAAAGATTTGCAAGTTACCCATGAAAATAATAATAATACTGTTCAAATTATCAAGGTACAAATAAGATCGGTAACTAATAATAATAAAATATATAAAAACGAAAACAAAAAATCCGATAGTAAAAAAATATAAAAGAAAAAAGAAAAATATAAAAATTTATGAATCATTGAAAAATTAGAACGTTCCCAAAATAAACATTATAATAAATAATAAAGAAATGCCAGCTAAAATATTTAAAAAAAGGAAATGTATAATCAATTTAAAAATGAGTAAATTCGTACTAAAAATGAAAGTAACTTTAGAGTTATTTTTAGGTGCGTTAGAAAAAGAAACAGAAAAGTAGAATATTAAAAACATTGAAATTGACAATAATGACATTATATTAACTCAGTATACAATAAATAATTTCAAAGAAATAGGTAATAGAATTCTAAATAAATTAAAATCACGATAATAAATACACCAAAAACGGTAGAAAAAGTTCTTGATATAGATAACATACTAAACAAATACCATAATGATCCTATTTTCGGAGGACATGTAGGACAACAAGATTATATGCCAAATTAAGTATAAAATATTATTGGAAAGGAATGGCAAAAGACATAGCATAGCGAAATATATTAAAAACTGTAAGAAATGCCAAATGAACAAAACAAAAATGAAACATAAAGAACCTTTACAATTAACAGAAACTCCTCAAAAGCCATTTGACAGTGTAGTAATAGATACAATTCGTCCCTTACCAAAGACCATAAATAATAACCAATACGCAGTAACTATAATATGCGACTTATCCAAATTTTTAATAATAGTACCAATTCCTAACTAAGAAGCTAAAACAGTTGCAAAAGCTATTGTTGAGAATTGTGTTCCTATAGAATTCGGACATATGAGAAGCATTTTAACAGATAGAGGGACTGAATATAAAAATCAACTTATGAAAGAAATTTTTCGTCTACTAAATATTCAACATGAATGCTCAACAGCTTATCATGAAACGTTAGGAACAATAGAAAGAAACCATAGAGTTCTTAACGAATACTTACGATCATATATAAAAGAAAATAAAGACAATTGGGACAGTTACCTACCTTACTTTACGTAATGTCACAATTCCACACCAAATGTGAGTTTTAAAGGAAAATACACTCCATTTGAATTAGTCTTTGGTAAAACACCAGTACTACCAGAATTCGTATTTAATAGCAAAATTGAGCGTATATATAATTTTGAGAGCTATAGCATAGAATTAAAATACAACCTTCAAGTAATGAATAAAAACACTCAGTATTTATTAGATCAGGCTAAATTAAATAATAAAATAATTTATGATCAAATTACTAAAGGGTACGACTTCAAAATAAATGATAAGGTATTGTTGAAAAGGGAAAATGCACATAAGTTATATGCATTATATAATGGTTCATTTGTAATAACAAATAAAAGATTCAAATAAAAACTTAAAAAATAAAGAAGTAACTGTACATAAAAATAGAGTAGTTAAATTCGTAAACTAAATAGTTCTAAACGTAAAGTAATTAATTAATTATCTTAATCAGTCTTAAATTTTAATATTTGGTTCATATCTTGACCTACATTAATAAAATTAAATGAACCGGCCGGCTCAGAAAAATATAATACAAAAATAAATTAGGTCATAAGATTCTTTTCGTAATACAAAAATAAATATTCAATTTTTTTATGTATAACTTCATTTGTACAAAAACAAAAACAAAATATAATAAATAGTACTAAATACAATAAAATTTTTTTTTGATAACCTCACGATAAAAATGTATAGCATTTCAAACATACAAAACGGGATGAAAAGAAAAGTGAAAAAAAAAACCAATGTAACCAATGTATAAGTGTTTGATAACCAAAAATACTTAATTATTAAAAAATTAATTTTTTTCCTATTTCCTTTTGCTTTCGAAGGGAGATGTAGTATAAAATATACAACTATTTATAATCTAATATATAAAGCAGAAATTATGTTTGTTTTTTGGTTTGTTTGTTCGTTTGTGCTCTTTTCACGTAAAAACCACCAGTCCGATTGCAACCAAATTCTGCAGGAACATTTCTACGACCCCGGAAAGTGTTATAGGCTATATGGTGTTTTGGTTCATTAATCCATTGCGGTCCGAGAGCCATTTAAAGCTTTTTCGTTTTTTCGTCGTCCTGCCTAAACGGTTTGATCGATTGAGTTGTACAAATGTTCTTCTTGGCTTTCGATGGCCGCTGAAGAAATTTGGATACATTATGTTATCCGGATTCGGCCTTCCAAAAAAATTGTTGTTTCCGATTTATGTCTAATTTTGTATGGCGGTTTTATGGTTCGAAAAAAAGCCTGTGACAAATTTTTATGACAAATTTTTACCGTTTCGGCACCAGGACTCAATGAAATTTTTCAATTTCTTTGTTGTCGCGCTTAAACGGTTTTGCCAATTGAATTGAAAATTTACAAAAGTGTAGCTCTTTACCACAGGAGCTCACTGAGGTAATTTTTTTTGACGATCCATTAACCCCTTTCGGCACCAGGGCACAATAACATTTTTTAATTTCTTTGCTGTCGCACTTGAACGGTTTTACCAATTGAGTTGAAAATTTACAAGAGTGTAGGTCTTTATAACAAAAGCTTTCTGAGTTGATTTGGTTACGATACATTAACCCACCAGGCTTCAGGCCATGAAATTCTCAGTTTTTGTTGTTGTGCTTAAACGATTTGACCAATTGAAAATTTGCACAAGTATTGCACTTTGGCAGACAAACTCTATATAAAAAATAGAATATAAACTACCAGCATCTGTAAATGTATAGTAATAAGTTAAATATATTAATTAAATTATATTAACGCAGAAACAAAAGTTAATAATTTTTATTTCATAAAGCCAATAAATACTCCGGGCAACGCCGGGTACTCTGCTAGTACATAATATATAGCTTACATAGGTGGACCTAATGTTAATAATGCATTACTGATTGATGATTTGATGATAGTTATATTTAATTGGAGATTATTTCTGCTTTTTAATAACTGCTGAAAATGTTATGTTGTTAAAACTTAACCACATTATTAGCTCTTTACCACAGGAGCTCACTGAGGTAATTTTTTTTGACGATCCATTAACCCCTTTCGGCACCAGGGCACAATAACATTTTTTAATTTCTTTGCTGTCGCACTTGAACGGTTTTACCAATTGAGTTGAAAATTTACAAGAGTGTAGGTCTTTATAACAAAAGCTTTCTGAGTTGATTTGGTTACGATACATTAACCCACCAGGCTTCAGGCCATGAAATTCTCAGTTTTTGTTGTTGTGCTTAAACGATTTGACCAATTGAAAATTTGCACAAGTATTGCACTTTGGCAGACAAACTCATTCAATAAATTTTGTTGTGATACATTAACACATTGCGATACGATAGACTGTCAAAAATAATTTTGTTTCTAATTTCTGTCTAATTTGGCAGAATGAATTTAATTAAGCCTGTGACAAAATGTTTGTTAACGTTTGTTAACCCATTTCCGCACGAGCACTTACTAATAATATTTTGCCCAATTTTGTGTATTGTTATTATTATTAAAAAGATATTTCCAACACTCTTTACTTTTATTTATACTGTTTCTACTATTCCATAAAAACCTTTCAATGCAAATTTCTAATATAGAACAGTAATTAAAGTAACCTTATTAAGTATCTTAAGAATACTGTTTTTAAGTCTTAACAATATAACATTTTCGGCCGTTGTTAAAAAACAGAAACAATCTCCTACATTAGACAATCATCATGTCATCATTCAGAAATGCATTACTTACATGTGGTCTTTACATGTGGTCTACCTATATAAGATGCATGTGTATAACATAATTATGCATGTGTATAACATAATTATGCATGTGTATAACATAATTATGCATGTGTATAACATAATTTCGCATAAAATATCATTGAAATATGTACATATAGTATATATAATATCCGTATATTTAAAAATACTATAAACTTAATCAATTAAATTAGAAAACATATTCACATTTCTGCACATCATTTAATCAAAAATGAGTACAAATATATTTAAAGAACAGAAACCCTTACATTCTTATCCATATACAATTTTTACACATATTTTTAGCCAATCAATTTGGAAACATAATTAGAAAAACTAAACGTAAAAAAATTCTGGTTGATTTATAAAGGTAAAAAACAATCATGTATTTTTTATATTGAAAATATGTTAAACAGAACCTGAAATGTACGCATTTAAAAAGAAGTTTTTTCAAAATTTGAAGAGCTGTCGGTGCTATAGGACCTCCAACGGTGAGGGTACATAAAAAAGTTGTTCTACAACATTACTCTTTTAAGAGACCTATGCATAGTTAATATTTCATTGCTCTTTATTGAACAGTATATAAGTTTTAACAGACTTAGGGACAGATCGAACTTGATAACAAATTTTTCAAAACGTGCTTAAAAGAATAATTCAACAGAACATGAAGTGACATTACTTACAAAAAAAAATTGATTACATTATGGTCTTTTATAATTTAAATACGATTTTATGTTTCGGTATTAACGAATATATAAATTTTGTAAACAGACGGAGGGACAGAGCGAACCTAATAGCAAATTTTTCAAAATGTGCTTAAAAGGATAATTCACAAAAACGTGAAGTGACATTATTTACGAAAAAAAATGTACTACATTATTGTCATAATTGAAATGCGATTTTATGTCTCGGTATTAAAGAATATATTGTGGAAATTCACTTCGCCGTAATTGTGTACTCAATAGATTATTGATTCCTTTAAAAAATTTTTGTAGAAGAATTGTCTCTAATTCTTGGCTCTGTTTATTCAATTTAACTAAATCCAATAAAAAATAGAATATAAACTACCAGCATCTGTAAATGTATAGTAATAAGTTAAATATATTAATTAAATTATATTAACGCAGAAACAAAAGTTAATAATTTTTATTTCATAAAGCCAATAAATACTCCGGGCAACGCCGGGTACTCTGCTAGTACATAATATATAGCTTACATAGGTGGACCTAATGTTAATAATGCATTACTGATTGATGATTTGATGATAGTTATATTTAATTGGAGATTATTTCTGCTTTTTAATAACTGCTGAAAATGTTATGTTGTTAAAACTTAACCACATTATTCTTAAGATGTTTAGTTAAGTTTTTACCACATTTCCAAAAATCCATTACGAAATTAAAGTCGCATCCTTAGTATTTACATTTACCACTATGTGAAAACCACAATGTGCATCATTTTTCATCCTTCATAGCTTCGGCATTCTTTTAGATAGGAACTCGAAGTTTTGAGATTAGAAAGAACTTTTAGAATTAGTTTAAGTTTCCTCAGAAAGTTTTTTTGTGCCATCCCTGTTTAAGGCTCAAAAATTGAAAATTTGCTATTTTTAGACACCTGTAACTTAGGCATCTGTACAAATTTTTCTTCGGTCAGGCATAAAAATTAAAGCTTTAGCAATATATTTTTCCATGTGTTAACGATGTTTCTTAATTATATAGCGTTACGGAGTTACATCCCCAAAATTGCAAAAAAACCCTATTTTCAAATGTATATATCTCAGGTATTGTGTAGTAGTTTTACAATCTAGAAACGTTAGAAGATTTTTCTTCCCTCTATAAAATAATATCAAAATTGCCTATTGGTACATTTTGCAATTTATTATTTACATTTACCATGTGAAAACCAAGTTTTGTAACACTACATAAATAATTGACTTCTCATTTCTCAAGTTTTCTGTTTTGGATGGACTAATCGTGTTGTTTATGAAAGGGGTAATGTTTATCTACGTATTTGTTTGAATTTAATATTTTTTATATCAATAGAAATGTATCAGTAGTTATTTATTTAAAATGAAAACAAAAATGATGTCTGAAAAATTACACAGGTGACTTGTGGTTTTTTTGTGGAATTACCTTTGGATATACAAAATAGCAGTGTGGATTAATAATAATGAAGAATGAGAAAAATATAGGATCCTACGAAATATGTATAAAAAAAAAATTAACATATGCAACAATACCTTTATTAAAAATAAAGTAAATAACTCGCATGACCAGAAAACAATGTGGCGAAACATAAGGACGCATGTGTTAAAAGAGAAATTCAAGGAGATTAAGGAAGTTATTTTTGGAAATGAAAAAATAAATAATGAACTTATTATGGCAAATAAATTCAACAACTAATTTGTAGAAAGTATTAAAGAAATCAACATGAAAATACCTTACAAAAAATATTAAAATAAAATTGAAGAATGCGAACATATTTTTCAATTTAGAAGCATAGAATTGATTGAATAAAAAATACGTTAAACTCTTTGAATAAAATAAAAGATCACTATTTTGTTAATGCACAAATGATCATTGATTCATTTGATCTAATCAGAGAAAACATTCTAACAATCATAAATGCATCATTAGAACGTGGATGTTTTCCTGAAAATTGGAAAGAAACGATTGTAATTCCTGTAGAAAAGGTAAAGGGTACAAACAAATGTGATGAGTTTTGGCCGATAAACACCATTCCGCCAGAATCAAAAATCATTGAAAAAATTGTTACCAGTCAATTTGAGGAACATTTAAAAAAATATCATCTAATCTATGAATATCACGAATATCAATCGGGTGAAGCACTAAAATTAAATTTAATAATCAAGAACTGGAAAAAAGTTGAATTTAATAATCAGTAACTGAAAAATGGATGTTGATGATGGAAAAGTTATAATAGCGGTTTTTATAGACTTGCAACGAGCATTTGAAACTGTGGACCGTCAAATTTTATTGAAGAAAATAAAATGTTTTTGGGGGGAAGGAAAAATAACTTAAATGGTTTCAATCATACTTGGAAAACAGATCCCAAAGAGCAAAAATCAAAGGTGTTGTCTCTGATACAATCAAAGTATCACTAGGAGTACCTCAGGATAGTATCTTGAATGCCCTCTTATTTATTTTATATGTAAATGACATGTACAAAATTGTCTCAAAGTCTAAACTTGTCCTGTTTGCAGACGATGCATTGTTATATGTAGGTTGTGACACTGTGGAAGAATGCCTAAAGCTCTTTACTAAATAAATAAATAAATAAATATACTTCCGCAAAGGAGTGATCATCGATTTAGATGACGTCATCATATAACGGTACTTTATATCTCCAAGTTTCCGAATATATATCGCCATCTAGTGGCCCAACAATGCATTACGAAATTTTCTTAACTTTTGGTACTATTTTAAGTAAACCGTTATATTTTTCCCGTAAGATAATAAACTAGAAACATTTTCTACAATATCGTAGAGCATAATACTATCCTTAATATACGTCTTGTTTCATCTTAATCGAAACTGCTGCTTCTGAGATATTGCAGTTAAAATTAGGGATTCAAAAAAAAAAATAATCCAATTTTAAAAAAAAAAATCACTGTACATGTGAAATTTTCAAAGACAACCTATATTTATTACTATATCGTTAGAAAAAGGACTCTTCACACCCTTTTCAACGGTGTACAATAAGTATGGTATATATTAGCAAATAGCCACACCAAAGGCACAAATGCGAAACTGAAACAACAATTTTAATAAAAAACATTTTCATACTTTATTTCTCATACATTTAGTTAGCATTTTTGTTTACTTGCTGTAATATGAAATTAAAAATGTAAGTAGGATGCACTTTAGAGTTAGATACAATATCAAGTTGCCTTTTGATAATTTATTTAGGGGGAGTTTGGAGGGCAACCCTCACAATTCTATGAGTTTTGCTGTTGATATATGTATGTAAAAATATAATTAGGAAGGACTTTAGAGTTGGCCCCAAAATCAGAATTACCCGCTTTTTTCAGAATATTTATATATATATGTATCTACAAGAATCTGAATTAGGAGGACTTTTAGAGTTGGACAGGATTTCCAAGAAACTTCAATTCGGCTTTTCCCTTTCTCTAAAAATATTACATGAATAAAAATGAAATTTTGAATTTAATGATTTATTATGCATAAAGTGACTGAAAATAAAAAAGGAATCAAAACTATTCACATTAACTATTAGAATCAAAACATTAAATATGAATATTATGAATAGAAAAAAAAATTGTAAAGCTAACACCCTAACATATACCAAAAACATCTTAAATAAAAAAAAAACCTTTACATTTTAGTATTGGGACTTGTTTAATTTTTTTTTGTAAAAATAAAATAATTAAATTTGAAGAATGAAGAAAGAGCCAAAAATAATGTTAGTTTTTTTCGTGCAATGTTTTTCTCTTTCTTTGAGGCCCTTAAAATTGAAAAAAAATTGTGAAAGATTTTTTGTTCTACTTGCGTTATCTATATACATTTACATTATATTATATAGATAACATACATCTGCCACTTTGCAGTAGTAAATGGCACTGATGTAGCATAGTTGGAAAAGTTTTGGATTCATAATAGTTAGATGGTGATGATTGTATCTTGAATACTATAAAAGTTTCGTACGTAAGAGTTGATAAGGACAACTGTATTCTTTCTCGTTTTAAATTAATATTTTATTTTCAAAGTTAATATATTAATTATAGAAATTTTATGAATAAAACTTACAATGTCACCATTTGGGTGGAGAGGTGGAAGCCAAGATATAATTATTTTAGTGCTTGATGCTGGTATTGCTTTTATTGCTTGTGGAGCAGATGGAACTGTGAAGTTAAATTAAAAGTTGTATTATCTGAAAAAAATAATAATAAACGTGCATGTACCATCTTCATGAGTTTGGCAATAAAATGAGTTTGTTTTAATGCCATCACCGATTTTTGTATAAGCTAATACCCACATGCTATAGTTGGCAAATTTGCTTAAATTTTCGATTGTTAGATATTGGTTATTTGATTTAACAATCTCAGGATCTCTTTCTACAATGTTGGTTAATTAAAAAAACATTGTTTTTTTTTATAAAAGACTATAGCATATTTTACCAAAAAGGTTTTCCACGGATATATAAAACACTTTAAAACCTCTTATTTTTCCGTTCTGACCATCATAATCAGGTGGAGACCAAGTTATATAAATTGAGGTAGAACTTAAAACATCACATTGTGGGCTTTCGGGTGGTGAAGATGGGACTGAAAGTTATAATAATAAAGTAATTTTTAATTGTGTTTTTGATTTTAATAAAATAATTTTTACCGTCTTCCAGAGTTTGAACGGCAATTTCTTTACTTGGTGGACCACTTCCTTGACTAGTGTATGATTGAACGATTATATTGTATTGTGTATATTTATTTAAATTTGATAGAATTGTTTCGCCTCCAAAATGAGATCTTACTTCAACAGTTTTGAAATTGAAACCTGATGTTGGATTAATATTTTTATCTTCTGGTGTTGATGCTATTTGATATCCTACATAATATCCTAAAAGTATACCATTCCAATGATCACGCTCTGGTGCTTCCCAAAATACTGATATTTCTGTAGAGCTTCTAGGTTCGCCACGTACATTGAGTGGAGGCCCCGACGGTACTTCTTCAAGGGTAGTAACTTGAATAACTTCAGAAAAATCTGATGAGCCCAACTTATTTTCTGCTGAAATTCGAATATGATATGCCTTGGCTGGTTTCAAATTTTGAATAGTAACAAGAGTTTGCGTTCCTGTTATTGAAATTCTTTCTGTATTTTGCCAATTATCTTTAAAAATTTAAGGTAAATGAATTTGCTTTGTTTTAAATAAAATAATTTCGTAGTATACCGGTAATGTGTTTATAAAATATATGATATTCTTCAATAGGACTGTTTCCAGCAAAAGGTTGACTCCACGTCAATTGCAGGCTTCTAGACTGTTGTGAATTTATTCGCAGGTTTTTTGGTTGTTCTGGAACCTCTTGAATTATCAGTTGAATAGACATTTCATCCTTTTTTAGAAGAACACAATAATAAAATAAATAAAATAAATAAAAAGAATAAAATAATGTCTGGTACCTGTCCAAACGCATTGCTTGCTTGGCATATGTATATACCAGTATCTTGTCTATAGGTGTGCGAAATGCCAAGTTCAGAAACCATTCCGTCATCTAAAACTTGTTCACGAATTGTATATCTGAAAATCGATTTTTTTTTTTAAAATATTCTATAATAATCCTTAGAATGATACCTCGAGTCAAGAGATTCATCTAAGAGTTGTTGGGTGTTTTGTAGCTTCCACTTTATATCAATAGGATTATCACCTTGAACATTACATTGAATATGAACCTGTTTTTGTTTAGCCACTGAAATTTGTTTACTTTTAGCTGTAAAATGAGCTGGTACTATTAAATTAAAAATATGTTATATCCGGTTAAGCATAGTTTATTTTCTCAAAACATATTTCTTACCATTGACTTTTAAAAATATTACTTTGCTAACACCTGAGCCAATATTATTTTTTGCTTCACACAAAAAATGTCCTTGAGATTCTTTAGTGATTTTTTTAAAATATATAGATCCATTCGAAAATAGCTGTACTGTTGGTTCGTATAGAAAATCTTTATATTCCCCAGGGCTTGTTCCAATAGCTTTTTTCCATGTTATAGTAGGTTGTGGATACCCAACTGATTGGCAGTGTAGTAATACGTTCTGTCCAGCTTGAGCACTGGAATCTTTAGGTTCTACAATCCATTTAGGGGGTACATTAACGGTTAGTGGTACTGTAACTCGTTCAATACCAGCTACATTACTTGCTAAGCAAGTATAGTTTCCAGAATGTTCTGAAGTTATATGCTCCACAACTAAGCTAGCTGAGTATTCATCCAAACGTCGAACCATTTCATTTCTAAAGAAAAATGATAAAATAATTGTTAAAATAAAAAACCGATTTTTATGAAATACCCAGTTCCTAGAACAGATTTTCCATTTCGCTCAAAACGAAAACTAACTGGTAAATCTCCTTCTAATATTTGGCATGATATCGCCGCACGCATTCCTTCTCTTAACATGTTGGTCATAGCTTGTATCGGCATTATTTTGGGTGGTACTGAAATTATTGGATTACATTTAACTTCAAGGTCAATTAATAGCACATTCTTACCCAAAACTTGGATTTCCACATTACGTCGCGCTGTCTGTTTTTGTTTATTTTGCGCCATACAAGTGTATGTTCCTGCGTCTTCTAATCTCTGTAATTGTTCTATGAAAAGAGTTCCATTATTGTAAGCTCTTTGTCTTCGGTTAATTGGTAAAGTTTGTCCATCTAAAAATTAGGATTTATTAAAAATTTTTTAATATTAGTTTTTTTAATTTTTTATGTTTAGATTAATTATCGTTAATAATGTTTTAGATTTATTAAAATTTTTACATAATTTCTTTTTTAATTAAATCATTTATTCTAAAACATCAAACAGAAAGTGATCTAAAAAAAGGTTGTTCCTTTACTGTAACTGTTCCTTTACCTCGCTCCCAATGTATTTTATCAATCGGATACCCTGCAACAGGACATTTAACTATTAAATTTTTTCCAGAAATTCCAGTGATTTTAGGCATTTCACGAATATATGGAAGTCCGTAAATGTTTACTTTGGCACTATGTGTAACTCTATAAAAAAAAATCAAAATTCATAGTACTCATAAATATCAACTCTTATAATTAGACATACTTTCCGATAATATTTTGAGCTGTGCACGAATATTCTCCTCCATCTTCTTCTTTTACATTAGTTATATTAACATGACTAATCACATCATCATGAATAGTAACGTATTGGCCAACAACAAATCTCGAATTGTCAGGAATCTAAATTAAAAGTTAAATTTCATTCGTAAAAAGTTTCAATAATTATAAATATATTATAAATATTCGAAATAATTAAAATTTTCAGTCAAATTCTGATTTTGTAATATAAGTAAACTTCGTGTAGTGAGTAAGATTCTTATGGTTAAGCACAGATCATCGTCACCACTCGTTGCACTCAGATGTATTTTTATCTTAGTCCTAATTTTTAAAACTTTGATTATTAATTAAGTGAAGAAATAAAAGAAAAATCAGTGTAATCCTTTATAAATTTATTTAAAAGTTAAATGGAAAAATAATAAAAAAAAGAAAAAACCAAAAACCAGTTAAAATAATGAACTAAAATGCAAATCACTTTTTATTTTCTTTATAATTTTTAATCGTTGTTTTATTAACAGTATTATAGTGATCCTTATATTACATGAATTAAAAAAAAAAAAAAAAAACAAAAAAATACTATTATAATTAAACATTTCCACTTTTTGATTTTTTATTTTTTATTACAAAAATAAATTTACTATAAAAACTATAAATATTTTGAACTATGATTGTTATTCTGACAAATTTAATTTGATGATAAATTTTACTAACAATTGGCAAACTTTAATAATTTAATAAGTGAATTTATTAACACCAAACAAATAAATGTACTTGTCAATTTTATTTTATTGGACTGAGTAAATGAATTTGGTTTATTAATATAATTAAAATTTTATATTATAAATAAATTTTAAACCCGAATGCAGGTGATTTATGGACGAGCGAGAAGTTAACAACAGAAGCTGAAGATTCCACCATATTTTTTCGTTCCGGCCGGTTGATAAGTAGAAAATGCTGGATTATCTAACTCTATCAATAATTTTAGTTTTCTCTAATTTTATATTTTTTTTATTTTTTAATTAATTTCTTTAGTTTTATCTTGTACCTATTAGAAACTCTTTATTCAATTTTTTTATTTTTTATTCAACTTTTAATTTTGGAACTTAATTTTAATTATATTTTGATTTCACTTGTTTTCAGTTTTTAGTTTTGTTTACAATTTTGGTTTTTTTTATTAATATTTTTATTCTCTTTTATTTCTTTATTATAAATTTAGTTTTAGTACAATTAACTTTTAAATTCAATTTTTATTAATTTTTATTTTGTTTTAATTTTTGATTGTTATAAATTGAATTAATTTGTTTTCATTGTAAGTTTTCGTCGGGCATTGTAAAATTAAATTGAATGTCAATAAGCAGGCACGCTATCCAACCTTCCTTTTCTCCCATATAAAATTTCCAGGCGGCTTTCAGTGAACAAAGCATGCAAGTGGAAAAAAGAAATGTATATGATATAAGAAGGTTTGTGTCTATGCTATTTAAGTGGTGAATATGGTAGAGTCATTCTTGTGTACGATAAGGTACTAAAAACTGTCGTACCTCGAGTTTCGTTTGTCATGTTCACCACTTATTTGGTTCAGTCCTATTTTTTTCCATCCGTTTGAGTTTAACGTTTGGTGTTCGTTCATTTCTTTTTTTTTCTCTTTGTTTGGGTAAATTTTATTTAAATTTCGAATTTTATTTTTGTTTTATTTTGATTTTTTTTAATTTTAACTTTAATTAATTTTTCCTAGTCCTATGTCGTTGCAAATAGTAATAATGTCCGTCAACTTTACAATTAACTTTTGTAACATTAGAGGTTTAGCGAGCAATTTCCAATCAGTTGAAGCTCAGCTTCACTCAGAAAGACCAGCTATATTAGCCCTAAGCGCAACTCAGGTTTATAGGCGATGCCACTAATTATAGTATCAACGGCTATACTTTAGTTCCGCTTTTTATTTCTCATCGAGGTGTCGCTTTATATATACGTTCCGACGTAGCTTTCAACTCTCTTCTCGATATTAAATGCTCCAACCCAATTTTCCATTATCTTTGGGTGAAACTCCGAGTTGAAAATGCTACAATCTTTTTCTGTTTTATTTACAAATCTCCCCAAGCCAACCAGCTAGAAACAACTGTGGTCATTGAAAAACTATCCGACGATATTAATAAAATTTTGGAAAAAAATTCAGAATGTGATATAGCCGTCGCCGGAGATTTTAATGTCCACAGCAAAAACTGCCTTCATTTCTCCAGTCACAACACACCGGCAAGCAAGTTGAATTATTTTCAAACTTATTCCAACTTTCTCAACTTGTTAAGAGCCCTACTAGAATTTCAGACCGTGATAATCACAACGACCATCTTTTGGATCTGTTCCTGACCACAAATTCAGAAAATATAATATTTCTGTTAGCTCTCCAATTGGGGATTCTGATCATTGCCTTGTTAAAACAAGCTTTTCAACAAATACATCGGCCAGTCAAAATCATATTCCTAAAAGACTAGTTTGACACTATAACAGGGCTGACTGGGTTGGTCTGAACATTTTTTTGTCTGATTTTGATTGGTCAATGTGTTTGCGTCACAGAAACGTTGACTTTGCTACAAATGCCATAAAATAATTATGCTAGGTATGAAACTCTTCTTTTAAACCGTTTAAACGAAGTTCCTAGTCATGATTTAATGACATCTGTAGAAAAGATATCGAATCTAAAGAGGAGCATTTTAAAAAGTACAAGGCCAATGCATCTGAATCCTCACTTGCAGGCTATAAAGCGGCTAGGAACAATTGCAAGAGAACTATCAATCAGCAAAGGTTTCTTTATAACCAAAGGTTGAGACAGAAAATAATTAATCGCCCTTACTGCAATCGCTCCTTTTGGACTTTTGCAAAAAGTGTAAAGAACAACTTTTGTGCATCATCGTTTCCTCCGCTGATTGATACCGGCAATTCTATCATTTCCGATTCCTATTGGTAAAGCTAATTTGTTCGCAAAAATTTTTACAGCAAATTCTACACCTCCTCCTACAACTCAATTACCTCCAGTATACCCTTCTGTTGATCTTACTAAGGTTAAAATTTTTCAAAGAGTATACTTCAGGTCATGTGCTGCAATGAAAGTGCTAACGAATCTGAATGTTAGAAAGTTCACTGGTCTTGATGGAATTCCAGCTGTGGTTCTCAAACATATAGCCTCTCCCATTTCGAAACCTCTGCGCAGTCTTTTCGCACTCTCATTTTCGACTGGTACATATCCGTGTCAATGGAAAGTTGCACACGTTTCTCCAATTCCCAAAAAAGGTGACAAAAGCGACCCTTCAAACTACCGACCAATCGCCATCACTTCGGTCCTCTCCAAAATTATGGAAATATTGGTAAACAAAAGGCTTTTGAGATACCTGAATAGCTCGCATATTTTACACGTGATCTTTTAAATTGTCTCTGCGAGAAGCTCAACACCAGCATTCATTGTTTCGGTGAATCTGAGGTTGTAGCTCTCGATATCTCAAAGGCCTTTGATCGAGTATGGCATTCTGCTCATCTGAGCAAATGCCAGGCAATTGGGTTGGGCAGCTCCTTCTGTGCATGGATTGCGGATTTTCTTTCGAATCGCCGTATTCGTATCCTTGTCGACAGTTTTATGTCTGACACTCTTAAAATAAATGCTGACGTTCCACAAGGCACTGCCTTATCTCCCACTCTCTTCTTAATTTTCATTAGCGACCTACTCAGTTCTACTCTCAATCCAAACCATAGTTTTTCAGAGGACAGCACAGATCTGGTGGCATCTTATGATTTTTAAAAAAAAATCGAATGCTACTTTCAACCGTAATTAGTTTAAAAAGGGAAATTATGGCTAGTTCAGTTAACCACGACCTAGCGAAAATAGCTGATTGGGGTGTTAAAAACAGACTTGAGTTCAACACTTCCAAAACTCAAAACTGTCAGATCTCTTGCAGGAGAGATCAATCTATACCATTTCTACAGTTCCAAGGGGAAAATATACAGCGGTCTGCAAATTTATATATTTTAAGCATGCAGCTTAATCAAAAATGTTGTGGAATGAGCATATTTTTGATATAACCAAAAAAGCTGCCAAATGTTTAGGTTTTCTTTTTCGCTGTAAAGCTTACTTTTCCCCTAGTGATCTGGCCAATATCTATAAAGCATATATTCGACCTAAGATGGAGTGTAATTCTTACATATGGGCTGGCGCTGCTCAAACATCATTAGGTTACCTGGACAAAACCCAAAATCGCCTTACGTCTGATTGGCGACCCTACTGTTCAGAGAACCTTTACTCCTCTTAACTCACGTCGAAATATTGGAGCTTTATCTCTCTTTTATAGATATCTTGTAGGTAATGACACTTATTCTATCGAATTGAAAGCAATAATGCCTCCACTTAAACAATTCCAATGCAACACTAGGGGAGCCTCAAGTACTCATTTCTACACCGTGGAAATTCTTAGGTGGTTTAAAACTGGTTATGGAAACTCCTTTATTGTGGGAACCTCTAAAATGTGGAACATGCTTCCATCCAACGTGTTCCCCGCTGACACAAATGGTCCATTATACAATTTGCAACTTTTCAAAACGAACCTATTCAGGTTCGTCTACCGCTAATGCTTCTTTATATTCATATTTCTCTTGAACTCCTCTGCTTCTTGCTCAAACCTACAAAGATTTAGTAAAAAGGAAAACTTTCCTGGAGTTGGGTAGCGTGTAAAAAAAAAAAAAAAAAACTTTAATCTATCTCCAATAAAAACATGATAGTCTTACTTCTTACTTATTTATTATTTATTATAAATATATAAATATTTTTTTTATTTCTATATATTATGTTTTTGGTATTTGATTGTTTATATAATGTATCTTATTAAGATACACATAAGTTGAAGGGTCTTTTCCTTTTGGATAGTTATATAGTTTGCATTGAATTACAAATTCTCGAAGAAACTTAATTGAAAATTTTGAAATTATTAAAAAAATGAACAAATGTGTATAATAAAACAATTCAATACCACCACTCTTCACTAATGTAAGCTAAAATACCTGTTACTATGTAGGATGGCACTAAAGCCAATTTTAAAATAAAGTAAGAGATATTGAATATTTTGTAACTAAAATATAAATGCACCTATATAATAATTAAATTAAAATTGATTACCTGTTTGTAATCGCTTTTATAAGGAAATTTATCATTTTTGTGATTTTACTTTTGTGGCCTATATCTAAATCATAAAATTACTAAAAAGTGTGATTATGTTTGAAACTTTGTCATATAGTATTGAAATTTCAAGAAGAAAGAGCATACATTTTTTTTAAGAAACGCTGGAAAACACATATAATTAAAAATTTTAAGTGGTTTATAGATTGTGATTAATCCAAAAAAACTTTGGTATAATAAAAAAAATGTTGTAAAAACAACAACAAATATTGCTTCAGAAGGCAATCAACAAAAGTCTTTGCTTCAGAAGTCAATCAACCGAAGTTAGAACATAATAGACATAACTAACTAAATTACATTACCTGATTCAACGAAATTTTGTAACATTTCTATTAAAAGTGAAAGTTACGTTTCTATAAACCTTCAAACAAAAATAAGTAATCGTTTTAAATTTTATTTTTATAAAAACAAAAACATCGTTCTTATTTTTGTTTTACGCGGGAAAAGTTTTCGCAATTGTTTGGGTAACAATAATTTTCATAATATTCTATGTATGTCTAAATTGTTTTCACACACAATTTTTGTCGACAACAGTAAAATTAAAACATATATAAGTACCGACTATAAATTTATTTTTTTTCCTCTTGCTACTCCTATAAGGAGTATAGGGCATCCACTAAAATCATTTATTATTCATATTTGTTTGGGTAACAATAATTTTCACAATATTCTATGTATGTCTAAATTATTTTCACACACAATTTTTGTCGACAACAATAAAATTAAAATATATATAAGTACCGACTAAAAGATTATTTTTTTCCCCTTACCACTCCTATAAGGAACATAGGGCACCCACTAAAATCATTTATTATTCATATTTGGCTTCAGTTTCAGAAATCATTATTTTAATTAAGCCGTTGATTACTCGGCTGTAGCCCAAAAATTTAATTAGGTCAACAAAATATTTGGATAATGCAGGAAAGGTTTAGTAATGGTTCTCATAAATTATTCGAGGATATTATAATAATTATTAATAACCATTAATCATTTAAATAAAAACCCCGAGTATTAGGAGAAGCTCCTGGGTCTGCATCGATTTACGAAGGGGCAGTTAAATACCTGGTACTAGGTATAAAACACAAACACAAATCTGGTAGGGATATCTACCAAAAAGTCGACAGAGACCACGGCAGCCTGCGAGGGCGTTGCAAATTCCACAAAGGGATTAGATATTTCTCAGGGATCAGTTCTTTCTGTAACCTCTAGTTAATTAGTTCTTATTAAAAAGTTCTTACTTAATATTGAATTTGATTAATTTTTTTTTTTCATATTGAATATAATTCAGTATTTCAAAGTTAATCCATTTCGCAGTGTTTGCAGTTTTACTTAATGTAAAAATACCACATTTAATTAACTTTCATTGATATTAAATAAAAATAACAATAACAACAATAAATAAAAATAAAATAAGAGCAATTAAAACTATACTCTTACAAAAAAAAAAATTCCATTAAACTGTTATTGGTGTAATTTGATCTTTTTAAATTTTTCTTTTGCTTGTTAAACGAAATTAATAAGTTTAATTAAAATTTTAAAAATATATTTGTTTCTTTTTAAACTTATTTATATCAAGTAACTTTAAACTTTTGTTTTAATTTTATAAAGTATTACTTAAAAATTTATAAGCATTAACATGGATTACAAGTGCAATCTTGAAAATTGTTAATGAAAATATTAATGATAAAAAAATTAAATTTGTAATCTGTAAAGCTTTTTGCAAAAGAAAACTCCATGGTGTATGAATAGGGTTAAGTAGAGATTGGTATCACCAGACTCTTGACTCATATTTCATATGTGAGGATTGCCAGAACTGCGAGGAACTGTTAAGAATTATGTTTGATAATATACACAATTTATTTTCTAGTCTTGATAAAGCTAAATCGGGCCTATTAGCTAAGACGAGTCAAACAATCAGTGCCAACACCAATACATTTCAAGACATGGCCGAATAATTTGATTCACTATGTAATGATCTTTCTACAAAAAAATTTACTCTGAATAGCGGCTTTGATGATCCTTGTTCCATTTTCAAGCAGGAACTGCTACAACTAATTCCTGTTCAAATAAATAGCTTGGAAAGAAACTTAAAAGATGTCATTGAAGCCGGTCCTAGTCGTCAGCAACCGTTCATCATCATAAGCTACTTTCTAATTTTAAATCATTACATAATGATATATTAAGTACGTCGTACTCTATGTTATCTGAACTTTTAGAAGAGTTTAAGTGATTCGTTAATATCAGTCATCAGTAATACTAATAAAAAAATCAATAGAAAAACTAATTTTTGTTTTAGTTCGTAAGCCTCTTACATTTTGATAGTACATGGAAAATTTATGCGAAAATATTGGAGGTATTTTGAAAGAAAAATTAATATTGGTTACTTTATCTAGACTTTTTCTCACTGGATAAGGGACGAAAGCGCTTATCAAGGTTTTCTCTTACCCTTTGAAGGTAGTTAATTCTATTAGACGAAATATGAGAAACATAAGACTCAAGGTCAGATAAAGCTAATTGGGGTGAATAATTGAAAGTTTCAAAATAAAAATGAAAAAAATTTTCAACACGAAAATGTCTCACGTGTCTCAAATGTCTCGATTTCGACATTTTTATTTTAATTGAAACATGGCTTTATTCGTCAATAAATAATCTCGAACTTTTTCCTTCCACCTATGCTGTTTCCAGAAAAGATAGACATGGTGCTGTTATTTCCGATAAAAATTAAACAACAAAGAAAACATCTTATCATTATAAATGGCTTCAAGTATTGAACTTTTTTCTAAATATTTAAGCAAATTGATTATATTTCTAGTAATTTAGATCCAGATTAGGAAATAATTATTTGTGGTGATTTTAATATGCCGAATATTACATGAATTGCTCATGATGAAGAACCTTACCTAATTCCAATGGAACTATTAAATAATTGTGAATATTTGCTAATCGACTCTTTAAACTCTCTTAATTTTCAACAGGTATCATCTTTATGTAATTTTCGTGGTAATCAGTTAGATCTTATTTTTACAACCAACTGGTACAATTTAGTTACATTTGATTGTCCATTGGAACTGATAAAAATTGATCTATATCATCCGCCAATTTGTTTCTCTTTCTTTTCTTCCTCACTTACAAATATAGATGTAACTTGATTAATTTTTATAAAGCGAACTTCGAAGGTATTAATAATTATCTTCGTTCTTATGATTTCTCATTTTTTTCTTCTTCTCATCTCAATGAGTCAGTCAATACTTTTTATGAAATTCTCTTTTACTCAATATTACGGTTTGTTCCTTTGGTCGTTGTCAGAAAAAATTCAACAAGTCCGCCATGGTATACTAAACATCTCAAGAAATTAAAAACAAAAAAAGAAGCCTGGCGTAAATTTATAAAAAATAATAGTATTCATGATTATATAAATTTCTTACTTGTTTGATTATTTTAAATCCATGTCAGACAACATTTACTCTAATTATGTTCAGAATATGTCTTCTAATATTAAATGTAACCCTAAAATATTTTGGAAATTTTTAAATTCTAAAAGAAAAAGCAATGAATATCCATTTTTGATGAAGTATAACAATAAAACTAGCAGTGACCTTAAAAGTATTGCTGAATTTTTCCGTGACTTTTTTTCAGCTAGCTATCCTGTATCAGCTTTTCCCACAAATCAAACAGAATTTTCTCATTTAAACTTTTTCACAAAAACTACTTTTGGCTTTATTAATATTGTAGCTAATGTGATTTTAAATTATATTAGAGAATTGGATGATAATCATATCCCTGGATCAGATGGCATCCCCAATATTTTCTTGAAAAAATGTTCCACTTCCTTATCAAGATTTCTATCCATTTTATTTAATCTCTCGTTAGCTTGTAGTATTTTCCCATCATTTTGGAAGAATGCTCTCATTAAACCTATTTACAAGAAAGGTCAAAAAAACGATGTAATCAACTATCGCCGAATAGCTAAATTATCATCTATTTCTAAACTTTTTGAGGTAATAGTATTCGATTCTATATACGATCACTGTACTTGTTTTTTATCTCCATATCAACATGGTTTCCTAAAAAATAAATCTACTACCACCAATCTAGTTGAAGCTACCTCTATTTTCTTAAAAAAATATAGAAGAAGGCTTCCAAACTGATGTGATTTATACCGAGTTTAATAAAGCTTTTCACTTGCTAGCACATAATATTAGCATTTTTAAGTTGAATAAACCAGGCTTTCCTACTTATTTCAAAAATTGGATTTACTCCTATCTCTCCGATCAGACTTACTCTATTTAATTTAGATCTGTAATTTCATCTAAATTTAAAGCTACAACTGGTACACCTCAAGGCAGTCATCTTGGTCCTCTTTTATTTATAATTTCTATCAACCACGTTATATCGACTATATTAAACAGCGAAATTAAAACCTACGCTGATGGTGTTGTAATAATAAGCTGCTTCTTAACATAAGAAAATGTGCTTTTATTCGCTTCACACGTCGCTCTATTCCAATTTTGTATTCATACTCTATAACCAATTTGTTATGAACGTCAATTTAATTATCATACGTACTTTATACGTATACGTATTGTACGTACTTTTTGATAGTAAGCTTTCATTTCTATTTCACTACACCTATATTTTAAATAAATCTAATTCTATGCTTGGTTTTATAAAACGTTGGTCTAAGCACTTTAATGACCCTTATGCTCTTAAATCTCTCTACACTTGCTTAGTCAGACCTAACCTTGAATATGCCACGAAGTTTGGAACCCATTTTACCAAATCCATATAATGAGAATAGAATCTGTTCAAATAAATTTTCTTAGATTTGCTCTTCGTCATCTACCTTGGTCTAATCCTTTAATTTTACCTCCTTATGAACATAGATTAAATTTGATTCATCTCAACACCTTGGAAAAACGGCGTGAAGTTGCTGATATCATATTCCTAAGTGAACAGAATTAAAGGAAATATTTTGTCTTCCCAATTACATGACAATTTAAGTTTTTGTTGCAATTCCAGGTTAAGATCTGCTAATATTTTCAATTTACAATTTCACCGAACCAATTATGGTAAACATGAACCGATCAATAGAATGATGTGTTTATGTAATAAGTATAAATCCCATATTAATTTCGTATTAACAAAAGATTCTTTAAAGAACTGTCTATATTCGTGTCATTAATTTTTTATTTTTAATTGAAGTTCATAATTTATCAAGTCAACTAATAATTTGATTAGCAATTCAACTAAAGCTTACAATATTTAATAATTTAATATTCTGTTATTTACCAATTTTCTAGAATAAGCAAATTATGTTCATTAAAAATTTATTGTTTTTTTTTTTTTTTTTTCTTAATACAATTTTTTGTATTTCTAATTTGTTATTTCAAATTTAATGAATAATCTTTAATTGTAGTTTTTATTTTATTTTATTTTTTTTCAGCGTAGGTTTTAATTTTATTTATTTTGATTTTGTAACCTGCTTGATTTGATGAGAATAAACGTACTTGAAAAATTATGTAGAGATTTAGAAAGTGAGATATGCATTCTTCGAGAAAAAAACAAAAAACCTAATATTAGTAAAACTATAAAAAGTACAGTAGAATATTGCCTACAGATGAAGACAAATTAGATCGGCAAACCGACTGAATTCTGAAAAGAAAATACAAAAAACGAAAAGCAGAGAGGTGGCCAGAAATAAGCTTACAAAACTCTGTGAATAAAGTAAAATATAATAACGGGTTACCAACTATCGAAAATGTCAATCTTACTAGAAAAATAAAACTTGCTCCGGTTATATTAAGTAATATTTTAGATAACCCCAAAGTTAATAAAATTCTAAAAAAAGTAAATATTAACTATAAAGTCAACATGATAAATAACCATCAATTAAAATTTAAAGTTGATGAAAAAGGAGCATACAGAGAATTGGCAAACCTCATTAATGAAGGTAAATTAGAATGACACACGTATGAAAATAAGTTAACCAGGCCAATAGAAATTATGGCTAGGAACTTACACCCATCATCCCAATCTGAAGATATGGAAAATTAGCTTAAAAGCAGGGATTTCAAAATTAATGATGTTTCAAATAAAATTAAAAAACTAAAAAAATTAAAAAAGAGACTATAGTTCAATTAACTTTATTTATATTAACATTTGAAAATACTGAAGACATAAATGAAATTTATAAATTAGAATTTATTCAGCACATGAAGTGAAAGTTGAAGCCCCTAGAAAAAGCTATCAGATTCCTCAGTGTAAAAAGTGCCATAGATATGGCCATACAATGGCATAATATTTAATAATAATAATATAATAATAATAATAATAATAATAATAATAATATATATAATGATAATAATAATAATATATATAATAATAATAACTATAATAATAATAACAATAATAATAATAATAATAATATATATAATTATAATAATAATAATAATAATAATATAATAATAATTATAATAATAATAATAATAATATATATAATAATAATATTAATAATATATAATAATAATAATAATAATAATAATAACAATAATAACAATAATAACAATAATATTAATAATAATATATATAATAATAATAATTATAATAATAAAAATAATAATAATAATAATAATAATAATGTATATAATAATAATAATAATATATATATAATAATAATAATTATAATAATAATAAATATAATAATAATAATATTAATAATAATAATATATATAATAATAATAATAATAATAACAATAATATATATAATAATAATAATAATATATATAATAAAAATAATAATAATAATAATAATAATAATAATAGTATATACAATAATAATAATATATAATAATAATAATAATATATATAATAATAATAATAAAAATATATATAATAATAATAATAATTATTATAATAATTATAATAATAATAATAGTAGTAGTAATAGTAATAATAATAATAATAATAATAATAATAATAATAATAATAATAATAATAATAATAATAATAATAATAATAATAATAATAATAATAATAATTGTAATATTGTTACAATAATAATACAATAATTGTACTATTGTAACAGCTATAGTCACTGTTAACAACTAGTAATAATAATAGGCGGATTCAATGTTTCCTTACAGTCCCACTCCCAATTCAAGGTTTCTCTATCCATTTCCTATCCTTTCCTATTCCTACTCCCTAGCCAATATACCGCCTTCGCAGATAAGGTTTTCATCCCATTATATGGGCTAGAGGGGGAGGTGGGTTGAGTCAGTAAGAATCTGACACTACCAAGAAGAAATACTTGGTGTCTGTGGAAGTGTCCCACTTCCCTTAGAAAAAAATAAACTGTCAGTAATACAAATTATGTCCCTTAAACAAAATCTTAATATTGGTGATATAAACAATCCTATCAAGGATCTGCTTAACCTACTTGAGGATAGATTAATTTTAAAAGGTAACTTTAACGCCAAACATATCGACTAGGGTTCTAGATTAACCTCAACAATAGGAAGATCACATTAACTCCACATTAATCTCCATAACTCCAAAGCGGTTTCCGCTGCACTTGAAATCCACTTCAGAAGAACGGGCGAGGATAATATCTTCATCCAAGAGCCATGGGTAGAAAAAAAATAGGTTTATGGACTAAAGATAGCAGATTATACGTTGTTTATAATAAAGAGATATGCAAACCTAGAGCGTGCATATTTGCTAAAAATACTTTAAATTTAACTACTTTTATGTATAATTACAGTGATGCTGATCTGGTCGCGGCGAGCCTAAAGCTAAAAAACTCAAGGCTCAGGCTCTGGGTTGTTGCGGCGTATATTCCTCACGACTCGCAGGATTTACTTCTCCCATGCAAGCTTGTAGAGTTGGTAGCGTATGCTAGAAGGATGAACATTGGAGTCATCATAAGCTGCAACGCCAATGCTCACCATGACATGTGGGGTAGCTCGGATACCAACGAAAAGGTGAGTCACTTTTTGATTACAGTTTAAGTACTAACCTTCTTATCTGTAACATTGGCAGGGCACCTACAAGGCAAGAAGTCCTAGACATAATCTTACCCTGAGACTTTATTTATTCTAAAATAAATTTATGGAAAGTTTGTGATGAGCATTCCATTTCAGATCACAGATACCTTGAGTTCAATCTGGACGAAAGTCCCTCAATAAAGTCAGTCCTTCGAAACATTAAGAGAACCGACTGGAACAAATATAGGGAGCACTTCCATTCAACGCTTCTCTCTTCAACTCTTGGAATTCTTAAAACTATCAAGGATCCAAATAGCCTAGTAAACGTATTCACTAAAGCCTGCAATAAGTTCTTAGAGCATTCGTGCCCCATCAGTAAGCCTAGGGGAAAACCTTAACCATCTTAGTGGATCGATGAAATCAAAGCTCTAAGGAAAGCTAGTAAGAAGGCCTTTAATATAGCCAAAAAAACATTGGAGGTACAGGACTGGAACTTTTATAAAGCGACTCTTAGTCAGTACAAAAAAGCACTTAAAGAAAAGAAAAGAGACACCTGGAGACTATTCTGCGGAGGTATAAAAAACGTTTTCGAGGAGTCTAGACTTAGGAAAATCCTGTCGACAAACCCCATGGTTCCATGACTGTGGACTGTCGGTTAATCCACAGAAAACTGAACTAATCCTCTTTAGAAGGAAACATAAAACTCCCAAAATAAAGCCGTTTCCGTTAAATGGCTCCGCTCTTGCTTTTAGTGATATGGTGAAATTTCTGGATCTAACTCTAGACACGAGATTAAGCTGGAAGACTAACATCTCAGAAAGAGTAAGGAAGGCCCCTGTAGCATTCTACTCGTGCAAAAACGCCAATGGTAGGAAATAGGGGCTTCAGACATTCAACATTTACTGACTATACACATCCGTAATAAGACCCATTCTTATGTACGGAGTCCTAGTATGATGTAAGGCAATCGATAAAGTGGTCAAGCGCAAGGCTATCGCTAGGGTTCATAGAACTGCCACACTATGTATTAGTGGCTCTTTAAAAAGAACTCCTTTTGCGGCATTATACATCATGCTTTATCTAAAGCCTATAGAATATTATAGCAAATTTTCAGCCGAAAACATAGCTGTAAGATTAAAAGCTACATCCCAGTACATCAATTCACGAGAAGGTTACTGGGATATCTTAAACCAATTCAAGCCCACTCCCGTTTTGGTGCACTACACGTCCCCCACTTACTTCTTCCAAAAATCTCAAGTGACGAGTATACCAAGCCATGAGAGTTGAAACTCGAAAACAGTGATGACCTTCGGAAGTGTACTGTTCTACACGAATGGTTCTAGACGGATGGAAATGAACATCATCATGTACAACATTTCCTGGGCACCAGGTCATCGAGATATTCCGGGAAATGAAAAAGCTGATTAACTTACAAGAATGAAAGTTATGAAATGATGAAAAAGAATAAAAGAAGTGATAAACTAACAAGTTCTGCCGGACAAGGCAGGACCAGAGGTACCTCTATCTACAAGTAAAAAGTTACTCCGAAAGGAAATAACGTATATGTTAAATAGCAAATTGTTAAACTCGACGTCGTACAATATCACAAGATTGATATGGCCTAAAACCGATTTAAGACGATCTAATGGTCTGTGTTCTCTTAAAAGGGCAGATATTGGAATGACAAATCATTTCAGTAACATGTATAGGTATTTTTCCGTTTGACATTCGTACTAAGTTATACTAACCATTTGGTATTTAGGTTCCAATCAAATTATAGCAGGCAAATTATACTACTCGCTGGTGTAAGGACGGATCCTTGTGGAACGCCAGGGTTTATTTGAAATGTGCGTCGTCGTCGACCAGAACAGGAATACAACGATTCGAAAGATAGTTTTTGAAATAATTAAATTTTGGAATAAAAATGGAAACAATTGGATTTTTTTTGTGACATACTATTTCTAAGCAACGTTTACCTATACCAAGAAAATGGGTAAAACACATTTCACAAATTGATTGCCGCTTACCTTTGTTAGTTAAATAGCATGTTATCATAACTTCTCTTATTTTTTTTAGAGACTCGTTTCCAACTCGTTTTCTACTGGAAAGTACAAGCACAGTACATATCGGATCCTCTATATGATCCGATATGTACTATGTTTGTACATAGTAGTCCGCTATTACCCAAAAGTTCGGAAAAAATTGAAATTAAAATTGAAAAATTGAATCGGTAAATTTTTCAAAACATTTTTACTGTTGCCGCTTTCTTTCAGACTTCCACTTTTTTTTCTGTCTGGTATTCTAATAAAAAATCTTTCCTTTTTTGTTTTTTGTTCTAGCAAGAGTAAGTGAATCACCTAGACTCTGTTCACTTTCTGTTGATTTTTTTGGCTACTATTTTTTTACCATTAGTATACTACATAAAACTTAATTTTATCATCTATAAATTTATACCTGATTAATAGAACCCTCCACTACAAAAGAATTTTGAACTTCTTCATTAAAGATTACCTTTAAATTTTTATTGTATTCTGGTCACATTCAAAAGGAAGATAATCTTTATCTTTAACACTACCGTCGCAATCTGAATCAAGCAACGATTCTAATATTTTGCTTTTATTAATAGTTTTTAAATATCTAAACTAATAATGATTACAGTTTAACACAAAACACTCTTTAAAATATAATTTTTTTTAATAGTTAAACCTTTACCAGCACCTTGTATTTTTACCAGCATACCAGCTTCTTGTATGCTTCTTTCTAAGTAATTATTTTTCGCTTTTCTGATTAACCCTTTTTACTTTTTTGAGCTTACATAGTTTTTTTTCGTCAAAACTATTTTTATCCTTTTTATAAGCTTCATATTTATGTATGGTAATATGGTGAAATTTACCTAATTATTATACCCGTATGAACGCATGTTCGATAACTCAAAAAATAAAGGACCTGGGAGGCTGAAAGTTTTTAACGTCACTTTTGCAAAATTATTAGTGTCGCTATTTAAGTCCAGTATTTTCGGCCGCCGAGTTCGAGTAGCTGACTTCGAGTAATAAATTCTTTCTTTATATGGAAATAACTCAGTATCTATTGAAGCTAGATATAGGAAATTGTTCAAAAAGGTGTCGAGCTAAAGGCAACAAGATCTGTAAAATTAAGTTGTGATGGTGCAACAAATTCGGGTAGCAGCCATACAACTTGCTTTTTTGAATGAAAATAACTCGGTGCCTATTGAACTAGCTTCAATTCTATCAATCTGAAATTTTGTGAAAAGGTTTTATAAAATTGGGATGGTCTAGAGAAGCCGGTTCAGAAAGCTGCCATATAACTTCTTTTTTTGCATATGCATAATTTATATCCCCATAACTTCATACTTAATAAAGCTAGACATCTGTAATTTTCAAACAAATTATCAAGGTTAATGACAATAACTTTTATGAAGTTTAGTTTCTCTAGTTCTATTGAAACTTAATGACCCTAGCCCTAGTCTGAAGTCTTCCAAAAGATGATAAAGTTTTATCGCAATAACTTCTGTAAAATCTGGTTGTGCTGCTGCAAGAGGTTCGAGTAGCTGCCCTACAACTTTTCTTTTTAAATGAAAATAACTATATTGACGAGTTTTAAAATTTTGTAAAAAGATGTCGAATTGCTGCTAACAACTTCTGTAAAATTTCGTTGGGCGAGAGCAGCGGGTTCAGGTAGCTTGCATATCTTGGAAATTAATGAAACTAAGCATCTGAAATCTTACATATGACAATAACTTTTGTAAAATTTGGTTTTGCTAGTGCAGCTCGTCCGGATAACTGTCATACATATCCAAATACTACAAAAATATATCTCGGTACTTAACGTCGGTACTAAAACATCTAAAATTTTGTAAAAGATGATCAAGTTTTATAGAAACAGCATATATTACGTTCATACGGTTATCTGAGAGTCAACACATTCTACTGCACTCTTAATCGTTATTTCTAGTTTTAATAGTATAACTTTAGATGTTTATATAGTTATCTGTTTGTAAAATGTTTTGTAAATATTGAACTTCAGGGCACTTAAAAATGCACACTCCACATTGCAAAGGAAGATTGACCATGTCTTGAGAGACTTTGTTAACATAACTATTTACACGACATATTATTTTTTTCTACTTCTCTCGAAGAACACATTTCTGCAATTTGTAACATCTTTAAAAAGTTAAAACAGCGTAACTCAAAGATCCAATTAGATAAATATAATTTTTTTTGCAAAAAAAGTAGAATATATAGGTCATACTTTAACTATCACGGAACTATAGCTGAATCGAAGCAATAAAAGATATTAAATTACCTAAAACTTGTAGGCATATTAAAAACTTTATAGATGTTACAGGATATAATAGAAAGTTTAAACGGGATTATTCTAAAGTCGCGCAACCAATGATTAAATATTTTAGAAAGGATGCAAAAATCAAGTTACAATACCCTTTGTATCGGGAATACTTTAATAAATTGTAAAAACTAATTACAAGTTCACCCATCCTCCGTTATTCCGGTTCAAAACGAAATTTGTTTTAGTAACAGGCGCTTTTAAACTTTCAATAGGTGTTATATTACAACAAGAAAGTTTAAAGATATTTCACTCACAAGTAGGACACTTAATAGTGACGAAATAAAATATTCAACTATTGAGAAAGAAGTTCTAGCTATAGTTTGGGCAATGAAGTACTACCCACCATACTTGTACAAACCAAAATTTATACCAAAACCAGACCATATGCAATTAATTTGGCTTAATTCGTTAAGAGAACCTAATGCGAAATTACGTCATTGGTGAATCCCGAGTTCGACTTTACTATCGGCAACGAAAAGAAGTCGTATAAATGAAGAAAAACTGAAATGAATACCATTACAATTAAAGGATCCACAATCCAACCTTCAAAATCTAGAAAAAGAAAATTTTTACCAATTAGTTCGGTTTGGCATGAAACCCAAACGCTGGAGCGAATGAAAATATTCACCCGTATAAAATCCTAGGAAAACATTAATCCCGAAGAAAAAAATTGCTAAGAAATGGCTACAAATCGTAGCACAATAGAAAATTTAGGCTACTGTATTCCCATTACAGAAAAAATAATCAATAATTATCTTATCCAACTTTATTTAGTAAAAGAAAGAAATATCAGAGGCCTCGGTGGTATAGTGAGTAAGAGGGCATAAAATACGCTGTAAACACCAAGGAAGTCAGGGTTATAATTCCACACACGTCGTAAAAGTTATTCCTTCTTAGGACATTTACAGCCACGCCTGAACAGGAAAGGCTGTGTAATTTCCTGTCCACATTTATGTGACAGAGGAATGCATTAAAAAAAAGAAATAATAATTAAATACAAAAATTTAGGCATGCCTTCATATCAAAAATGAACTCGAAGACATACCATTTATTTGAACTATAATCTTAAATTAGGAACTGCTGGTATTTTCTCAGAACTATGAAATATAATACAAAATTCAATATATTACAACAAATATTAATAGAACTCTTTTCAAACCGAATAGAAACAGAGCAAACTAAATTTTTAATATTATAGAAAAATTACATTTAAATACAAATCATAGAGAAATAATCTAAAATTATAATGAACTTATTACAATATAATTTTTGGCTAAACTTTAGGAACTCGTTCAGAAATTAATAAATAATTATTCACTAAAAATCTTAAAAAAGTAAAAAATAAAACAAATAAAGACTGCGTAAATTTATTAAGAGTAATGATAGTTTTGACTATAACGCTTTTATCGGGTTATTTAATGAATTTAAACTATTGTCCGATAACGTTTATTCAAATTATGTGCGGAGCATGTCTTTAAGTATCAAATCTAACACTAAATTGTTTTGGAATTTTGTGAACTCTAAAAGAAAATGTTATCAATATCCCACTTTTATGAATTATAATAAAAATAGTAGCTGTGATTCCACAATTATTTTCGAATGGTTTCGTGATTTTTTTTCAGCAAGCCCATCGTTTCCCAATCGTTTTTCAATCCTGACTCAGTTAATTTTTCCTATTTAAATAATTTTCCTAAAACAACGCTTAGAAATATTACTATTACTCTTAATTTGGTACTATGTTATTTGAATAAATTGGATGATAATTCTAGTCCCGGAACTGATGGTATTCACAATTTATTTTTAAAAAATTGTTCTATGTTTTTAGCAGACCCACTTTCTAAGTTATTTAATCATTTTTTATCTTCAGGAATCTTTCCATCACTTTCGAAAATGGCTCTTACTAAGCGTGTCCATAAAAAAACCTCAAAAATGACGTTATCAATTATCGCCCGATCGCAAAATTATCTTCTATTCCTCAAATTTTTGAATTAATACTATATATGATCATTCATCATCACCCAATCAACATGGCTTTGTAAAAAGTAAATCTACTGTCACCAATCTTGTGGAATCCATAGCTAGATTTCTGCAACATATGGAGGATGGTTTTTAGATGGATGGGGTTTCCACTATATTTTATTAATTGGACCTATTCTTATCTTTCTGATCGTAGCTACCGTGTTTCTTTTAGATCTTCAATTTTCTCTCAATTTAAAGCTCCTACAGGTGTTCCCCAAGGTAGCCACCTTGGAGCGCTTTTGTTTATTATTGTTTTTATAATTGGTGTAATATCAAAAACCTTCAACTCAATATTACTAAATATGCTCTTATTACTTTTACTCGCCGTTCTAATCCAATTTCATATAACTATTCCTTTAACATTCAAACTATCCCTAAAGTTAATTCTATAAAAGACTTGGGTGTATTTTTTGATAGTAAACTTTCTTTTCATGCTCATTATATATATTTATTAAACGATGGACTAGAGAGTTTGATGATCCTTATGTTTTTAAATCTCTTTACACATGCTTAGTTCGTCCTAATTTAGAATATGCCAGGCAGAATGGAATCTGTTCAAAAAAAAATTCTTAGATATGCCCTACGTCATCTCCCTTGGGCAGATCCTTATAATCTACCTCCGTATGAACATAGCCATATGGTCGTAGACATATTATTCTTGACAGAATTGGTAAAAGGAAATATTTTATCTACACAATAATTGTTAGCCAACATTAGCTTTTGTACAAATACTAGGTTAAGATTGGTTAACCTCTTTAATTTGAAGTTTCACCGCACTAATTATGGTAAGTTTGAACCACTTAATAGAATAATGTCTCTATGCAACTTACACAAATCCCAAATTAACTTTCAACTAACCAAAGAATCTTTTATATTAATGTTATTGAAACTGCATTATCGAGATATTTTTTTTTTATATCAATCGATGGTTAATTTTGATTTGTAATTTCATGCATTTTGTTAATAATAACTATGATTTTAATGTCATATGTATTATTCAATTAATAATTTTTGTTTTTTGTAATAAATTTATATCTTTAATTTGTTCTTTTTTTTCCTTATAAAATTTTATTTTTAATAAAACTTATAATGTAGTATATACGAGTATTAATTATTATATTAAATATCATAAAATATTTTGCTAATTTTTATTTTATATAATTATTGTTTAAATTTAATATTTTTTTTAATTGGATTATATTGTAACTTGCTTGTGTAATTTAACAATTAAACGATCGAAATTCCTTTACAATTTTTAAATTACTAAAAATTTGGTTCGCAAAGCTCGATAAACTAAAATGAATAGTTTTCGACAACGAATTTAATTTTCGAATTTAATTAAAGAATTTTTATTTCTTGAAAACGTCTAAGCACATTTCACTTCACAACCTTCCCATACAACAAATTCATCCATCGAACGAATTCACTAAATGCTCAATGAAAAAGTCTTGCTTGCTATAGAAAAATAACATTAGTTCTGCTACCTTAGTAAAACCGATTCATTTTATAAATAAAAAAATTTCAGATATTAATGTTACTAAAGAAAGACCAGTAACGCTTAAAAGTATGTGAAAACTTAACCAAAATGGAATAGAATTTAGCTTAAACAAGAAGACGATACGCATATAGAAAACCTCGAAACAGCTAGATACAAACATATTCATAAATATATAAAAATAAAACCCTTATTTAAAAATATCAAAATAAAAGATGTTCGAAACAGAAATATTTATCCTTCTAGAATAAAAAGAGAATATAATTTTTTTCAGAACACATCTAGCAAGGTAAAGATCAATGAGAGGAACAAGGTAAGAACAACAAACTTTAAACTCCATCTACATCAAAGTAAACTAATAAGAACAAACTACTTTTCACTATTTTTATCGAAAATTTTGTAGAGAAACGTGAAGAATCTGATACACCTGAATAAACCTTAAAATAATATCAATTCCTAACTATCATCACGAGGAAATTTTTATTCAAAACACAGACATTTTACTTTTTAATAATACTACCTTAGTCAATAACGGTAAAACATATTATAAACAATGCAGAATGTAAACCAACGGTTTTTAAAGGCGCACATTTCTAAAAGACAATACAAACTATTTAGAATTGTAACTTGCATTAAAATTTGAAAATTTTTTAGAAAAAAAAATACTCAAATAATAAGAAAAAAATGTTAAAAATAAAGAGACACTTTGATCAATTCTAATTCTATACATAATTAAGAAAAACCATAAACAAATGTGATATTATAAAGTTGGAGCTTTAAACTTTCCATTTTATTTAGGAAAAATGGTTACCAGTTACAGGATCCTTAATAGTCCTTAAACGGGGGGTGGTACAAAAAAATTTTTGCCGGAGTTTTGAAGGAATTTAATTTTGGCATAACGAACGGTGGTTTTAAATAGTAAATTGCAAAACATTGTATAATTTATATTGATATCTTTTTATAAAGGTAAGAAAAGTTCCGGTCTTCTAGCGTTTTGATATTGTAAAACTACAGTGGGTAATACAGTGGGTAGTACAAACATTTTTTGGCGGAAACTTAATATGGTCAGCTGATGTAAAAATTTTAATGTTTACTTTTAAAATATTAACTTCATTTTACAAAATATCAAAAGTAAAGCATGGAACAACAATTATAAACAAAAATTAGACAAAAAACTCACCAGAGATAAAAAAAAATTAAACTTTCCCTAATGATAATTGGCGCATTAATCTGACAGGAAAAACTATTCCTGAAGAAATTAAAAAACTGACAAGTCTCTGACCTCAGTTTGCATTACCTGTTACAAAACATAATTCCCACGTCATAAAACTATTGCAGACGCAGAAGAAATAATCACACATAACAAAGAGCACATAGAAGAAAATAAAAACAACATATGTAATAATATTACATCGACTATAAGCAATTACATGAAGAAACCATAAACACTTAATGCTTACCAAAAGAAAATTTTAAATTCCGATAAAATAACAAAACAATTTTTAAAAAATAATAAAACTGTATTAATAGATGAAATTTATAAAGACAAAATGGAAGAACACTTATCTGACCAAAACACATATGAACTCCTCCACGCAACACATATTATTAACATAATATTATTAAGAAAATGTGGTACTTCATTTTCTTATTTAATATTTTATACACATATATACATTTTTCAAAGAATATTAACTGGTTTATGTCGAGTTCCTTTGTGGCTATATACAAGTCCTTTGTACTCAACCTAGGGTTCAATTTGTATAATGGTTTTAATGATTTTTTTATGATCATACCGATTTTATTGACATTGAATTTTGAACTGTTATTCTAACTGTACATATTGTATTAATTTTTGACAAGATGTACCCGTTGTTAATAAATTTTGCAGTTTTGCTTGAAACACTAACTGCACTTTTGATTTCCATTATGATCGGTATGATGCTTTTTTTTAATTGTTTAAGATGTTTATTTTTAATAATTGCTATTAAAATCAAACAACAAACAAAACATCTTATCATTATCAATTGCTATATTTCTCCCGCTCCAAGTTTTGAACATTTTCTAAATATATAATGCTAATAGATTCTAGTAATTCGGATCCTGATGACGAAATCATTATTTGTGGTGATTTTAATCTGCCGAATATTACATAGATTGTTTAAGATGAAGAAGCTTATCTAATTCCAACGGAAATATTCAATAATGGTGAATCTTTGCTAATTGAATCAACTGGTATAATTTAGTTACATTAAATTTTCAAGTGGAACTTATAAAAATTGATGTATATTATCCAAGAATTTCTTTCCCTTTCTGTCCTTTCTCTCTTACAAACTTATATGTAAATAGATACAAACATCGATTCTTACTTTTTAGCACATTTCCAAAGAAATTTTTGAAAAAAGTGCCTAATAGTTTCACTCTGTCCGTCCGTCTGTCCGTCTGTTTACAAAACTTCTACGCCGTTAAAGATAGAGAAAAAAATTTTAACCATGGGTAGGTCTCATAAAAAAAATAATTTTGTTGCTTCGGCAAGATAAAAATTAAAGCTACAGTAATATATTTTTATGTGCATTAAAGGTTTATTTTAGTTGTATAGGGTTTCAGAGTAACAGCTCTTCAAAATTGCGAGAAAGCCCCATTTCCACATAGGACTTTCATATTTTGTTATTACAAAAAATTTATTAAATTTTATTTTTTAAATTTTCAAATTTTTGTGCAAGTCAGAATTATAAACAGTTTGTATTGTGTTTTGGAAATGTGCGCTTTTAAAAATCTTTGGTTTACATCCTATCTTCTTTAATGTTCCTTTAATCGTCTTGAAGTTGTCGTTATGGAACTTTGTTCACTTAATCTAATGACTCTTTGTGCGAAAGACAAAGCCACGGTGTATTTCATGATCCCTGGGTGTGCTGTGTTATAATTGAGTAGTCTGTTTGAAGCTATTTCTTTTTTACACCAGTTCGTCAAAATTTTATTATTATCCCAAATTAATGTCATATCTAAAAATGGAATTACTTTTGTTTGTCTGTTTTCTTTTTCTATTGTGAATTTAATTATGTTATGATGTGTGTTGAAAATTTCAAGTATTTCTACTGCACTATCTTTAGGTGCTGTCGTTATAATATCACCTACGTATTTAAATGTGAATTTAGGTACGAAAGTTTTGGTATTATTTTGTCTAATGTGTCATCCATACCAAATTCTGCTAATATGCTAGATAGACTATTTACTGCCCATTGCAATTCTGTGCGTTTGTTTATAATATTTATCGTCGAATAGAAAAAAAATTGCTTTTACATGTACATAGTTCCAATGCTGTAAGTGTTTTTTCGATAAACGTGTATGTGCCTTTATTTTTGGCCATCTTCTCAAAATGGCTGGTATTGCTTCGTTTTGTGGAATATTTGTGTATAAGATACAACGTCAAGAGAAATTAGCCTGTCATTATCTTTAATTTTATTTCTTTCATTGCACAGAATTTTGTTTAGAAATTTGTAAAATTTACTCGTCGGTGTGTTAATAGTAGTCACGATGGGTATGATGGGGTAATTTGCTTTATGTACTTTTATTGTTCCATATATTCTTGGTGTTATAGCAATGTCACATAGTAATTCATCCACACCTGATTTATTAATGTATTTCTTTTGATATATTCCCTTTACAAGCTCATTTACTTCTTTCTTAATAATATTATGTTAATAATATGTGTTGCGTGGAGGAGTTCATATATGTTTTGGTCAGATAAGTGTTCTTCCATTTTGTCTTTATAAATTTCATCTATTAATACAGTTTTATTGCCCTTATCACTATTTAACACAAATATGTTTTTATTATTTTTTAAAAATTGTTTTGTTATTTTATCGGAATTTAAAATTTTCTGTTGGTAAGCATTAAGAGTTTATGGTTTCTTCATGTAATTGCTTATAGTCGATGTAATATTATTACATATGTTGTTTTTATTTTCTTCTATGTGCTTTTTGTTATGTGTGATTATTTCTTCTGCGTCTGCAATAAGTTTTATGACGTGGGAATTATGTTTTGTAACAGGTAATGCAAACTGAGGTCAGAGACTTGTCAGTTTTTTAATTTCTTCAGGAATAGTTTTTCCTGTCAGATTAATGCGCCAAATATCATTAGGGAAAGTTTAATTTTTTTTTTATCTCTGATGAGTTTTTTGTCTAATTTTTGTTTATAATTGTTGTTCCATGCTTTACTTTTGATATTTTGTAAAATGAAGTTAATATTTTAAAAGTAAACATTAAAATATTTACATCAGCTGACCATATTAAGTTTCCGCCAAAAAATGTTTGTACTACCCACTGTATTACCCACTGTAGTTTTACAATATCAAAACGCTAGAAGACCGGAACTTTTCTTACCTTTATAAAAAGATATCAATATAAATTATACAATGTTTTGCAATTTACTATTTAAAACCACCGTTCGTTATGCCAAAATTAAATTCCTTCAAAACTCCGGCAAAAATTGTTTTGTACCACCCCCCGTTTAAGGACTATTAAGGATCCTGTAACTGGTAACCATTTTTCCAAAATAAAATGGAAAGTTTAAAGCTCCAACTTTATAATATCACATTTGTTAATGGCTTTTCTTAATTATGTATAGAATTAGAATTGATCAAAGTGTCTCTTTATTTTTAACATTTTTTTCTAAAAAATTTTCAAATTTTAATGCAAGTTACAATTTTAAATAGTTTGTATTGTCTTTTAGAAATGTGCGCCTTTAAAACCCGTTGGTTTACATTCTGCATTGTTTATAACATGTTTTAACGTTATTGACTAAGGTTGTATTATTAAAAAGTAAAATTTCTGTGTTTTGAATAAAAATTTCCTCGTGCTGATAGTTAGGAATTGATATTATTTTAAGGTTTATTCAGGTGTATTAGATTCTTCACGTTTCTCTTCGAAATTTTCGATAAAAATAGTGAAAAGTAGTTTGTTCTTATTAGTTTACTTTGATGTAGATTGAGTTTAAATTTTTGCATTGTTCTTACCTTGCTAGATGTTTTCTGAAAAAAATTATATTCTCTTTTTATTCTAGAAGGATAAATATTTCTGTTTCGAACATCTTTTATTTTGATATCTTTAAATAAGGGTTTTATTTTTATATATTTATGAATATGTTTATATCTAGCTGTTTCGAGGTTTTCTATATGCGTATCGTGTTCTTGTTTGAGCTAAATTCTATTCCATTTTGGTTAAGTTTTCACATGGTTTTAAGCGTTACTGGTCTTTCTTTAGTAACATTAATATCTGAAATTTTTTTATTTATAAAATGAATCGGTTTTACTAAGGTAGCAGAACTAATGTTATTTTTCTATAGCAAGCAAGACTTTTTCATTGAGCATTTAGTGAATTCGTTCGATGGATGAATTTGTTGTATGGGAAGGTGGTGAAGTGAAATGTGCTTAGACGTTTTCAAGAATTAACAATTCTTTAATTAAATTCGAGAATTAAATTGGTTGTCGAAAACTATTCATTTTAGTTTATCGAGCTTTGCGAACCAAATTTTTAGTAATTTAAAAATTATAAAGGAATTTCGATCGTTTAATCGTTAAATTACACAAGCAAGTTACAATATAATTCAATTAAAAAAAATATTAAATTTAAACAATAATTATATAAAATAAAAATTAGCAAAATATTTTATGATATTTAATATAATAATTAATACTCGTATATACTACATTATAAATTTTATTAAAAATAAAATTTTATAAGGCAAAAAAAGAACAAATTAAAGATATAAATTTATTACAAAAAACAAAAATTATTAATTGAATAATACATATGATATTAAAATAATAGTTATTATTAAGAAAATGCATGAAATTACAAATCAAAATTAACCATCGATTGATATAAAAAAAAAATATCTCGATAATGCAGTTTTAATGACATTAATATAAAAGATTTTTTAGTTAGTTGAAAGTGTTAGAAAAGGGATTTGTGTAAGTTGCATAGAGACATTATTCTATTAAGTGGTTCAAACTTACCATAATTAGTGCGGTGAAACTTCAAATTAAAGAGGTTAACCAATCTTAACCTAGTATTTGTACAAAAGCTAACAATTATTGTGTAGATAAAATATTTCCTTTTACCAATTCTGTCAAGAATAATATGTCTGCGACCTTACGATGTTTTTCAAGCGTACACATCGTTCGTTTTGTGGAATATTTGTGTATAAGATACAACGTCAAGAGAAACTAGCCTGTCATTATCTTTAATTTTATTTCTTTCATTGCACAGAATTTTGTTTAGAAATTTGTAAAATTTACTCGTCGGTGTGTTAATAGTAGTCACGATGGGTATGATGGGGTAATTTGCTTTATGTACTTTTATTGTTCCATATGTTCTTGGTGTTATAGCATTGTCACATAGTAATTCATCCCTACCTGATTTATTAATGTATTTCTTTTGATATATTCCCTTTATAAGCTCATTTACTTCTTTCTTAATAATATTATGTTAATAATATGTGTTGCGTGGAGGAGTTCATATGTGTTTTGGTCAGATAAGTGTTCTTCCATTTTGTCTTTATAAATTTCATCTATTAATACAGTTTTATTGCCCTTATCACTATTTAACACAAATATGTTTTTATTATTTTTTAAAAATTGTTTTGTTATTTTATCGGAATTTAAAATTTTCTTTTGGTAAGCATTAAGAGTTTATGGTTTCTTCATGTAATTGCTTATAGTCGATGTAATATTATTACGTATGTTGTTTTTATTTTCTTGATGGGGTAATTTGCTTTATGTACTTTTATTGTTCCATATATTCTTGGTGTTATAGCATTGTCACATAGTAATTCATCCCTACCTGATTTATTAATGTATTTCTTTTGATATATTCCCTTTATAAGCTCATTTACTTCTTTCTTAATAATATTATGTTAATAATATGTGTTGCGTGGAGGAGTTCATATGTGTTTTGGTCAGATAAGTGTTCTTCCATGTTGTCTTTATAAATTTCATCTATTAATACAGTTTTATTGCCCTTATCACTATTTAACACAAATATGTTTTTATTATTTTTTAAAAATTGTTTTGTTATTTTATCGGAATTTAAAATTTTCTTTTGGTAAGCATTAAGAGTTTATGGTTTCTTCATGTAATTGCTTATAGTCGATGTAATATTATTACGTATGTTGTTTTTATTTTCTTCTATGTGCTCTTTGTTATGTGTGATTATTTCTTCTGCGTCTGCAATAAGTTTTATGACGTGGGAATTATGTTTTGTAACAGGTAATGCAAACTGAGGTCAGAGACTTGTCAGTTTTTTAATTTCTTCAGGAATAGTTTTTCCTGTCAGATTAATGCGCCAATTATCATTAGGAAAAGTTTAATTTTTTTTATCTCTGGTGAGTTTTTTGTCTAATTTTTGTTTATAATTGTTGTTCCATGCTTTACTTTTGATATTTTGTAAAATGAAGTTAATATTTTAAAAGTAAACATTAAAATATTTACATCAGCTGACCATATTAAGTTTCCGCCAAAAAATGTTTGTACTACCCACTGTATTACCCACTGTAGTTTTACAATATCAAAACGCTAGAAGACCGGAACTTTACTTACCTTTATAAAAAGATATCAATATAAATTATACAATGTTTTGCAATTTACTATTTAAAACCACCGTTCGTTATGCCAAAATTAAATTCCTTCAAAACTCCGGCAAAAATTGTTTTGTACCACCCCCCGTTTAAGGACTATTAAGGATCCTGTAACTGGAACCATAGAAGAAAATCTTTCACAAATCTTTATTGTTTGAGGATCCAGTTTGGACATTCATTATTTGAACACTATTAATATTTTCATGGATAAATTGTAAATCTTTGATATTTATACGAGATAATGCGTCAGCTACTATACGTTTAGTTTTTCTAGATCTGCGCCCTCATAATTTTTAGTTAGTGCAGCTCCTACAGCATCTGTTGATGAGTCTGTTACTAATGTAAATCCATTTGAAAAATCTGGATAATGTAAAATTGATGGTTTTATTAATGAAGCTTTTAGGTTTTCAAAGGCTTTGAAATTAGGTATAAATTTACGATAATAGTTAGCAAAAAAAAAATTTCTAGCTATAGGATATTTGGAATTTACTTCATATTTAGAATCATCTGGATATATACGTTGATCAGTACATTTATAACCTAAGTATGTAACATTGTAGAGGGATTGCACATACAAAAGCAAGTGACATCTTTCTAGAAAACGAATTTGGAGAGACGTTAAGTCCAAATGGAAGAACTGTCCATCTATAACTACCCGATTGTGTGCTAAAATAAGTTAGATGCCACTATTGTTCTTGGTATGAATAATCCTTTTGAAATTTCTTGGTCTAAAATTAAAAAATAACTATCAAAGGCTAGGTAAAATTGCCTTAAAACTTCTGAACGGGCTGGTAGTACTATATTATTTGACTACTAGGTCCAATATAAATTGGAATTTATAAAATATTGTTATTTGTTTTTATTGAAATTTTAAAATCGTCATAATCGATATTACATTTGTAAAATTTTATAAAATCTTTACCTTTAAGTATATCATCAGTTGGTATATAAAAAATTGTATGGTACAACATGCAATTCACATGTTAGTTCATAATTTTGTATATAAATTTTAGTATATACAGTACACAAGAACTGAATATAATTATAAGTAATAGGTACCTTTAATTTTTATAATATTATTTTTGGTTATTTTAAATTTATTATTAATTGATGAGATTTTTATAAGTGAAATGTCCGCTTGCGTATCAATTAAAAAGTTTAATTTGGACATATTTAGTTTGATTATAATTGAAACGTAGTCCGAAAAATTTAGATTTAAGGTATTGACATTTTTGATTAACTTATTTACTGTTCTTCTTCTGTATTTTAGTATATATGTACATATTAAAGTTACTTTGTCTGTTATTATTAAAATTTCTACTAAAGTTTTTATTCCTAAAATTACGATTATTCGTTTTCGCATTAAAAGATTTGCAACTTCCTTTGGGTCATAAAATTTGGAAGCTGCTAAGACTATAGATTTGACTAAATCTGATCGAGCTGAGGCTCTAAACATATAAATTGTTTTTTCAACTTCTAGTTCGACTGCGTTTTGAACTTCCTGTTTTTATTTTTCTGCTTAAAGTCTCTATTATTTTAGTAGAAGTGTCCTCTTCTATTATAAATTCTCTAGCTTTTCCTTCTAATTTTGATAATACAATCGATTTTAATAGAGATTTTAAAGTAGTTGTTGTTGCCATTTCTTCCAATAAATTTATTAAATGTATAAAGTATTGTAAGCTTAATGCGTCACTATTGTAATTCTTATTAATCGTACAAGAAGCCAATTTTAGAAATTCGGGATTAGTCAAAGCCATTGTATCTATTATTGAGGCGTCACTATCGGTTCTGATTTTATACTATCGGATTCATAATTTTCATCATCTGACATATCAATTATCGAGAAAACATTATTTGGTATTATTGTTCTACAATCTAATATTTTATAAACTCTTTTCTGTCTATTCCTAGCAAAACAAAAATATTCTATCAGATTTTTCTTATTCTCAAATCTTTCCCATAATACTTGTATTGCTTCCCAACAATCTAATTCGCGTTATAACATTTAGTAATTCTAAACCTATTTTTACTTTATGTTATTGGATTTTTAGACCTATGTTTTTTCAATATAGTCTTTGTAGCTTTCAGAAATTCATGACTCGCTACTATTAAGCTGTTATATTAAATTATGATGGAAATATTTATATATTTTTTTTTTTTAGAAATATATTTTTTTTACTTAGAGGTTTATATAATATTTTTCCGTTTTTATTTTTAAAAATAAAAATAATCATTTAAAAAAATTTTTTCGAATACTCGTAATAATCCTTTTTATTTTGAAGTATATATTTTTATAGTTTTTAAAAGTTTACTAAAGTTTACTTATAATAATTATAAATGATGCAATTTTAATTTAATTTAATTATATAATTTTTTTCTACATTTTTATATATAAAAATTTAAAATATGTCACTTATTTTTTTTTATTTTATTTTTTTTTATTTATTTATTCATTTCTCAAAAAGAGCTCTGTGAAGCTCGTACAGAGTGTATACATTTTTTTTTTTTTTTATCAAATTCACTTAAATTCAAATCAGTGCAATAATAATATTAAAATAGGCTTAAATTTAGATATTATATTTTAATCTTGTAATTAACAAAAAACAAAAGCAAAAAAAAAACAAAACAGAAAATAAAAAATAAAAAAGAAAGAACGAGATGTTATTTTAAGTTATATACATAATAAAATTATTTAGTACTTTAAGTTCAAAGTTGAAAAAAAAAAAAAAAAAAAAAATCGGACAACAGAATAAACTAATTTGTTAATATTTTGAAATATATAACTGTTTACATTGTTTTTTAAATTGATTTCTGGATAAGTTTTGTATACCTAATGGTATGTTGTTAAATAGCCTGATACCTGAATTCAAGATAGGTTCAATCCCATTCAAATTTGTACCCGCCTCATATCTCAGTTGATTGTTTCCTCTTGTATTATATATGTGTACTTCATTGTTTGGAACTATTTTGGTATTTCTTTTGATATTCTGGTTTATGATAATTTGAATGTGCATAATTTGGCTTAGTTCTTTAAAATCTTTTACTTTTAATATATTGTAGCTTTTATGGACATAGTTGGAGGATGTTCTAGTTTCGAGTTCAAAAAGATTTTTAATTGATTTATTTTGTATTATTTGTAGACTATTGATATTTTTAATGAACGTGTTACCCCATATACCTATTCCATACGTCAACGTGCTATGAAACATACTATAGTATATTGACATTTTAATTTTCTGCGGTAGTCTTTTTCCTAGTTTCCTGAAGAGCCCAGCTATTCTTCTTGTTTTACGAATAAGTTCATTTATGTGGTGATTCCAGTTTAGCTCAGAATCTACCAAAATTCCCAAATACTTATATTTTTGCACCTTTTCGATTTGAGCTTTATTGTAATAAATAGGTATGTTAACATCTTTACATTTAACTAACATGTATTTGGTCTTATTTACATTAACTGTTAGTTTGTGCATCGACATCCAGTTATGTATTATTTGCATGTCCTTGTTTATTTTCCACTCCAGTTCATAATGGTTGTTTTCTGCATAAACTACAACAAGATCATCCGCATACATGAAGGCTTTACCTACCAGATTCAGACTCGAGAAACTGCTTACATAACAAGAAAACAAAGCTGGCCCCAAAGAGCTTCCCTGAATTACTCCATAATCAACATGACCTATTTCACTTTTAACATCATCACACGTTGCATATTGTTGTCTTTCACTAAGGTAGCTTTCGAACCACTTATATTCTTTATTCCTTACGCCGCATTCGAATAGTATTCTTAGCATGATTTTTCTATCAATTGAGTCAAACGCCTTACTTAGGTCAAAAAATAATAGTGCTACTTTTCTTCCTTTGCTAACTGTGTTCTGGACATAAGATATGACATCAAACAATGCGGTGCAAGTGTTCGAATTTTTCGTAAATCCATATTGTATTTTGCTTATTAGCATATTGTCTTGAAGATATTGAGTAAGTTGATTATTAACATAAGTTTCAATTACTTTGCTGAATACTGACGAGATAGAAATCGGTCTGAAGTTGTTTGGGTTGTTTTTTTTTGCCAGATTTTTTATAAATTGCGACGATTTTATTAATTTTTAGTAAACTCGGAAAATTATTTTGATAAATTGACGTATTAATCAGTTTGGTTATTGGTTTTATTAACTTATTTTTACAATTTTTTAATATGGACGTTTTTATACCATCTATACCCGAACTATTCCTCGTAGATATGCTATCTATGAGGCGAGAAGTTTTTTCCTCGTTTATTTCTTTTAATTTAAATCTGCATTCAGTTCGAGATTTAGGCACGTAGATACTGTTGTAATTTTTTGCCATATTCTTTCCTATATTACAATGGAAATGATTGAACTCGTTTATTTTATTTATTTTTTCTTCAGATGTGTCATTTTGGTTGAAGAATTCATTATCTCTAATATTGCTTAACCCATCTGTAGCTATTTCCTTTACAAAATTCCAAATTTTTTGTTGATTGTGACAATTATTAAATTTTTTTATATCATAATTTTTACGTTTAAATCTTTTTGTTGACGTGAGTTTGTTTAGCCAATAATGGTACATTTCTTTGATGTACGCGTTATTGATATTTTGTATATGTTTTCTGTGCCAGTAATTTTTAGTTTTAATTAATTGTATACACTCTCCGTCAATCCATGGTTTACTATATTTTATTTTTTTTATTTAATATTTCCACCGTGGATGTTTTCAATCCTGCTTGCACAGATTCTACTAAGTTTTTGCATATTACTTCGGCAACAGTAGAAGATGTATCGATATTGCAGTTCGACAGATGATTCTTTAGTTGATTGACATTTGTTTTATTTACTTTGTTGTTGTTCTGTTTATAAATTTATTTTCATTTATTTCCAATAATATCATATTGTGATCAGTAATATTAGTGGATAAATGTGTAATAATAACTTTGTTTGAAAGATTGTTTTTTAGAATATGATCTAAGCAAGTGCCTGATATTGGTCTAGTAGTGGAATCATCACAGAAGAGGAAGCCATTTGATTCAACAATATTTTTATATTCAATCACATTTTTATCTAGGTTATTTTTAACAGCTTTTTATTAAGTTGGTTGGGTAAAGGATGGAATCTTAGAAGCCATCTTAAACACACTTCGCGTTGAGCTAGACTTTTGAAATTTTCTTCATTAGATCAGATCCCGATGACAATACATGATTTTAAAATAATAATATCGAAAAACATTAAAAAAAAGTAGCTTAATTTCAAAATAAAATTTTCATACAAAGATATAACAGAATTTTTAACAGAATTATTACAGAACCAAAATAAAACATTTTATCTAAATTTACTAAACTCACCAATACCAATACCAATACGAATACGTAACACATAAATGTTTTTTTTTTCTATAAAAGACTCTTGTTTTTTATATAGCCATTGCATTGTATGTGTACATATACATATAGGTACATACTTAAAAATATGTAATAATATGTGCTTCGAAAATATTTTTGGTTTGAAAGCGATGAATTTGAAAGATATGAATGTGTAAACAAATTAATGTGCCGCACTTGAGAACACAGTGTAAAACTTAATATGCATTTACTTAAAATTTAGTTAGCAAGTGTTAAATTTAAGTTTTTTTTCATCAAATCAATTGATTTTTAGTATACATTTTTATTTATAAAAGGACTGTGTTTATTTATAATATTTATATAGATATGTGTTTTTCCTTTCTTAATTATAATTAAAATAGGGCTTTTCTTTCGAAACTCTTAACATATTAAAATGGCATATTATGGCCCTAACATTGATATCTAAATTGGGAACTGCCTTTAAATTAAGATCTATTAGGGAATGATGATCTGCACCACTAATGCCTTTTTCTGAAGTATAAAAACTAAGAATATATTTCCAATTATATAAACATAAACGAACAAAACAAAAAATTTTATGTATGCATATGAATGGACGGCTAACATAAACGAACAAAAAAAAATTTAGAATGTTCTATAGCTAATAATTTCTATTTTTGAAATAGACTGTATGCATAAATTTAATATTAAAAAAAAAAAAATAAGTTCTTAGCGTACCTAAATAACAGAAAAAAAAAAGTAAAATCTAATACTGGAAGGAAAATAAAAACGAATAGAAAAAAAGAGAACAAAAAATGTTACTTTGATTATTTTTAAATATTTTTAAAGGCTATTTCTTATGTATATGTGCAGATCTGATATTTACCCACATAACAGATAGAAAAAAAGAACTATTAAAATGTTATGATTTTAAAAGAAAGAAACATACGTTTAATATTTCCGTACATAACAGACAAAAAAAAAAAAATATTAAAATGTTATGTTATGAAAAGAAAGAAAAAACAAGGCAGTGTATGAATCAAAGTTTTTAAAGGGTCGCATTTTAAGTGGAAATAAAGAACATTATAAAATTGCAATATTTATACCCGTACGATAGGATCGGGTATAATAAAATTACTCCTCCGTTTGTAACACCTCGAAATAAGCGAGCTAGATATACCTTCAAAGGTATGGATCGGATCAGAAAAAAATTCTAAGACTTTTGAGCCATGTCCGTCCGTCCGTCCGTCAGCACGCTAACTCAAAAACTAAGAAAGCTAGAATCTTGAAATTTACACAAAATATTCTGGGAGTAATTTGTAGATTCCCTATTTTTTTTGGTTGAGTTTGGACCAAGCCTTAGGATAGCTCTCGAACACCTAACTTTTAGATCCCGACATTTTTTTTGAAATAGAGCTATGAACTTTTAACTGCTGATAGATGTCACAAAAATATTAATTTTACTTTTAATAACTTTTTTTTGTACCCCCACCCGTTACGGAGCTACAGCTCCTCAAAGGTTCAAAAAAGCTCTATATTTAAATTGTTATAGCACAAGTTGTATAAGGTATATCTTCATTTTGAAAACGCCAAACGATTACTACTTTTATTAGCTTTAAAAGTGTATATACAATAAATATATATATGTGGCATACGGTGTCTTAATTTACCGTTATGCGAAACTAAAATTTTGCAAAATCCTTTAACCCTTCTATCTTCTAAACGGTTTAATTTGGAAACTTGAAATTTTTCCAGAAGTTAGATCTTTGAAAATAAGTATGAGTCATTTCAGAAATTTTTTTTGTATTACCTCCCGTTTACGAGCTGTAAGGGGTCAAAAACAGAAAATTTTCAATTTTTAAACACCTGTAACTTGAACACCTGTTAACATTTTTGTGAAGTAATACACAAAAATTAAAGATTCAATATTATACTCTTATTTCTGTTAATAACTTTTTTTAATAATATATGGTTACTTTATAAATGACGAAAGAGTTACTTGATTTTTTCAATTTTTCTAACAAATTTCTTTAACTAATTTTTTGCATTTTGTTTTACTCGATAATTTGAAATTGTTGAGGATATAATGCGTAATTCAAAAAAATGTAAATAAATAAACAACATAACGGTTGCTTGAAGAATTTTTATTTGTATGATATTGATATATATACATACTTATATAATATCATGTTTATTTACAATATATCGTATATGTCACTAGTAAATGAATGATAAGAGTATAGATGTATATTATATAGCGCCGTATTTACATACATATATGTATTTTATTGTATAATAATATTACTCCTCCGTTCGTAACACCTCGAAATAAGCGAGCTAGATATACCTTCAAAGGTATGGATCGGATCAGAAAAAAATTCTAAGACTTTTGAGCCATGTCCGTCCGTCCGTCCGTCAGCACGCTAACTCAAAAACTAAGAAAGCTAGAATCTTGAAATTTACACAAAATATTCTGGGAGTAATTTTTAGGTTCCCTATTTTTTTTGGTTGAGTTTGGACCAAGCCTTAGGGTAGCTCTCGAACACCTAACTTTTAGATCCCCACATTTTTTTAGCAATAGAGCTATGCAATTTTAACTACTGATAGATCTCACAAAAATATTAATTTTTTTTTTAATAACTTTTTTTTGTAGCCCCACCCGTTACGGAGCTACAGTTCCCCAAAGGTTAAAAAAAGCTCTATATTTAAATTGTTATAGCACAAGTTGTATAAGGTATATCTTCATTTTGAAAACGCCAAACGATTACTACTTTTATTAGCTTTAAAAGTGTATATACAATAAATATATATATGTGGCATACGGTGTCTTAATTTACCGTTATGTCAAACTCAAATTTTGCAAAATCCTTTAACCCTTCTATCTTCTAAACGGTTTAAGTTGGAAACTTGAAATTTTGACAGAAGTTAGATCTTTAAAAATAAGTATGAGTTACTTCAGAAATTTTTTTGTATCACCTCCCGTTTAGGAGCTGTAAGGGGTCAAAAACTGAAAATTTTTTATTTTTAAACACCTGTAACTTGAACACCTGTTAAAATGTTTTTGAAGTAATACACAAAAATTAAAGGTTCAACATTATACTCTTATTTCCGTTAACAATTTTTTTAATAATATAGGGTTACTTTATAATTGACGAAAATGTTACTTGATTTTTTCAAATTTTCTAACAAATTTCTTTAACGAATTTTTTCCATTTTGTTTTAGTCGATAATTTGAAATTGTTGAGGATATAATGCGTAGTACATAAAAATGTAAATAAATAAACAACATAACGGTTGCTTGAAGAATTTTTATTTATATGATATTAATATATATACATACTTATATAATATCATGTTTATTTACACATCGTATATGTCACTAGTGAATGAATGATAAGAGTATAGATTGATATTATATAGCGCCGTATTTACATACATATATGTATTTTATTGTACTTATAAGAAATTATTCTGTCAATGGAATATTTAAATATAATATAATATAATATTTAAAATTATATTTACTATTTTGTACTAAGTAAATTTAATATACATTTACCGCTTAGTATTAAGTGGTACTATAGAATTTTTGAAAAAGTTTTGGATTGATAATCGTTATGTGAAAGGTTAGAATCTGCTTTTGAAGAATGTACATATAAACATATAGTTTGAATATATCTACAACCCATAGTTCTAGAAATTATAAAATTCACCCAAATTATTTTAAAATACTAAAATATTAAAAAAATAATATTGTGAGCAGAGTGACAGGCTGTGAACATACTAACGGTTCGTACGGGTATCTAAGAGTTGACAAAGGCAACTGTATTCTTCCTCGTTTAATTTAAAAATATAAGTTTATAGTTATGCGTTTGTTGCCTCCAGCTTTTATTTTAATTTCACAGACTGTAAAACTTATATATATATTTGACATATTGAAATAAACTTTTTCAAAGAAATCCTGATTGTAACAATATAGTTTAGAAAATTACAGAAAAATTTGCTATTAAAAATTTATTTTCTACTTTTTAGTTCAAAAAAGCTGTTTTTTTAAAATTTTTATTTATTTATTTTTTTATATTAAAATTGAAATCTCCCAATACAAGTGAATTGTTATTTTTAGGTTCATTTAAATGTGTTTCCAATAAAGAAAAAAAATTATTTAGTGAGTTTCTGTTATTATCCGGCGATCTGTATATTGTTGAAATATTTAAATTGTATTGTTTAGTATTTATTTTGATACATAGTAGAATATTTTTTTCATCATTGTATATTTTTAGCATTTTATACTCAATTGTATTATGAATGAAGAGACTAACTCCTCCACCTCTTCTATTTTTCCTACATGCAAAAACTTTGTTATAATGTTTTATATTTACAAGATCAACTTCATCATCTGTAATCCAGATTTCAGTAAAAATTAGTAAGTGTATTGTTAATTTTAGACTATCTAACAGGAAAGTTAATTCATCTATTTTATATTTTAAACTACGAATGTTTACGTATAGAACTTTCAGTGTGTTTTCATTATCAAATTTCATATTATGTATATTTGAGACATTATTTGTAAGGGCATTTATAGGTAAAGTTTGGAGATCAATTTCATTGTTGTAAATCATTAAATATTTCTAAGTTTTTTTCTCGTAGTATTTGTATTGGTTTGGTGTTTTCTTTCTCTCTCACAAAAACTTTACCTTCCTTCATCCAACGAATTTTATAATTTTTTTCCTTTTGACATCTCTCGCTTTTTTGTATAGTAAACTAAAATAAGGGGTTAAGTGTTCATTTATAAATATAATTTTTGGGTTTGATCGCTCTGAGTTTGGAAATATTTCTTTAAACTGCAATGTCACATTCTTCTTTGCCGCCATAATTTTATTTTTAATTATCTACTTTTGTAGTATTTGATCTAATTTATCCATTATTGATACATTGCTTTGGATAAGAGATGTATTTCCAGCTACCACTGATGAGTTGTTAGGTCCAATTTGTCCTATAGATTTTCGGTTATTTCGCTTTATTTTGCAAGTTGGACACAGCCAAAATTTCTCCGGCTTTTCATGTAGAATGTTTAAATCTTCATTTACCAGACCAGTACATTTGTCGTGAAACCATTTTATGCACTCTCCATCGCATTGTATAGCATTATCCTTTTTTAAATTAATATTCTTATTGCACTTTTTACAACTTAGTTTGTTTGACATTTTGACAACTTTTTAACCGACCTGCGGCGCTCTAACTTGGTACGCTTGATGTTTTCCCTATGATGTTGATATAAATAATATGCTTATTAATATATGCTTTTATAGCTGTGATTACTAGTGGTTATCATGAATTATCTCGTGGTTATCCTGAAATATCTCGATGATTACGTTGTTGTTGTTATCTCCATTAGTGTCCTGTTTGGACTTTGATCCTCCCATAATTTAATATATATTTATATTTTTTTTTTATGAGTTCATTTTATTGTTAGAATTAAGGAATGTTTTGAGTTTATTAAATTTTATGAATCTATGTATATTATTTTTCTTTTTAATATTATATCTTTTTTTTCTTTTTTTGTTCTGTTTTTATTTTTAGTTTTTAATTTTATTAATATAATTTTGAACATTAATTGATTTTATTTAAATATTGAAATTTTTAAGTTATTTAATTTTTCATTAAATCTTTTTTCATTCCCTCCTGATACTCTTATTCTGTTTTTTCTACCTCTACGGAGAATAACACTTCACATTTTTCTTTTTCTACATATGTTATTATATCTCGTTTTTCCGAGAATTCAAAAAACTTTTCGTGTACGGTCATTGGTATCTTCTTGTACCTTCTATTATTTTTTACTTTTGTAATTTTTTTTAGTTCTTTATTTTTTGTTTTTAAATATTATTAAATTTCACACTCTTCACAAATATTTGTTTTAAAAAAAAAAAAAAACAAAAATTATACTTTTTATTTTAATCTACTTTTAATTTACTTTTTTTTTAAAACCGAACCAAAAACTGTCACGGTCGCTACGTAATAATTTAAAATACGCGTTTGGTTTCTGTATCATTACTGTTATTTTATTTCGCTTAATTTTACTATTTATAAGTTATTATTAATGCTACTAATACTAATTCATAGTTAATTTAATACAAATTATTATTTTATTGGCTTACAACACTAATACAATTTATGTTAAATAAAACAATAAGATTTGATAATCCATACCAATTACATTCTTATCGCTAATTATATACTTAATAAAGCATAGCATAATTATTGCATTCCTTAGGTTATTAACATTAAACAAAGAAAGTATCAAATGTGATTAATTATGATTTTTCAATGCGTTGCATACAATGTATGAATATATAATATTGTAGCATATCAAATTCATCTTCATCAGGTCGGTCAATGCATTTATATTAAAGTTATCAATGCATTTATATTAAAATTATAAATTTAGTAAAGAATGCAAATTCAACGAAAGGTTGACGACCTATACAGTTCTTATCTTTATATTTAATTCAATAAGGACAATTCATTAAGCTATACATTAGTTATGTATTTTATATTACAGTTGCATTATAAAATAATTACAGTTGCATTATAAAATAATATTTTTGGCCAATCTAAATGAAGTTTTTTCTAAATGGAAGCTTTTGCATAAATTCGAAATCTTTTAAAATAAAATAATGTGTTATTCGAGTACCCTCGACATTATCTCTCATACCCTAAAGGTTTCCCGTACTCCACGTTGAGAAACATGTAGTACGGGTACCCTTTCTCCAGGTATTTTTCCTATTCTCGTCGGATTATCAGGATTATGTTTTTGCAAAATGATGAATCCGTGAAATTTATTACATAAGTTTATATTCATATATAGCAAGTTAATATTCATATCTCCAAATATTTGCTTGTCTTTATATTTCGCGCTGTATACATCAAGTTTATTAATAAAATCTTCAATCCGAGTTTCGTGAGATCTGTGGGTAGGAAATAAAGTTAATGTTTTCTTTTACTAATGTTATTATTTTTGTTTAGTAAATTAATATTCATATCGCCAAAAATTAGCTCGTCTTTATATTCCGCGGTGTATACATCAAATTTATTAATAAAATCTTTAATAAATAATTAAATTAATATTTTCTTTTACTAATTTTACTACTAAAAAGCTATTTATGAAACACTTCTTTAACAACTAAGGTTGTGCTAATATTTTCTTTAATAAATATTGCAACCCCACAATAAGTGTCATCATAATTTATTGTTTTTATTGTTGTTTTTATTTAATTTCAACTATTTTTTACAGTTGTAGTTGTGCTAAAGCAAGATATCCGTAAATTTAAATAATTAATTATATGTAAAAGTGAGTATTGTAGTTTAAGGTTAATAGTAATAATTATAGTTAAACGTTTTGTAATCAAAATAAAAACTATTGTATGTAATCTGTGTTAAAAAAATGCGTTTTATTTGTAAGTAAAATTTTAATAGACATGAACAAATTTTATAAATTTTAATTAATAATTAAATATTTTATATCAAGATTGTACACCACTGTAACATAATTTAGAATAATAATTGAAATGATAACATAGTAAACAAAATATAAATAAAAAACATTTGAATTTCTTTAACAATTAGTGTGTTTATTTTTGAAAAGAAATCATATCACTCAAATTGGAAAACCGTTTACATAATGTACTTATATCTCTATGCATATTATTCTTTTGTTGATGACATAAAATTAAAGCGGTAAAATTTTTGTTGGCAGATATTCAATATTAATCTTATGTTTGTTTTGTATTTGTTTATAGTTTTTATTAGTTTTTATTTCTAATATTTTTGAATGAAAAAAATAATTTCCTAACATTTTTACTTAAACCATCTTTTTTCATCTTAATCAGTTCTACCGTTTCTAAGATACTGCTGTTCAAACCGTATACAAATTTTGGTAAAAATAAGATTTTAATTCACAATTTTCTATGAAAAATTGACTTTTTTTTATCATTCTACCCAAAAGCATTTTACTATAATTCAAAAACAAAAAGGACCACAGTAACCAATAAGGACTTCATAAAAAGAGGAAGAAAGGGGGAAAAAAATGTGTTCACAAAAAGGTATCCTTAAATTTAATTTTAAAATGAAATATTGAAAAAAGTGCATATTAAAACATTTTTGTTTTGTTTTAGGCACTCTGTACTCAAATGAGAAAACCTGTACTAATTTCAGTTATATCATCTTAAGGATTGTTTTTAGTCCTAACTTTTGGGACCACAATGGTGTTTATTGATCTAACAATTTTTGAGATATTTTTCGTCATTTAAACATGTAAAGTATGAATGAGCATTTTTTATTAAAATTGTTGTTTGAATTTCGAATTTCTAACCTCTGGTGGGACTATTTACCAAACCGTACCCATACTTATTATATACTGTTGAAAGGGGATGAAAAGATCTTTCTAACAGTATAAAAATAATATCGGATGTCTTTGAAAATTTATAAAGTATAGTGGTTTCTAGAAAGCCCAAAGAAATTTTTTTTTTTACCAAATTTTTTCGTTTGAAGTAAACTATCTCAGAAACGGTAGCACTGATTAAGATGAAACAAGATATTCATTAAACATAATAGTATGCCCCACAATGTTGTAAAAAATTGGTTCCTGTATACTATCGTAGACGAAAATATAACGGTTTAAGTAAAATACTACAAAATGTTAGGAAAATTTCTAAGTAATCAATTTGACCTTTAAATGACCTTTACGCCAAAAGTCCCTAGGTACTGTTATGTAAAATTACAAGAAAAATCGGACAATGTACCTTAAGTAAAGTATATCCTAAAATTTAATATAAATCTCGTGTGGTAGTTCAAGTTTTTAACTTTAATATTAAGTACCTAAAATAATAAATAGTTATTGTTTATTTGGATTTAGAAATAAAAAGTGATTGGAACGAAAAAAAAATGTTAATTATCCATTGATATAAAAAATATCTAATTGTTTCATTTGTATAATTTATGAACTGAGATGTTTGAAGAATGCAGTAGTTCAAGTTTTATTTAACCCAATATTAGATGAGGTACACTTAACATCTTTAAATTTGATTAATAACATATCAATCAATTCCTAATAAAGTTAAATATATCGAGAATAATTGAATAAATATAATTTATACTAAATTTTTTCTATAACCAATTCGAAGTGTGGAGTAAAAATAAAATTTAATTGAATGTTAAAATGAGGTTAAAACTCTTACAAAATTGTTCAAAATGTTGCTTAAATAAAACCAACTAAAAATAAGTTGTATAAGAAAAATAATGAATTAATCAGTGTTATTAAAATTATATACAGAGTTAATATCATTATAATTATTAATATTGTAAATCTTAGATTCCTTGATTTGAAGTAAGAAGATACTACTTTTTCTTTTCCATAAGAATTCCATGTTATGATAATCTTTAATTTTTTAGCTTCATTATACCGTTTGACCTACAGAGAAGACAATTGGTGACGAAAACAGATTTCACTATTCCCCTTCACTATATATCTAGATTTCACTTAGATTTAACTTGGTTCAACAATTTCTACTAATCCAAGCGCTGACCTACAACTTTGATATTTTGGTCCCGGGAGAGCTTTTACTAAAAAATCTACTGGCATAATTTCGGTAGGCATAAAGGCTATTTCAATTTTTCCCTCGGCAACTGCATCTCGTATAATATGGAGTCTCACATCTATATGTTTCCTTCGATTATGGAAAATAGCATTTTTCACCAATTGCTGCGCACCCAGATTATAATTGAAAATTTTTAATTTAGACTCTGGCTCTCCAAAAACAATTAAAATATTTTTAAGAAACAAGACTTCTTTCGTAGTTTCACTTACCACCATATATTCAGATTCTGTGATGAATAGTGCCATCGTTATTTGTTTGCGTGACTCCCAGCTAATACTTGTTTCTGACATTTTAAAAACATACCCAGTGCATGATTTACGATCATCAATCGAAGATCACCAATATGAATCTGCATAACCAATTTACTCTTATTTGTTTTGTTTAAAAATAAAACCATGATTAATTGCGCCTGAGAATGACACTTATTAAATTGACTTAACATACTCACCACAAAAGCCATATCTACATACAGCAAAAGCCAGTCGAGTTGAAACTGCTAAGTACTTTAACGATCCGATAAGATTTTGATAAGGATATTGTGCTTCACAAGAAATTCCCATTTCCTTTTGCAATTTTTGGTTTACATCTAAAGGTGTTGTCATTGGCTTACATTGGTCCATATTACATTTTTTCAATATTTGATTTGCTTATTCTTTTTGATTCATAGAAATTTGTTTATTGTCTGAGCTCTGGCTAAATTCAATTTCTAAACAGTTGCGAACAGGACCTAAATCTCTCATTTTAAAGTTTGTTGTGAGTTTATATTTTATCTCTTATATCCAAAGTTCTTTGTTTGAAAAAGGTAGGTGATCGTCCACGAAAACAGCTATAACAATTGTGTTTTCTTGAAATTTTTTAACATACATATTATGCACATGGTTCTGAACATGTTTTATTTAATCTAAGTTTCTTTAATTCTTTTTCTAATTTAAAATACCATTGTCTACCAGTCTGTTCCAAACCGTATAAGGATTTCTTCAATAAACACACAGACTTTTCTTCATTTAGATTCTTTATCCATGATTTTGTTTTAGTTCGAATTTTTTCGTTAAGTCTTTCAGCTTTCCAAATCTTTGAAATCCATATTTTCTTTGAATAATTCTGGCATTTCAATATATACTTGTGCTTCTAAATGCCCATGAAGATAAACTGCCACTACTTCCATTGGATATACTTTACATTCATTTTGAACGGCTAAACCTTATAGAACTTATTATTATAACTGGTACGAATATTTCATTATACTCTACACCTTTACGTTGGGCAAAACCTCGAGCCACTAACATCGCTTTATTTTTTTTAAATTTGTTGTTGTATCCCGTTTAGTTGACAAAACAAATCTGCTGGTAATACAATTAGCATTTGAAGGACGATCAACTTTTTCCCACGTTTCATTTTTTGTTAATGCGATGTTTTCTCACGTTCTCGCTATTTAAGGCTTTTTCCAAAGTCATTTAATTTGAACTGATACTAATATTTGCTGTTTCATATTCGCATTTAATTTGATTTGGATACTTTTCAATTATAGTTTGATTTTTTTGATTTTTATTAATTTTTGACGTCCTTTAGTAGTATAGATATGCAGGTTCTGGCGTATGTGACAGAGTGGGGGTTGTGTCTTTGCTAAATTCAGCAATATAAAATATAAGTAAGTTTATTAATTGGTTTGTGTTCATACTTAAATCGATGAAAAAGCTCGGTAGCAGTTAGAGAGGCTTAAATCCATAATTATTATTTAATTAATTAATTTTAAATATAGTGTCTTTACCGATTTGAGCAATTTAAAATATAAGTAAGTTTTTTCATTGGTTTGTATTCACACTCAAATCGACGCAATTTGATAATTTTAAATATACTCAAGTTAAACACTTTAAATTTGAGCAAGTTAAAACATACTTAAGCTTCTTCATTAGTTTAAAAATAAATTGTTTTAAATCCATAATTATTATTATTTAATTTAGGAATTTAAAATTTATGTAAGCTTCTTCATTCAAACTTAAACCGGTTTAAAATATAAATATTATTATTTAAATTAGGAAGTTATATTTTCCAAACAGAATGTAAATTTATTTTATACAAATATTTTTGAACTTTAAATTAAAGGTCTTTAATTTTATTTAAACGATTGAATTTATATTGAATAAATTATTATTATTAATAATAAATTATTATTATTATTATTATTATTACTTTCATTATTATTATTTAATTTTAGTAGGTAAGTTAAAAAACACATTGTTTTTTTTTTATTTAATTGCATTTCTTTTGTTTTATTAAAATTACAACAATAAAAAGTAATGCAACATTTGTTTTATTCAAATGAACATTGTTTGCATTTTTTGAATTCTTTGCATTCTTTGCAATGTTGACATTTGTTGTTCATTTCATTCTTTGCATTGTTGAAATATTAATTATTCTATGATATAATAAAAATGTATATAAACTTAAACTGCACTTTCAAAATAAAAATAAAAAAATATTTCTCAATCCGTACGGACATTGCATCTGGAAAAAATAAAATGAGAAATTCTTCTAATATTCATAGGTTTTATAAAGTTGAACCTAGAATTAAATTAAAATCTAAGCAAAGAGGAGGGCCTATTCACCATAGAGATAATTCTGAAATATCAGATTTATTGGATTAAACATTAAAAAAAAAATTTCAAAATATACCTAGTTAATAAAAGGATAAAGTCCCCAGGCATAGGTATTTATTTTATTAGCTAATATAAATCTTTTTTCATCTAAACTACTTAAAGCTATTTTATTTAAATATTGTTTGTATATTGTTGTAGTTTGGATTTGAAAACCTTCATATTTCTATAAATAATGAAGTTGTTATATACAGATTCTTTAAAATGTTCGATATTTAAATCATTAACAACATATTTTGTAACAGTCTTCGCTTTTTTAATTGTGTCATCTTGTTGTCTTTTAATAAAGTACATTTTGGAACGTAGACCTATAAATTCCGTAATTATTTTTCCGTTCATTTCGTCTTTAAATAACCCAATACTTTTTTATTTAATTGAGACAAATTATATGCGTTATCTTTAGGATAATCTGAGGTATCGAAGTATGTAATAAGATCTGGTTTTATATCACTATAATAATCGTTTGAAGTTATAGTATATATAAAACTATCTGTATCTATATAATTTAGAGCTAAATAGTTTTGAAATTTAGGTTTCACATAATTATAATGGAATTGATTCATTAATAATTTTGATTGATCTAAAATTGAAAATCCTATATGTATATATGTTTGTTATAATGTACTACAGTTTTCTTCAATTCTACAGCTACTAAATCAGATTCAAAAATTGATATGCTATTGAAATTAGGTTTTGATATGAGAGCTGCAGCCCCTAAATGCCTTCCTTTATTTTCCCATGAAGTAGCTATTTTGATTATTCTTCTGTTATCAACATTTTCGATTGTTTTTTCAAAAAACAGCATTATTCATTAATTTAAAAATTTATTTTTCAAATATGCTTTTAGCATTTTCCCTGTTTGTAGTATTTAAATCAATATATTTTTGTAGCCTCTGTGAATTTTAAAACTCTACTGTGTATTCTTTTCAACTAAAGCCCATTTTCATTACATTGTTTAAGATTTCTATAATGTATTATATAATTTCTTTTATTATTTAAATTAATCAACAATTTTTTTGTTTTTCCTGCCGGAGGAATACAATTTACAGGGCAGAAGGGTAAATCATTGGGAAGATCATGAAGACTTTCCATGTAATCTAAATCTACTTCCAAAAATTACCAAATTCTGAAACGTTTTCTATTTGTGAAACGTCTATTAAATTATCAATCCACTGAAAATCTTTATATGGCATATACTGTGGCATAGCCCAACCATATAAGTTATTTGTATCTATATTAGTCACGTATTTAGATTCTTTATTTTGATTGAATTTATCTTTCGTATATTTATTGTTAGCTACAGAATGACGTAAAGAACATTGACTAATCTCTCCATGTATTCCTGATTTTATAAAATTATACATATTTATATCCGTAAGCAGTTTTAATTCTATTTTGGTATATTTAAGCATTGCCTGCCAAGAAAGACCAGAAGCAGTGTAAAAATTTGCAGGATCTAAATTATAAATATTCATACACATTTTTCTAAAATTTTCGAAAACATCTGTTAATATTAAAACATCTGTTTTTAAATATAATTTTAAATAGTCCAGCAAATTTTTACATTTGAAAGCATTCCATACTGTATTTTAAAAATATAAATTTAGAAAATGTTTCGTTCTACAATACTACCGAAACTCTTCAGTAAGCAAGTAGTATTGATATGCTTAAACAAATCCTAATTTTAAAGTTCAACAAGTCTTACTACTTATAAGAAAATTTCAGAAAATCTTCTGTGAGGTAATAACAAGTTGAAAATATTCGTAAAAAAGTTTAAAGTTAAAATAATAAAAAATTAAAAAATAAAAAAAAAATTTTTTTAAAGTTTTTCTTTTTTTTTTTATTATTTTTGGTTTTTAGTTTTAATAAAAACCTTTCCAGGGATAATAGTGGATACTATGTTGATACATATTTTGTATCTATGTAGTCAATAATTTCAAATGAACACTCATTTGATAAACGTGTAAAAACAGTAAGGTGTAAAAAATTTTAAATTTATTTAAAAATAATAAAAAAAAAAAAAAATATTTTTTCAAAAATTTTTTTTTGAATCAATGTTTTGGCAACGGTCTCCGAAAGTCCGGAAGTCCGACAACGGTCTCCGAAAGTCCGACGATGGTGTTAGAAAGTTTAGATCAGAACACTGTCAAGCCAGTCGTGTAACCTGGTGATTGCGCGACTTAAATTGCTATCGTAGGTATAAATTAAAGGTTGTTGGTTCGTTTTAATACAGTAAAGAGTAAAATCAGCAGCAGGAAGGCAATAAGTTGATCTAGAATTTGTTATTGGAACAATAAGCAATATTTTTAAAAAAAAAAAAAAAAAAAACTGAAGATTCCTTGATACCAATGCTGTTTATCTTTATACTGATTCGAAGAGTTAAGTAGTTATGCTAAACAGCAAAATGCATACAAAAATACAGAAATTAATGGTCTTGAATGGAATACACTGAAATTAAAAATATCTTAGAGGAACATTTAACATCATTCGATGTCATTTACGTAAAAGGATATCAGAAAAAGGAATTTTTAAATAAATTTGTTTCGAGTTCAGTGGTAGAAGTTATCAATTTAGATCAATTCCACCTCTTAACAAGCTAAGAAATTTCATAACCATTTGCCCTCACCATTGCAATACGAAAAATTTACAGAGATGTGCTATGAAAAATTATATATATGTATTTAATAAAAGAATTGGTTCTAAAAAATATTTGTTTTATTTATTGTTGACCAATATAATTTTTCTGACATAAATATTGGTATTTCATAAAATAACCAAATAGTTACACTGAGCTATATGTAAATTCATTGGAATGTAAAAATCTTCTTGTTCGAGTTTCATTTTGTTCTTTTCAATACATTTCTCAAAATATTTGTATACATATTCTCGTACATTCAGTTCAGCTCCATTTTTATATGACATCACCGCTTGTATATAGTCCAACATAAGACAAAAGCATTTCATCTAGTTATAAAGTAAGTTTTTTAGTTTTCAATTTTATCGAAATTTCTTTTGAATTTAATTTTTCTTGACTCTTTTTAAAATCATTGCAAAATGTATACCACTCCAAATAATTCATCTCGCAAATGACTTTATTATTTCGTTGCATCAAAATTAAAAACATTAAATCCAATTTGTAATTTTATTGTTTGTTTTTTATCTAAATAATAGATATAGCTTAATAAAAGATTTTGCGAAAAATTGCTAACTAATGTGTCGCCTTTTCAACAGAAGTGTCGGTGGTTATTATTAAAATACCTGGTTTTGAAATATTTTGAGGTATTTTATCGAGAACAAAAACATCTTTAAATAGTTTACGTGTTACATTACGTGTTACGTTACGTGTTACATTTTAACACTTCAGTTATCCCTATTACATTTTAACACTTTAGTTATCTGAAGTGTTTTCATTGTCTTGTAAACGAAAAATGTCAATTAGACGAGTATTTCCTCTAATATATATATGCTGCTAAAAATTCTGCTTTTAGTTTTCCATTTGTTTTCCATTCCATTTCCAAAAGAGTAATTCTCGATGTCTGTTCTTTTTAAAGCTCTGATAAGAAATTTTTGTACTTTAGTTCTTTTACAAAAAGTTGACATTTTTCTTTTATTCCAGCTACAGCAATATTTTTTATAAATATTGTGTTGCTATCGTCCGTACAGAACGATAAGTCTACTATAACAGACGTCATTGTATAATGAGGGGAAACAAAATACTATTCATCCTTTTATATGTTTAAGAGACATTACGATTTTTCTCAATTTAAATATTAAAACAAATTCTGGAAATACAATGCATGTTAAAGTTGAGCTTAATGGTGAACTTAGTCTTGCTTTAATTTTTAGTGTTCCCTGATGTAAAAGGTTTTGACAAGAATCTGTTGTTGATCCATCTGCCGATAAATTGAAAGCTAGTATTGTGTAACCTTTTGTAAACATTTCTTTTGTAATCTGATGTCCTCAATCAGAGAGATGTATACCAGTTCCACTAAACAATGTTAACGAGCATACGTGAATTATAATAATTACTGCTTGAAAAGTTTGTTTTTATAGGAGAATTAGGTACAGACATTCCACTTAAATATATTTGAAACTGCGAAAGATTTTGATGATCGAAAAAATATGGATTTTTTTATCTTTTCCCATTAAAGTTTTCATTGTTTACCATACAAAATATAATAGCATTAAATACAATAGCTTTTGTAATGATACTTTGCATTTGCCTTTTCTAATACTGTATTATGCGCCAGCAATATATTAGAATAATTGACAGTGACATGTTTCATGTATAAACTAGGTTCATGAATCTTTAAATAACTTTCATCTAAATCATTGAAAAATAGAATAAAATCTTGTTTTTCTAATGGTAGAGTAATTCTCATGTCAACATTATTTAAAAGTAGTGTAAGAGTTTCTTCAATAACTACATGTAGTTTTTCCATCAATTCCACCACTGCAGAGTTATTACATAATTTCTGTCTTGTTTTTAGAGCCATTATTGTTAAAATCATTAACGTTAGTTTTATCTAAATCCCAACCAGATGCTTGACTAGCATCGCTGCGTGTTTGACTAGAATCGCTACCATAATTTAGTAAAGTTGTTAGGTATGCCTTGTAATTATATAATGAATCGGATGGTGTTATGTTTTCTAGTTAATATAACATCGCATTGTTTGATGATGGAGTGTAATAAATTATTTATAACACTTGATTGTGGAGCTGGTTTAATATCAGCTCCAGTTTCTATTTTGTCATTTACACTCCAATTTAGTTCATCTTTTTCTAATATTTGAATTTTAAACTTTATATAGGTACTGGATAAATCTCTATAAGTATCTCCGTTTCCAAGTGATACAAATTTAATGGTTGACGGTGATGCTTCTAATGAGACTAAAGGATTGTATGATATTTTTTTTGAACGTAAAATGCATGTTTGAACTGGTAAAGAAGCGAACATATCCAGTTCAGATTTCATGCGCTCCATTTTAATTGAAGATATCTGATGTGTTGCTTAGATTTTTTCGTCGCTTCAACTTAAAGTATTGTTTTTTAGAAACTGTACGTCTTTTTATAGGTTTCCGTTTTTCACCATACATTGAATGTAATTGATTAACCATGGATTTTCGTAAATTTTTAATACCACTTTTAGCTTGATCAATTACTGACTCTTTCATATGTGCAGATGCAATATCAGATGCAATATCAATATCACCAAAAATGTTTTTACTTGTGTTTACAGCTTCCTTTTCAAAAAGATTCCAGCCAGATGAAAGAACTGGTTTCAAATAACGAAATAAACTTCCAAATATGTTTCCTAAACCAAGACCAGACTGTATAGTTGGATAAAATTGTAATAAAGGCCCAATATCATTAATTCCTCCTCCTACTTGAGAGCAATAATATCTCACGTAAGCTCGTTCCATGTTTGATTGAATATCTTATTTGGGTAGTAGTATTTATATTATTTGGCATTCAATGCTTTTTAAAGTGTAAGACAATTTTGGTTCGATAGTAACTTGAAACAAAATTTATTGCATCACCTGTATTTCATAAAATAGTCTGGAATATTTACACTGAGCTTAGCTATATGTTAATTCATAGAAATGTAGAAATCTTCTTGTTCAAGCCTTAGTTTATTTTTTTCAATACATTTTCCAATATATTTAAAAATATATTCATGTACATTTCATTCAGTGCCACTGTTGTATAACATCACTGCTTGAATAAAATCCAACTTGAGACAAAAATTAGGGTACTCCTCCATTTGTAGAGTGATTTTTTTAGTTTGTTCATTAGTATTAAATGTTATGGAAAGTCTTTTAGACCATAATCTGCCTTCGTGGTTAATAAAGTTCTGATAAAATGCATACCATTCTAAATAATTCATACGGAAAACAACTTTTCGATGACGCTGTTTGTTTTAAACATTTTTTCCACCTTTTTATCATTTTTAAGTGTGGATGATATGAATAAATTAATAAAATTTTTCATGAATATACGATAAATCTACTAGATGTCACATGCCATTTTCAAATGAATAGAGATGGTCCACTAAACTTTATTTTATATGCTTATGTAGACGTTACGATTTTTATCAATTTCGATATTGGCATCGAATTCTGCAATCACAATACATGTTAATGTTGAAGTTAATGGTGCATTGAGTCTTGCTTCAATCTTCACTACACCCCGGTTTAATAAACTTTGACATGTATTAGTTCCCGAGTATTGTATAACCTTTTGAAAAAAGTTCTTTTGAAATTTGATGTCCTCTATCAGAAGGATATATACCTGTTTCGCTAAATAATGTTAAATATGCACGAGAATTGCAAAAATTATTCGATGTAAAACTTGTTTCAATTGCAGAGTTTGTTGTAGGCACTCCATTTACATATAATTGAAATTGAGTTAGATTTTGATGATCGAAATGGTCTAGATTTTTTGATCTTTTACAATTGAAATTTTCATTATTTACCATACAAAATACAAGAGCTTTTGGTATTTGCCCTATAAATATATTGTCTAATGATATGTTAGAAGTGTTAGCTGGAATTGTAAATGTTTTGATTTCAGTTATGGTATAAAAATATTTCGTGTTAGTCTGTTTCAGTACAGTTTATGTGCGATTAATATGCTAGGATTAATTGTTAAATGTTTCATATGTAAAGTAGCTTCGAGAATTTTTAAATAACTTTCATCGACATCGTTAAAGAAAATAAAAAAATCTTGTTTCTCTAATGCTAAAGAAATTCGAATGTCAACATTATTTAAAAGTAATTGGGAAGTATTGTAATGTAATTTTCCCATTAATTCTACTATTGCAGAATTGTTTTATGATTTTTGTCTTGATTTACTTAGAATATAATTCACTTACTTAGAATATAATTTACTTCAATATAACTTTTACTTTAAATAACTTTTAATTGTTCTTATTAATTTTGGTATGTAATCAAATTTTAGTTAACTATTAATTTTATTTACAAATATGAATGTAGGTCAATAATTAGTATTGTGTCAATGTAACTTAAATTTTATTTATTTAATTAATGCAACATTAACAATCTTCACAACTGTTTTCTTTGTATATAAACGTATATAAACGAACAACTTAAAGTATTCTTTGTAATGTAAAATGTAATGTAAAATGTAAATGTAAAATTTGTTTTATTTATTCTTTTATCAGAAAAAACATTGTTCCTTCGAGCCTAAAAAAAAAAAAAGATAATAAAAATAATTTATTGTAACTAGTGTTTACATTATTATCTATAGAACTACTGTCTATAGAGATATATAAATTTCAGGTTTACTAGCTGTATTATAAAGCTACAAATTAACTACTTAATTAGAAATCTACAGGAGTTGTTTCTAAATCTACTGTATCTGCTGTTGTGTGATGCCACTACAAAACTACAAATCAATTATCTAAAGTGTTACAGGGGGAGTTTAATTTAGTTTCACCTCTCATTTAAAAGATAAAAATTTTTAAACATGGAATAACCTATCAAAGATCAAAGGCTATTATATATAGGTCAAGAATGCTAACCAATTTCAAAAAAGATTCTTTAAGTAGAAAAACAAGGGAAAATGCATCAGCGAAACTTAAAAATCTAGATGAACTATGGCAAAGAGCTGTAGAAAATGACACGAACATTCAAGCATTTAATGATGATGAACATGCATATTTTAAAACGGAGAGTTTTGCTAAGATGAAAATTCTTGTGGAGCAGATAAAAATGAATTAGAAAAATTCTTTTCAATGCAATAAAGCAAGAAGAAACGGCAAAATTACTTAAGGAAAGAAATTATCTTGTGAGTAGGCAAATCATTTTGATTGCAATAATAAAAAGAATATTTGTGCGAATTCAGGATAAAATTGAAACAGAGTTATCTCAGAATATAGAATTTCAGAAACTACAGAATTAGGTTGGAGAACTAAAAGATTATATTAACAGTCTCATAGATGAAAATATAAAACTGAGTAATGAAAACAAGATGTTGCAAGATGAAGTTAAGTGCAATAAAGTTGAATTAGAAAAATTTAAACAGAACAAACTTAATAAGCAAATTGAAATCAATGGTATAATTGACTCAATAGATAATCTCCATTCAGTTGTGAAAATAATTGCAGAAGAAACTGGAGCAAACAACGATATAAAAAACATATACGTAGGAAAAAGCTTAACAAGAACTGGTGAACCAAGTAAATTAAAAATAAAATTCAAGACCTTAGAACAAAAACAAAATTTTTAGGAGCAAGCAAAACGAAAAGATTGTCTATGCATATATTAAATAAGTCAGAGGAAATGAAGAAACAGTTTATTTTCATTAACGAAAGTCTAACATCCTATTTTAGTTATTTTTATAAGAAAGCAAGGGACTTAAAGAAAAATAACTAAATTGAATTCGCATGGGTAAAAAATGGCAAACTATTTATTTGGAAAACATCCAGTAGTAAAATCATAAGAGTTCTCCAAGAATCTAACTTAAATGTTGAATGATTTATCATTTAGTTTGTCTTTTAAAACCCATGTAAAAACAGACATACATAATATATGTGATATTACCTTAGATGAACTCACTTAAAATCTTATATCTCAACGCTAGAAGTATAAAACACAAAATAGATGATATATAGCTTAGTTACTAGATTGCATTAAATATACAGTTCATATTATTATTATAACTGAAACATGGATTATGGATGAGCATATCGATTAAATAAATATAAATCACTATAATAAAATATTCTCCTGTAGGAAATCCAGAAGTGGAGGTGGTGTTGCAGTTTTTGTGCGTAAAACTATCACTCCAACAACTCAAAATATTTTATGTAATGAATACAGTAGTCTCATTAGTATTAAAATTAATTTTAACAATAAAGACTACAACATTACTGCTATTTATAGGCCACTTGATAATTCCACTATCCTCACGAATAATTTTTTTAGAATATTGGAGGATCATTTGAATAACCTAAAAAGCAAAAGAAGTATAATTATTGGTGATTTTAATTACAATATAAACAATACAACTGACAACAATATCCAGAATTATAAGGTAATTGTCAACACAAATGCATACTTTTTCTGCCATAAGGAAATCTCCAAGCCAGTCTCAAATACTTGTATAGATCACATTTTGACCAACGATTTAAATGCAAATGTAAATATTAATATTTTTCATACGGATATCTCAGATCATTTAGCAATATTGACTGAATACAAAAATATTAAAATTGATCGCCAAAAAAATGTAAACAAAAAGCTGATAAAAAATGCTAATGTGCTTACTGTCAAAAATCAATTAAAAGACTACAGTATATATGACATCAGTGTAGATGATATCTCAAAACAATTAGTAACAAATGTCGAAAACATAATTAATGCTGCTGCTGTCGTGAAAAAAAGTTGTAGTAGTTGAAAATACAGTGCACCTTGGATTAACAGAGAGTGTGTAGAATTAATAAGAAGGAAAAAATATTGGTTCAAGAAAACAGTGCAAAACAGGGATGAAGAATATTTTAAATCAAAATACAAATATTGGTCTAACAGATTGACGGCATTAAAAAGAAAAGAGAAATATATGATTCTAAGAAATTTGAAAGAGCTGGAAGAGATTTACGAAAAAAATGGTTTTATGTAAAGGAAATGGTTGGCGGCACAAATACTCAAATATGCGAACTACTAAAGAATGCATCAACAGAACAAAAGCTTCAAAGAATAGAGGAATTCAATCAAGTGATGAAGTGTAGCTGAAAAAATGGCAAAAAATTACAATCAGCTATATTTTCTAACAATACAAACAAATAGTACATTTAAATTCAATTTAATCGACAAATACAATACGTTGAAGCTAATAGACAGCTTTCAAAACAAAAATTCGGCTGGAATTGATGGAATTTCTATGAGAACAGTAAAGTACTGCAGAATGGAATTGGTCGATAATATTATGAAGCTCATAAATGCTTCATTAAAGGAAGGGAAAATGCCAAAATCTATGAAAATAAATAAAGTAGTACCAGTTTATAAAAAAAGCGGTGATCCAAAGGATATTAACAGATATATGCCAATTTCAATTTCTACAGTGTTTAGCAAATTAATTGAAACATACGTGAATAACCAAATTGCTGAATATTTACAAAAAGAAAACCTTATCAGTAGCAAGCAGTACGGTTTTAGAAGGAACTCAGTGCACCTATTACATTATTTGATCTGGTATCTCTGTATCTCTGATATACAAGGAGGAATTGACAAAAACAAAACTGTTGCTGTAATATTTTTTGATGTAAGCAAAGCATTTGATTGCGTAGATAGAAGCATAGCAATTAGAAAATTACGCGAACTTGGTATTAATGGAAGAGAACTTGAGTGGTTTAAAAGTTATTTTGCAGAAAGAGCTCAATACACCGAAAGTGAGAATCTAAGAAGTAGCATACATGATACCAAGTTTGGTATAATACAAGGGAGCTCGCTGGGGCCTACATTATTCTTATATTACATAAATAGCCTACTAAAACTGAACATTAATGGTAAAGCATCCATGTATGCGGATGATCTCGCTATACTATATACAGAATCGTCAAAACAAAGCTTGGAAGTGGTTATAAATGAAGATATGAGAAAATTAAGCGCATGGATCAATATGCACAAACTGACAATAAATACAAATAAAACCAAATACATGTTTTTTAAGTCAAAGATATACGATAACATGTATATCAGGTATAATGGATGTCAAATTGAAAAAGTCAGTGAATACAAATACTTAGGTGTAATAGTTGATAGCAACTTAAACTGGGCTGCTCAAATAAACGAAAATATTAGAAAAGCTAAAAAGAATGCGGGATTAGAGAACTATTAGAGAACTTATAAAATATAAGCTTGTACTCCAAACACACCTGATAGTAACTAGCAATATTAATACAAATATCAAGCAGATAATGAACAATAAGTTTCACACATACAACACAAGATCAGCACAAATGATTAGAATCGTATCTTCAAACATTAGATTTAATAGACAAGATGTAATATATAATATAGGTTGCAAATACTACAATGAACTATCGAAAATTTTAGCATAAACATATTTAAAAATAAACTCAAGAAATTTTATTTGAAGAGCTATGATAACAACTGTAGATGAGTAAATTATGAACTAAGAATACTATATATTTATGTCTGTTTACAGATATTATGTCTATTTTGTTTCTTATATAACTAATTATTGTTTTCTTTTTTGTTATTATTTTTAAATGATTAACTTTTGTTTTTATTTTATTTTTTTTTTCTTTTGTTCTGTAGTTTTCATTATGGCACTTTTGTAATATGTTAAATACTTCGTAAAAAAAAAAAAAAAATTGTTCAGATATACTTTGTTCGTCCTTATTGCTCATTTGAGATAAAAAATATAAATAAATAAATAAATAATACATTTACTTGTTGAGAAATTAGATAAAGAGTCTCATAGACTATATGAGCAATCATTAAATTCACCTCGAGAACCTCACCACCTTTTCGCGTTTTTGGAAAATAGATTCCAAACATTGGAATCATTTGAAGGAAAATCTTCAACGTAGCAAAAATTAAGAACATATTATGGAAGTTCTATTAATCATAAATGTGCTGTGTGCCATTAAGACCACAAAATTTATCAGTGCGAAAAGTTCAAGGGTTATAATGAACAACAAAAATTCGAATACGTTACAAAACATAAGCTATGCAAAATATGTTTAATGCCAGGACATTTTACAATAAACTGTAAATCTTCATTTACTTGCAAAATATGCAACAAGCGTTATCATACATGTTTACATAGAGATATAACTGCCAATAATAAACCAAGGATAGCAAACGAACAATCTAGAGACGTTCAAATATCAGCACATTCTTCATCTAAAACTCCAAATAAACTGTGAGCTATACTTCCAACTATCTAAAGTGCAGCTCTTTTCGTTTTCCAGTAAGCTTATTTTGATGATGTATTAATTGGTTAGCGTTTTCTACTTCTACATATTAATGACATAATTGAAATATAATGGGATTACAATATTCTTCGAATTCCACATCGCTTGCATATTTGTCACAAACATCTTTCAGGTAATATATTGAGATTTTAATGCTTTCTATTTGATGATAATATGGAGCTAAATTAAAATGAAGCAAAAAAATCCACTCACTGCTATATATATCTGTATCTGCAACCTTTTCAAAGCAAATTCCTTGTTTATTATTGAAGGATATATCAGTATAACATTTAACAGTATTTTTATTGTCTCCTAATACTAATAATTCGTCATATGGCAAAAAACTTTTAGCAACAGCACTCGTTGAAATACAAAGAAAAGACGGCTCTTACGTTAAACTCAGCGCACTAATTTATCCGTGTTCGGAGGCAACTTTAATAACAGAAAATAAGGCACAACAGTTGCAGCTGAAAAAAACATAAAACATCTGCATCTATATCAAGCGTAGGTACATTAAAATGTGATATATTTCAATACATGATAGTAATCAATATACGTTCAAAAATTAAACCAAATACTTACATATACGAAAATGCGTTTGTATTACCTAATTTAACGAGTAATCCATCGGAAAATCTTACATCTTATCAGTCCTGGGAACACATTAACGGTCTAACATTGGCAGATCCTTACTTTTACCAATCTAAACCGATAGATATTATACTCGGAGCAAGTGTTTATGGGCAGATTATTTTAAACCATGTAATTAAGGGAAAAAGAGGTACGCTAATCGCTCAAAAAACAGAGTTTGGATACATCTTGACAGGAGAAATCATGCAAGAACAATCAACAAATTCAATAAAGTGTCATGTTAGTGAGATTGATATCGGAAAAGTACTATCAAAATTTAGGGAAAGTGAAGAGCTTAACCCAGAGAAGGTATCGTCAACTAGAGAAATTGAATGTGAGAAATTCTATCAGACAAGACATCGTCATGCGGAAGATGGAAGTTATACGGTTCGATTACCACTCATGAAACAACCAAATAAATTAGATTTTAATAGTTCCAAAGAATTGGCCATGGCAAGATTGTATCAAGTAGAACGCAAATTTAAATATGATTAATTACTCGAAAAACTGTATAAAGATTTCATGAATGAATATAGCAAGCTTGGTCATATGGTACTAGCAGAAAATGACGATCAGATACTACTACTTACCATTTATTACTTACATAATATATTACCATACTATAAATACTACTTACCATTTATTACCTCAATTAAGAGTAGTTTTCGACACCTCCGCTGAACGAAGCACTACAAAAAGCTTAAATGATTATATGATGACAGGACCTAATTTACAACAAAACTTAGTAGAAATCTTATTAAGATGGCGAATATACAAAATTATTTTCACAGTTGATATTGAGAAAATGTATCCCCAAATAAAGGTAAATAGCAGACATCAAGATTATCAAAGAATTTTTTCAAGAATCAATTCAACAAAGAAGCCAATTAAGGAATATAAATTAATAACCGTTACATACGGAGCTGCTGCATCATCTTATCTACCAATTAAAATATTACGTCTACTGGCTGCAAATGACGGTCACTTATTTCCGTTGGCAGCTAAAGTAATTTTAAATGATACATATATGGATGATGTTGTTTCAGGAGCAGATGATTATGTTAAGACCTGTTCCTAATCTGTTAAGACGAATACCAGCAGAGCTAAGAGAATCTGGAAACAGTATCGATTTTGATGATGGTGAATCAATAAAAGCATTAGGACTTCGCTGGGTACCGAATTTCGACAAATTAAAATTCAATATTAATATTAAACCAGACCCAGAAATTATTACTAAACGATAGATATTTGTCTGAAGCTCCGCGCATCTTTGATGCAATAGGATTACTTTCTTCTATAACCATTAAAATAAAATTATTGTTTCAAGAAATATGGGTAGAACAATCGGATTGGGATGATGCAGTTTCTGATAAAGTATTAAAGGAATAACAAAAGATTAAAACCGAATTACCATCTATTGAAAAACTTAAACTTTCACATTGGATTGATTATGAAAGTTCGGTAGGAACTTGTGAATTACATGGATTTTCAGATGCTTCCAAAAAGGCGTACGGTGCAGTCGTATACCTACGAACATTGAAAGCAGATGGTCAAATTACAGTAAATCTTGTTACAGCAAAAATAAGGTAGCGCCACTAAGATCACAATTAGCATTTCCAAGATTAAAGTTATGTGGCGCCTTATTATTAGCCAGATTGATGAAAAAAGCCAAGCACAGTTTAGATATTGACAATATAATGTCATTTTCTTGGACAGATTCTACAATTGTTTTATCGTGGCTACAAGGAGATCTACATCATTGGAAAACATTTGTTGGCAATAGAGTATCAGAAATACAATCGATATGAGAGGTCGGACATTGGTATCATGTCAGCTCACAAGCAAACCCAGCAGATCTAACATCACGAGGAATTTATCCATCAAAATTGCAATATAATTCTTTGTGGTGGGAAGGTCCCACTTGGCTAAAACAAAAAAATATTAGACTCTCAAAATCAGCAAATTATCAAACAACTTTAGAAGAAAAATCAAAAATCAAACAATCCATTTATTGACATGCTATCATCAAAATATTCATCTTTAACAAAGCTACAAAGAATTTTTGCTTATTGCAAACGTTTTATATCTAATCTCAAACTTCAGAAGGAAGATCGTAATAAGGAAAGTTTAACTACTATCGAAATAAAGACGGCAACGATACATCTAGTGCAAACTATACAAATATAATACTTTAAAGATGAAATCAAATGTCTTTTAAATCATCGTCCAATGAAGAAAAATAACAACTTATTAAACCTTAATCCATTTTTAGATGAAAACAAGCTTCTTCATGTCAGAGGAAGAATTACAGAATTTGAAACTAGCTACAAGCGAAAACATTCATTTATCTTACCATACAAATCCATCTTAACCGATCTTATAATAAATTGGGCCCATAAGCACACTTTACATGGGGGAAACTCAAAGACTCTGAAATATATAAGGCAAAATTATTAGATTTTAAACGGCTTAAAGGCAGTCAAAGGCCAAATTCATCCCTGCACAATTTTTCATCGGTTTAAAACATCAACGCAACTAATGGGAAATTTACTAGAAAGCAGATTAACAAGAGCAAGACCCTTCACTAATTGCAGTGTTGATTATGCTAGACCATTTACCTTAAGATCATCAGTAGAGCGTGGTGCAACAAATTTTAAAGGATATATTGCATTATTTATTTGCTTCAGTTCAAAGGCTATGCATATAGAAGTGGTGAGCAGTCTAACTTCCATTGCATTTCTAGCAGCTTTTAAACGCTTCATTAGTCCAAGAGACCAAAATCTTTCCAAATCTTTTTAGCGACAATGGAACTAATTTCACAAGAGCTAATAAAATACTAACTAATATTTTTAACAAAAACCTATATCAAACTGAAATCACTCTGATCTGAAATCAACCTATATCAATCTGACGCCTTATGTAATGAAGGGACTCAATGGCACTTCATACCGCCAAATTCATCGCATTTCGGAGGACTTTGGGAAGCACGAGTAAAATCAACCAAATATCATTTAAAACTATAAGAGAACTATAAAGACTATTTAGAACTATAAAAGAGAAAGAGAACTAGAACTATAAAAGATCGCGTGTTAACATATGAAGAGTTAAATACATTGATGACAAAAATAGAGGCGTGCATAAATTCTCGTCTACTCTGTCCGTTAAATAATGACCCAGAGATCTTAGAAGTAGTAACTTTTGGCCATTTTTTAATTGGCGCAATACTCCTTTCAGTTCCAGGAGAAGACGTCTTAGATAACAAAATAAACTGTTTGAAAAGATGGCAGCTACTTGATCATATGCACCAAAATTTCTGGAGAAGATGGTCTAAAGAGTACATTTGCAGGTTACAATACGGACCAAAGTGGACGCATCAGCAACCTGATCTCCAAAAGTGAAAGGAAAAACAAGGGAAACATAAAAGAAGACAATCTTCCAGCAACAAGATGGGCTGTTGGCTGAATTATTGAAACAACAGAGGAAGATAATGGATTGGTACGGGTTGTTACCTTAAAAACAAAGAACGCAGTTATTAAGCGAGCAATTACGAAGGTTTCTCTATTACCAATTGTTGATAACAAAGAAGAAGTTAATAAAACAAAAAGGAAGAAAATTAACGGTTCAAACTTCATTAAAACCATTAATGGATTATAGTTCTAGATCTCTTCAAGATCAGCAAGCAAGAAAAAAGAAAGGAAGAATATTCAAAAAATCTAACATATTCCAAAAAAAAAAATAAACATATTCCAGCCATAAAGAAAAATATGAGCCATAATAAAACTAGTTATTTCAGTTCCATATGGCTAACAATAGTATTTAGTTTTTTATTTGTATTAGCATTAGGAGACAATAAAAATACTGTTAAATGTTATACTGATATATCCTTCAATAATAAACAAGGAATTTGCTTTGTAAAGGTTGCAGATACAGATATATATAGCAGTGAGTGGATTTTTTTGCTTCATTTTAATTTAGCTCCATATTATCATCAAATAGAAAGCATTAAAACCTCAATATATTACCTAAAAAATGTTTGAGACAAATATGCAAGCGATGTAGAATTCGGAGAATATTGTAATCCCATTATATTTCAATTATGTCATTAATATGTAGAAGTAGAAAACGCTAACCAATTAATACATCATCAAAATAAGCTTACTGGAAAACGAAAAAGAGCTGCACTTTAGATAGTTAGAAGTATAGCTCACAGTTTATTTGGAGTTTTAGCTGAAGAATGTGCTGAAAAATATGAAGCTCAAATAACTGAATTGAAAGAAAACGACAATAAGATTGAAAACCTTTTGCAAAATCAAACTTCTATTACTGATTCTACACTCAATTTAATGAAAAGAGAACAGAAGTAGAATTCTTCAAAACAATTTTTAGACATTAAAAATCAATTGTCAGTGTTATCAGACGAAATAAATAGAACTAAACAGCATTAAAATATTTTTGGTAAATTCAATTCAGCAGTTTTGTTAATAACATTACATTTAAATAGTATGAGGCATATTCAACAAGCTATTATAGGAGCTTTTTCAGATATTCATCATTGTAAAATCAGCCCTTTGTTATTAACACCCACACAACTTTCTGCTCAACTTAAAATCATTCGAGATTATCTCCCTAGAAATTTGAGGATTCCTGGAGATAAAGATGAAAATCAGATTCTTACATTATATTCATTAATGCAATGTAATATTTTTAGAAAAATGGTTAATTTATACCGTAAATATTCAATGGTAAATTAAACACAGAAGTTGTTTTATTTTAATATTACTTTATTTGTTTTACATCCTTGCAGTGTAAAATTTGAAATAGTAATGTTTGTAAAAGAAAGTCTTATATACAATTTATTTTCTTACATTCTAAAACAATATTTATTACAAAATAGACTAAAACAATGATTATTATAAAAATAGATAAATATGTCAAGTATCATGCTGGCAATGCAAACCAGTATGTATTTACAAAATATTTTAGTTCAATATTGTAATATGATAACTTAATTCTACTTTCTTTGTTTATATACTTTGAAGTAACCTTTATTATTTATAGTTAGTTTATTTTGGTTCAATATTGCAATATGATATTTAATTTTAAACATATATAAACCATATGTTACATTATTCATGCTTTAACCTAATTTATTTTTAGTTAAAAAGAAAAGGAATTCAAAGTAAAAAGAAATACAAAATTAATATAATGTTTATTGTTATGCTTTTAGTATATTGGAGTGGCATATTACAGCAGTCAAAAACTGGAGTAACTACTAGTAACATACTCTTTGAAATTAAAATACCGCTATTTGATGCAAATTATTATAAAATGTATCGATTAATACCAATTCCTATGAAGAACTCCAAACAGTTTGTGAACATTGAACCTTCAAGTAAATACCTACTTGTAAATACATATCATGATCGGTATACACATATGGAAACTGCTGATCTTACATTTTGCCGACATTGGAAATCGGATAATCTTTTATGCAATTTTAATTTATCGCTTTATGGATTGCGATCTAATGTAAGTAAATGTGAAATTGAACTACTTAATATGGTAAACAATTTATCGCCGTTTTGTAAAATAAAAAGTTAAACAATGGTTACTAAATGGATCAGAATGTATACAGCAAATAACTGGATATACCTTTTACCTAACAAGACTACATTCGACCTTTCATGTGGCAATAATTTGAAGCAACTAATACTTGAGGGAATTGCCATAATTCAGCTTCACCCAACATGATTTTTGATACATTAAAGCTTGTTTCTATAAGCCGACAGCATGTGCACAGGCAATATAAGCTCATCATTTTTATTAGAAACAAACATTCCAAAAAATATTTCGCATTCTATATTTAATCAAACTTATACTAACTCCGACTTGCTGCCTATGATACAAAATGAAATTACACACCCAAATTTTCAGGCTGTACATTCAATGATTGCGGAACAAAGGTCTCAACTTTCAAATTTAAAGAATAGCGGTTTTCACCACATTCATCAATACACAGTTGTATATTCACTCTTAATAATAGTAATTATTGTTGTCGCAACTGTTAAAGCGTTAATTTACAAAACGAAAACGTGTCAGAGCTAAAGGTGATAACAGTAAAACCAGAAAATTCTAATCCAACAAATCATCCGTTTGGATATTAAACTTTGTGGCGGCAATATGTTTATGCAACAAAAAATGTTTAATTTTAATAATATGAAATAAGTGCTAATTTCACTTACTTAGAATATAATTTACTTCAATATAACTTTTACTTTAATGTAAAGTTTTTACTTTTATATATAATCAAATTTTAGTTAACTAATAATTTTTCTTTTTTTTTTTTCTTAAGGGAGGTGGGAATCTTCCAAAGATACCAAGAATTACCCCTTGGTAGTGTCAGATTTTTACTGACTAACCCCACCTCCCCCTTTAGCCAATATAGTGGGATGAAAACCTGTGAACGCAGTATATTGGCTAGAAAGTAGGGATAGGAAAGGATAGGAAAATGGATACGGAAACATTGAATTGGGAGTGGGACTGTAAGGAAACAATGAATCCGCCTATTATTATTACTATTTTGCTACTACATGAGGTAATTATTGAAGGCAACTCCCACTGTCACTGTAGCGGTTACTATTATTGGTATTAGATTTCTTATTAATATTATTCAGCGCCATCAGTGGATTGCAACGTGCAGCAGTATATAACAGCTTACTTGCATGATATAACCAAAGATAGCCCCACTATTAATTATTATTATTATTACTATTATTATTACTATTATTATTATTATTATTATTTTACCACAGAGTCAGCGCCATCAGTGGATTACAGCCTGCAGCAGTATATAACACCTTACTTGCATGATATAACCAAAGATCGCTCTACTGTAGCAGTTATTATAATTACTATTATTATTATTATTATTATTGTTATTGTTTTATTACTATTACTATTATTATTATAATTATTATTACTATTATTATTATTACAATTATTATTATTGTTATTATTTTACTACAGAGTAAGCGCCATCCGTGAATTACAACAAGCAGCAGTATATAACACCTTACTTATATGATATAACCAAAGATGGCTCCACTGTAGCAGCTATTTTTATTATTATTATTATTATTATTGTTATTATTATTACTATTATTATTATTAATATTATTATTGTTATTATTACTAATATTAATTATACGACATACATTATTACGATATAAAAGTACTACATATTTTTTATTTATGATCTATTATATGATATAACCACTGCGCCATGAGTCAGATTTACAAATATTACAAATATGAATGTAGGTCAATAATTAGTATTGTATCAATGTAACTTAAATTTTATTTATTTAATTCATGCAACATTAACTATTTTTATAACTGTTTTCTTTGTATGTAAACGAAAAACTTTTTATGTAAAATTATCATTCTAATTAAAGATATTAAAGTATTCTTTATAGATTGTTTAATTGAATGAAAGTATTCTTAATATATTGTTTGTTTAATTAGAGTGTAATAAATTATCAACAACACTGGGCTGCGGTGCTGCCTTTGCTTCAGTCCCGGTTTCTACTTTATCTTTTGCACTCCAAGCTGATCCATCTTTTTTTAATATTTGACCCTTAAATTCGATATAGCTTGAGGATAAATCTCGACATGTATCTCCATTTCCAAGCGAAACAAATTCAATAGTTGAGGGTGAAGCCTCTAAAGAAGCTAAAGGATTGTATACTACCTCTTCTGAACACAAAATACTTGTTTGTACGGGTAATAACACAAAAATATCAAGTTCGGATTTCATACATTCCATTTTTTAATTGAATATATGGGAGGTTTTAGTTTACTTTTTTCGTCGCTTTTTCGACTTCAAATGTGTCTTTTTAGAAACTGCTCGTCTTTATATAGCTCTTCGTCTTCCACCATACATCGAATGCAGTTCATTAACTACTGATTTTCGTAAATTTTTAATGCCTTCTTTGCTTTGATCAATTACAGTTTCTTTTATGTTTGCACCATATGTTATATCATTAAAAATATTTTTACTTGTGTTCATAGCCTCTTTTTTAAGTCTCAATTAAGTCCCTGACGTAAAAACCTGACGTAAAAATTTTACCTGACGTAAAAACTGGCTTTAAGTAACGAATTAAACTTCCGAATATATTTCCAAAATCACGACCTTTTTGTATAGCTCGATGAAATTGTAACAAAGGCCCAATATGTAGGCCCGTGGATTTCTCCTTCTACTTGAGAGAAATAATATCTCACGTAAGCTCTTTCCATGTTTGATAGGATATCACATTTGAGTAGTAGTATTTATATTGTTTCAATTGGGGACCAATCAATGCTTTTTAAAATGTAATACAATTTTTGTTGGATAGTAACTGGAAACAAAATTTATTCCATCACCGTATTGATTGCAAATTTTAATCGCTATCGTTTCAAAACAATTTTTTCTATAGGTATATAATGGACATTTTCAAATTCAATATTTGTAGGTATTCTACAATTTTCTATGTTGATAGCTCTCAATGCACGCACTACTTCAATGCTACTTCTAAAAACAGGTGATTGAATGATATCTGAATAAATCATCACCATTCCATTCAATTCATCTTTATTATTAGCAACAGCTAATTTTAATAGTTCAGGTAATTTTGTTTTGAAATTTTTTATATTTTTTTTCAGTTTATATAGTTCAGTTAATAATGTTTTTGCATTATAACTATGATTAACTTTTATATAGGAACTATCTTCACTAAAAGTCTGCCATATTCGAATTAAATCCCCTCGGTTATATTCTGACACTTTTTTGAATGTTACTTCATCAAAATTTTTTGGATTAGAGATATATGTCAAAACCTCATTAAACAATTCTTTGAAAACGTGGTTTCGAGTAAATCCGGGATTAGGAGTTATAATTTTAATAAGCGTTGGCAAAAAATTAAACCTACAATCATGTCATCATATGAATAATATGTGAAACCTATAGATTTAGTTACTTTAATTTTTTTAAGAATTTTTTCAATATTTGTTACATAAATATTATACTTTCCAATTATTAATAAAAGCACATTTTTCTTTCTGAAATTCTTCTGTTTGTAGGAAATCGTTCAGATATATTTCTGAAAGACCAACTTTCCAACTTCCATTTCTTAAATCAAAGTGAATAGGTAAATTATTTTTGAATGAAGCTAAAATGTTGCCTGTAAAACAGTTTTAAATTATGATTACTAAAAATAATGTTACATAGAAGTCATCTTGACTATCCATATTTGTTAACTTCTTCTAAAAGATAAAATGTTGTACTATTTATATGTTGTCCATTCTGGTGTTGATGAAGTTCTTAGCTTTGGACTTCTTAGTAAAGGTTTTAATTTTCGTTTTTTGTATAGTTGAGTAAATTAAACTACTGGCTAATCTTAGTGTCTTTTTTTTTTTGGGAGATGGTACAGCAACGGTAATTACATCACCACTTGGTGTTTCAAACATTCGATAATCAGAGCTTAAAGATGGTCTTTCTACTAATTTTTCATCTTTCAACATTTCAGTTTGAGCTAATTTTTCAAATGAACTTTCATCATCTAAATCGTAATGTGTTAAATCGATATCCATATTTTGTTGAATTTTGTTTAATAATTTGTTTAATAAATGGTAATAATTTTTACTTGTCTATTGTTAATTCCATATTTGAGGAGATTTTGACGATATAAGTACCATTTTTGCATTTTTGCAATATAAAACTTTTTTCATTTTTTGATCTAATTAATCCGAGTTTTTATCATCTTGAAATAATTTACTAAATTTTGAAAATTATTTTGACATAACAATCATTCGCTGCATTAGGTCTCACTGAGCAATTTTCTTATTACAGCAAACCTAAAAATTTACAATCTGATCAAGGTACGGAATTTTCCAACAAAAAATTTCAAAATCTAATGAGGAAAAATAAAATTAACTATTGTCATACATATTCAGAACTAAAAGTATCAATTATAGAACATTCCAATCGTACCGTAAAAAACACGACGTGGAAACGATTTAGTTTACAAGACACATATAAATGGTTAACTATTCTGCCATCGCTAATAGAAAAATATAACTCATCATACAATTAAACTTCCACCTAAAGAGGTTACAAATAAAAATGAGAAATTATTATTATAACTGTGCACAATAAATTAAAAGTATTCCAAAAAGTAAAATACGAGGTTGGAGATTTTGTTCGTATAAATAAATTTAAAGGTATATTTTAAAAAGGTTATCAGCCTAATTGGTCAACAGAAATTTATACAATAGCGAAAATAAAAAGAACTGATCCAATACCATACAATTTACTTAACTACACACAAAAACAAATAAAAGGCATTTTTTTATAACCTGAACTTTTTTTTTTTTTTTCTTTTTTACGAGGGTTGGTGGAAAACTCGAAAGTCACCAAGAGGAACTGCATGTGGTTCCTCAGGGTAGTGTTGAACTTTAACCAACCAAAACCACTCCCCTTTTAGAACCAAACTTTAGCATGGAACCATCAATACAAATGTACAGCTTGGTTTTGTGGATAGGTATGTGGGAAGGATGGTTGGGGAAATTGGAATTCGGAAATTTGGGATTATGGGGATAGGTAGGAAAATTTCGAGGAATATTTTGAAGAAGGATGTTAATATTCTTATAAGCTTATTCTTAAGCTTAAGTAAATCGTACACATATGGATTACCATGTGATGGTATATGGTTCCACAAACGGGACGTGCGCATAACAAACGAATTTGCATAAGCCGTATTTCGCCATCTTGATAACTCTACATGATAGGGATGAGCACCTGTTGCACTCCTTGTTTCTCGTTGGAAAACTTTGAGTGGAGGCATTAACTGTTTTATTTCTTTGGAACAGGTGTTAATCCCTACGAGATATCTATTAAACAACGTCAGTGACCCAACTTTTTTTTTTTTTTTTTTGTTACGAGGGACGGTGGAAAACATCAAAAGTCACTCAAAAGAACTGCACGAGGTTCTTCTGAGTAGTGTTGGACTCTAACCAACCAAAACCACCTCCTTTAAAACCAAACTATAGGTTTGGACCTTTAATACATAATCATATAATGTACAGATTGGTTTTGCGGAAAAGGATGGGGGAAGGATTACTTGGGTGTTTGAATATAGGAAAATTAGGATTATGGAGGATGAAGGGAAAAATTTGGATAGTTATTTTGAAGAAGGATGTTAGTGTTCTTCTTGAATTTCGATATATCGTACACAAATGAATTACCAACTTTTGGAAACACATGTGCGGGCAGAATGTTCCATAAATGCGACGTGCGCATGACAAACGAATTTCCGAATGCTGTATTGCGCCATCTTGCCAGTTCGACAGTGTATGGGTGGGCATCTGTTGCACTCCTCGTTTCACGTTGGAAAACTTTGAGTGGAGGCATCAATTGTTTTAATTCTTTAGAACAGGTGTTCACGCCTATAAGGTATCTATAAAAGAGGGTCAATGACCCAACAGTACGGCGATGGCAAAGTGGAGTGAGCGTTGAGGTGACACTGGGGTCGCCAATAAGGCGAATCGCTATGTTTTGCACTTTGTCGAGATAACCCAGCGCTGTTTGGGGTGCTCCAGCCCAAATATGTGCGTTATACTCCATTTTCGGCCTAATGTACATTTTATAGATGTTGAGAAGATCGGAAGGAGAAAAGTAAGCTTTACAGCGATACAAGAAACCTAGACATTTTGCAGCATTTTTAGCTATACCAAAAATATGATTTGACCAGGTCAATTTCTGATTTAACTCGATGTCCAGAATGTTTAAATCTGTTGAGTGCTGCAAAGCTTCACCCTGAAAAGTCAGGTTGGGTGTAGTAGTAGCTACTTTGCGCGAGATTAAACAGCGTTGCGTTTTTTTGGTGTTGAAATCAACTCTGTTAATTTCACCCCATTTTTGGATTTTCGCTAAATCATTATTTAGCTCACTGATTGTGAAGTTTCTTGCTGTTCTATTAATTGGTGATTAATACCACAGCGACTATGAAATTCATAGGAAGCTACAAGGGTGCTGTCATCTGCGAAACTATGGATTGGATTGGAGGTAATAGAAAGTAGGTCATTGATAAATATTAAGAAGAGAGTGGGGGACAAAACCGATCCCTGAGGGACACCAGCATTAATTATAAAATTGTCAGATGAATAACCATCGACAAGTACCCGAATCATGCGATTCGAAAGGAAATCTCCAATCCATTTTAGAAAGACTCTACCTAGTCCTAACGCTTTGCATTTTGCTAATAAAGCATCATGCCAGACGCGGTCGAACACTTTAGAAATATCCAGAGCCACTACATTAGATTCACCAGAATGGTAAAGGCTGAAATTCAACTTTTCGCAAAGGTAAGTCATGAGATCACCGGTTGAACGACATGCTCTGAACCCGTATTGTCGATCATGAAGCAAACTTCTACGATCCAGATATTTTAAAAGCTTCTGGTTTACTATTTTTTCCATTACTTTGGAAAGAACCGAGGTTATAGCAATAAGACGGTAGTTAGAGGGATCGCTTTTATTACCTTTTTTTGGAATTGGGAAAACATGCGCATGGTGAATACCCGAAGTAAAGGAAAGATAAAAACGGTTGTGTAGAGGTTTTGAAATACTTGAATAGGTATTTTTAAGAACCATGGTAGTGATACCATCTGGACCGGCTAATTTTTTTGCATCAAGATTTTTCAAGATTTTCATCACTGCTCTTGTCCTAAAGTATATTTTACCGAAGGAGTAGTCAACTTCAGAAACAGTTGGTGGCTTTAAAGTTGACTGAGGCAGTGTCGAGTTGGAAGAGAACTGCTTGCCAAACAAGTTCGCTTTCTCTTTGGAATCTGACACAATCATGTTATTAATATCAACAAGCGGAGGAAAAGAAGACCCGCTAGCATCTTCTTTTAAACTTTTTGCAAATAACCAAAAGGATTTGCTATTATTAGGAATGTGGATAAGTTTGCGTTTCAACTTTAGGTTGAATAAGAATTTTTGCCTGTTGATAACTCTCTTGCACCTGTTTCGAACCACTATATAGTTTGCCCTGAGAGCCTCCGACCTATTGTTTTGAAACAGTTTAAAAGCCTTCTCCTTTTTAAAAATGGCTTCACTGCAAATGCGATTGAACCAAGATTTGGATTTCCGTTTAATAGTTCTAATGGAGTGAGGAATAAATAACCTCATTCCAAGTAAAATTGTTTCACAAATCGCATTTGCAGCAAAGTCGACATTCCTATCGCGGAAGCACAATGACCAATCAAAGTATCTGAAAAAACTGTTAAGACCCTCCCAGTTCGCATGGCTGTATCGCCATACTAATTTCCTCCTTTGATTGGTAATTGGGCCTACCCGGAAACTTGTTTTAACTAAACAATGGTCGGAGCCACCCAGGGGGTAACCAACTGAAACCACATATTTTTCAGGGTGTGTTGTGAGGAACAGATCCAAAAGGTAGCTATCTTGATCAGCACGATCCGGGATCCTAGTGGGATTTTGCACAAGTTGAGAAAGATGGAAAAGAGATGAGAATAGTTCAACTTGTTTCCAAATTGAGTTTTGACTCAGAGAGGTGTTACTAGAAAAGTGAAGACAGTCTCTATTATGAATATTGAAATCACCCGCCAGAACAATTTCAGTTCCTGGATATGAATCCAAAATTTCATTGATCTGGTTTGAGAGATTTTCAATTTCCACAACAGTTTCCTCTTCACTTGAGTTGGGTGATCTGTATAAGAAACAAAAATGTATGACTTGCTTTCTAACAAGCATTTTTACCCAAACATAGTGGAAAGTTGGGCTAGAACATTTGAATTTATTAAGAGTGTTGAAAGCTGTGTCATTTTTAATATAGATGGCGATACCTCTTTTAGACACGAAATGTGAAACGAGTGTGTAGCCAGTAATATTAAAATTATCATTCTGGCCGTTAATTTGAGTTTCACATAGGGCAAGAATTGCTGGTTTGCTAGAATTTAAATGGCAAGTGACGGCATTGAAATTCGTCTGTAAACCGCGTATATTGCAGAAATCTACATTAAAATTGGTAATTTTGTAAAATTTTAAAAAATAATATAAGTAAAAATCAACAAATTAAAATTTATAATTAGATAAAAAAGTGAAATATCAAATTAAAAATTAAATTGATAAAGAAACAATAAAAATTATAAAAATTATATGTGTACGATATGAATACCGCGAGCTTGACAACACAATTTGTTTGTGAATTAAATTAAATGTTTGCCTTGAATGTGCAAATGATTTATAAAACGTTCAACAGTTTTTTAGCATACACTGTAAAGTGACCTTATTGAACGCAGTTGCAACCAAAAAACACACCCAAAGCAAACCTTACGTGCAATACAACAAAAGAAAAAAGAGCACGTTATAGCAAATAAAAATTATTGATTAATTAGTTGATATTTACACACACTATTATAAATAATAGTAAAATTTACTGTTATAGTAAACTAAACTGTAATAGTAAACTGTACGTATCTAGATAACCCAGCGCAGTTTGAGGGTCTGCAGCCCAAATGTGTGCATTATACTCCACTTTCGGCCTAATGTACGTTTTATAGATATTAAGAAGATGCAGAAAAGAAGGTTTTGTAGCGGTACAAAAATCCCAAACATTTAGCTGCATCTGTAGCTAAACCAAAAACGTAATTAGACCATGTTAATTTTTGGTTCAGCTCGATATCCAACATGTTTAAATCTGTTGAATGTTGCAAAACTTCTCCCTGAAATAGTAGGTTAGGAATAGTGGTGGCAATTTTTCGCGAGATCAGGCAGCATTGAGTTTTTGGGTTTGAAAACAACTCTGTTGACTTCATCCTATTTTTGGATTTTTGCTAAATCATTATTTAGCTCACTAATAGTGAAATTTTTTGCTGTTGTACTAATTTGGTGATTAATGCTACAGCGGCTATGAAACGCATAAGAAGCTACAAGGGTGCTGTCGTCTCCGAAGCTATGATTAGGATTGGAGGTTAATGAAAGTAGGCCATTGATAAATATTAAGAAGATATTGAGTGATAAAACTGACCCTTGAGGGACACCGGCATTTATTTTCAATTTGTCAGATAAATATCCATCGACCAATACAAGAATCGTACACGCCAAAAGAGCATTTGCCAATAGAACATCGTGCCAAACTCGATCGAAAGCCTTAGAAATATCAAAAGCCACTACATTGGACTCTCCAGAATGATGGAGGGCGATGTTTAGCTTCTCACAAAGGTAAATCATGAGATCATCGAATGAACGACCGGCTCTGAACCCGTATTGTCTGTCATGAAGCAAATATTTGTGATCCAGGTATTTCAGAAGCTTTTGATTTACAATTTTTTCCATTACTTTAGAAAGGACCGAAGTTATCGCAATAGGGCGGTAGTTAAAGAGATCGCTTTTGATACCTTTTTTGGGAATTGGGAAAACATGTGCAACCTCCATTCGGTAGGATGGATACCCGAAGTAAAGGTAGAAAAGATTGCGCAGTGGTTTTAAAATACTGGAGTAGGTATTTTTGAGCACCATGGTAGTTACACTATCTGAACCGGCTGATTTATTTGTATCAAGATTTTTCAAGATTTTCATCACCGCCCGCATCCTAAAGTAAATTTTACCGAAGGAGCAGCCAACTTCTGGAACGGAGGGTGGTATCTAAGCTTACTGTGGCAGTGTCGAATTGGAAGCGAACTGCTTGCCAAATAAGTTTGCCTTCTCTTTAGAATCTGATACGGTTCTGCCCTTGTTATCAATAAGTTGTGGAAAAGAAGACTTTCCAGCGTCTTCTTTTAAACTTTTGGCAAATGTCCAAAAAGATTTATTATTGGTGATTTGGATGTGGATGAATTTACACTTCAACTTTTGGTTAAACAAGAATTTTTGCTTGTTGATAACTCTCTTGCACCTCTTTCTGACTACTATATAGTTGGCTCTGTCAGTCTCTTGTTTTGGAGACTTTTAAAGGCTCTTTTCTAGAAATGGCTTCCTTGCAAATGTGATTAAACCAAGGTTTGGGCCTTCTTTTGACAGTTTTCATGAAATGGGGAATGAATAAACTCATTCCAAATAAAATAGTTTAACTAATCGAATTTGCAGCAAAGTTGACATTTCTATTACGGAAGCAGAATGACCAATCAAAGGTTCTAAAAAAATTGTTAAGTCCCTCCCAGTGAGCACGACTGTAATGCCAAACTAAATTTTTGGGAGGGGACCTCTGGTTGGAGATTGGGCTTACCCGGAAACTTGTGTTAACCAAACAATGGTCGGAATTACACAGGACACAACCAACTGAAACCACATATTTTTCAGGGTGTGTGGTGAGAAACAGATCCAAGAGCTGACTTTCTTGATCAGCACGGATCCTAGTGGGATTTTTAAGAAGTTGAGAAAGGTGGAACAGTGAGGAGAATAGTTCAACTTGTTTCCCAATTGAGTTTTGACTCGGGGAAGTGTTACTAGAGAAATGGGGCCAGTCCCTGTTATAAATGTTGAAATCGCCAGAACAATTTCAGTTTCTGGAGATGAGCTCAAAATTTCATTGATCTGGTTGAATAGATTTTCGATTTCCATAGCAGTTTCTTCTTCATTTCAGTTGATCTGTATCGGAAACAGAAATGTGTGCTTGCTTTTCAACGAGAATTTTGACCCAAATATAGTGGAAGGTTGGGCTAGAACATTTATATTTTTTAAGTGTGTTGAAAGGGATGTAATTTTTTATATAGATTGCGATACCTGAGTACGAAGTGTGAAATAAGTTAGTAGCCAGTAACACTAAAGTTATCATTATGGCTGGTGACTTGTGTTTCACATAGGGCTAAGATTGCTGGTTTATTTGAACTAAGATGACAATCGACGGCATGAAAATTCGTTTGCAACCTCTCGGGTTAAAGAAATTAACATTAAAATTGGTAATTTTGTTAGAAAAATAAATTTACGAATAATTAATATAAACAAAATTTAAATTAAGGTTAAAATAAAATCAGAGTTGAAATTGTAGTTAAATTCAAAACTAGACTTAAAATCAACTCTAAAATTAACCAAGATCAAAATCTGAATTAAAATTAAGTTAAAAAATATCTAAAAAATTAAGATTAAAGTCAAAATTAAAATTTAATTAAAATTAAAATGAAAAGTAAAATTGTACGTTTTAAATAACCCGAGCTGGACAACACTATAGAGTAAAAACAAAAAAAAATATTATTAATATTAATATCAATATTAATAACAATAATTATAACAATAATTATAACAATAATTATAATTATATTTTGCTTTGAGCGAGCAAATATCGTTCAACAGTTTTTTACGGTAATAACTATGGTGGTATTTATAATTGAGTGAATTGTTAAATGCTGTTAAATTATGTTAATGTTTACCTTGTAGAAAAAATAATAAGAAAGAAAGGAAATCCAGTTTTGGTTACGTGGCTTGGCTTTGATAAAAAACATGATTCATGGATAAATAAACAAGATATTATTTAATGGATAATAATATTTAAACTATTAGTAAAAAAGCAATGCTGTTATTTAATATTAAAAACAACTTTGCAAACCCAAGTTTTTTATTTTTAATGTTTACGTTTAACTTGAACTTGATCACGTTTTCAATTCGTATTTCATGAAAACTTTTTTAGTTAAGTTAATTATCAAATAAAAAATCTCTATGGGTTTTTCAAGCTTTTGAACTTTAAAATTGCAGTTGGCAGCTTAATTTTGAAACATAACAGGCCAGCTTTCTGAGCTTTGAATTCAACCCAACTTTAAACATTTTTTTAATTTTTCAAATAAATATTAAATTAAGTTTAAACGTTAACAACTTCGTATTTAAATCAAACTTTAAAAACTTTTAGCCTGAATATCAGATCATTTCACAAATTTAAAATATAAATATTAAATTAAATTTAATATTTAATAATTTTGTATTTAAACCAAATTTTAAAAACTTTTAATCTGAATATCAGAACATTTCACAAATTTAAAATATCAAAGACACAAATCTTTTTATTTGTACTTGACGGTTTCAAAGCTTCGCTGTTTGCAAAAAACTTATTTTTTACTTTTAATTTAACTTCTCATAATTAATTCTCCATAAAAATATTAAATTAAGTTTTTTTCTTTTTTAGTACTCATAGGTACATAGTTTTCAACCAAGTTTTTAAAATTTTAATATGAAATACTTACTTCATTTCTTTTGTAAATTGTATACTTAGTTCAAGATTGTTATTATTTGTTTCAAAACTTTTTTAATTAAGTTCACAATCAAATAAAAAATCTCCATGAGTTTTTTAAGCTTTTCAACCTTAAAATGTAGTTGAGCTTAATTTTCAAACATAACGGAAGAGCTTTATAAGCGTATGAGCTTTTTATCCAGAACTCCCATATCTATACTACTCAGGGGAAAGTTCAGCACATGCTGATATTAAATTTGATTTTTTAGAAGATGGAGCAGCAACTGTTTTACATCGCCTCCTGGTGTTTCGAATATACGAAAATCAGAATTTAAAGATGGTCTTTCAATTAATTTTGCACCTTCGTTTATCTCATCTTGAGCTAAAGACATCATCATCATTCAAAGACATCATCTTTAATAAAAGGAATGAAATTTGTTTGTGTATTTGTTGTTTGATATTTAGGTGATATGGTTTCTGTATATGCATTCCGTTTTGAAATTAATTTAGTTTGAGTGGTCGCATCAAATGATTCCCCAAATGATGATTTTTCTGGTAATTTCATTGTTTGCCTTTTATTAATTCCATATTTCATTAAATTCTGTACAAATGCCATTTTTGTAGTGGTTTTAGTTTTTTATCATACATGCTTTTTCATTTTTTGATCTAGTATGTTTAGATTCTTATTATCTTCAATTATATTTTTGAATTTGTTAAATATTTCAGGAGGCATAAAAATCCTTCGCTGCCATTATGTCTTACTGAGAAGTTTTCCTATTACACCAGATAATATAGTCCCAATTAATGTAGGTAAACATCCTCCATATTGAATTAACATTTTACGTTTAGCTTTTATACTTTTTTTGGACAAGCTAAGAGTCTGGGTTGTGTTTTATATTTTTTTAGTTTTATTTTTTATGATTGTGATATTTTATTGTTTCCGTTTAACACATCAATCGCAATTTCAGCAATAGTTAACATCGTTGCAGTGTTTTAGAATATTTTTACGAAAATTCTTGTTGCTGCAGTTTTCTAGTACATGTAACATATGTTGGTGTTTCTTCAACCGTTTCATATTTTAAACAGTTATTTAAATTTTTGATGTTACAAAAAGAAACGCAATATTCCTCGGAGAATATATTAGTCCTAATTCGAAACAAATCGTTAACGTCTTGTGTTAAATCTAAGACATTATAACCGTGTGGGTTTGAGGTTGATTCATTATATATCCCCAGGAACCCTTTTACATTTTTTTTTTCGTTATTTAATAGATCATATACAATTCATTTACAAACATTTTTTTTGTTAGTACTTCAAGTTACATTTAATTATTTTTTTTTTTCAATTTTAATTCCATTAAGAAAAAACAAAAATTTCTATAATAATTTTAATTTTATGGTATTGTACATATTCAATTTTTAACGACCGTAGCTGTTAGCTGTCTGGCCTTATAAGTACATAAAAAATTTACTAATATTTTGAATTATTTGTACCATTTATCTATCCTTTTATTTTTTTTTTATTTTTGTTTCCTTTCTTTAATATTAAAGAGAACCAAATACATTAATGTTATTGCTATTGAATTACAAATCATTTTACAGAAAATTATATAATTTTACCAGAAAAGACAAAAATATTGGTAATATGATAGGTAATATGACTGGGCGCAGTATGCTTTGAAGAGTGTTAGGTAAAAATTCGACTTGTTTCTGGTGTTGCGGTTATGTTTTATTTCGTTTAAATTATGTTTTATTTCGTTATTTATTATCTTCAAAGCTAATAAATACATTTCTATTTTGCAGATATGTGTAAAGCTTGGGTAATCGTTTGAGTACAAATTATTGGTGGGATACAGTAATGGATAGTTGTGTATAGTTTTAACTTTTTTGTGAACAATATCTAATTTATTCAGCAAAGTTTGTGATGCATTATTCCAGATGGGATTTAAATAATTAATGTTAGATAAAATATAAGAGGAGTATATTATTTTGAGAACTTTTTCAGTAAAACATCTTCGGAGACGTTTAATAATAAAAATGTACGGTGTAATTTTTTTTATCAAAAAATATAGACAACTATACTTTCCGGATATAGTTGTCTAGCTATAGGAAAAATCTGTGATTTGTCTCGAGGGTTTTTAAAAAGCACCAAATATTTACAATTTAATGAAATATCAAGTGAGGATTTTCCTTGATGAAAAACATTTTGCGTTAATAATAAATTGATAAATTACGATGATGCGAACCTTTAGTAAACAGTTCACACACCTGTTTATTTGCAGAATGTAACATTAAATCATTCAAAACAATTAGAATAGGTTTATTTTCATTTTTATTAATCTCTTCCGGAATACTGGTATAAAATACTATTGCTGTAAAATTTATATTTCTAGGAACAGCAAAAATTTCTGGGTTACACCATTTTATTTTTTCAATTTTCGGATAAATCAATCTGTTAATATTTTCAATTAAATTACACACAAATGTTGTTTTCCCGCATCCAGATGGATCCACTACCATTATTGTAAATGGGTGAATAAAATTAATCATTTTTGATATGTGTCCAGTGATATACTAAATTTAAAATACAATCGTACGATGATATAAAGGTAGCAAATATATTCTTAATACAATCATTTTGAATTATGGAAGTATAGAGAAGTTCTTAAATATTTATTCCTCAGTCATATGATAATTCTACTTCTGAACTGAACATCTGGCAATGTCATCCGGTAGAAAATTATAAAATCACTTTGAAAAGCTGAAATAAATGTACAATAATAATGTTGAGCTCACAAGTTTTATCAGAAATTCATAGAGGCGCTAGAAGAAAATTTACACGAAGAAAAGTTATTCAAAAGGGATTAAATGATACCTGGAAAATCGATTTGGTTGAAATGATTCCTTATGCAAAATTTAACCAAGGATATAAATTTTTGTTAACAGTAATTGATACATTTTCAAAAATTGCCTATGCTGAACCGATTCAAAACAAAAGCGCTGATAATTTTTTAATTGCAATGAAAAACATTTTTAAGCGTGCTGGTAAAAAATCGAAAAATTTACAATCTGACCAGGGTACAGAATTTTTCAATAAAAAATTTCAAAATCTAATGAACAAACTGACATCAGGGTGCGATAGAACTTTTCAATCGCACCCTGAAAAACATGATGTGGTAACAATTTAGTTTACAAGGTGCATACAAATGGTCATCTATTCTACCATCGCTAATAAAAAAGTATAGCTCAACATATCATAATACAATTAAACTACCCCCTAAAAAGATTACAAAGAAAATGAGAAATTAATATTAAAAACTGTTCACAATAAATTAAAAGTATTCCGGAAAGCAAAATAAGTTGGAGATTTTGTTCGTACAAGTAAATTTAAAGGTATATTTACAAAAGGTTATCAACCTAATTAGTCAACAGAAATTTTTTTTTTTTAAACCGATTTAAGTTTGAATGAAGAAGCTTACAAATATTTTAAATTCCTAAATTAAATAATAATAATTAGGGATTTAAACCAATTTATTTTTAAACTAATTAAGAAGCTTAATTGTGTTTTAACTTGCTAAAATTAAACAATAATTGTTAAGGTTTTAAACCAAAAAAGTGATGTATATTTTAAATTGCTAAAAATAAAAACATTTTAAACTAGGTATCGAGAATTATGAAGCTTACGTATATTTAAAATTATCCATTTTTATCGATTTGAGTACAAACCAATGAAAAAACTAATATAAAAAAAGAAAAAAAATATAGCAAAGACACTATATTTACAATTAATTAATTAAATAATAATTATGGATTTAAACCTCTTTAACTGCTACCGACCTTTTTCATCGATAAACACAAACCAATTAATAAACTTAGTTATATTTTATCATAAGAGTATTTATCCCGAACAAATCTTTTAAACCATTTCTGCACAAAATATAGAACCCCGAAATTGAGACTTAAATAAAACATGAAAGAACACCACTCTGCCAAATTTAAAGGTTATATCTTAGTTGACTTTGGAGATAATCTCGTTTGCTCTGGGGCTCGTTCGGAAGCTTTCAGAATCCCAACCCATGGACCGATCTTGTCCAGATTCGAACTTATCCTTCTTTTCGTAAGTAGTAACCTACTATATAAATTTCATCAAGATAGCTTGATTAGTTTTTGAGTTATCGTGCGAACGGACGGATGGACGGAAGGACATCGTTAAATCGACTCAGGAGGTGATCCTGATTCAGAATATATATACATGTCCATATCTAACTCGCTTCCTTTTGGTGGTTACAAACACCATACCAAAATAAATATACCCTATACTTTAGGTGTAGGGTATAATAAGATAAGTTATAATAAGTGACTTTTATTAAATATTTTGTGTTAATAAATTAACTTAATGTAATAAGGGAACAAATCAATGTTAAATTATAGATTCACTGAAATAAAAGTTTCTTTTCCTACTTAGAGTAAAATATATAGACATGATATAATTAGGTACTAATAAAATTAAATAATTTTTAAAATTTTAGGAAAAATTAATAAAAAAATCAAATTTTATTTAACAGTTTTATTTAACATATTAGTACCTAAATGAGGAATAGAAATATTAGTACAGTACCTAAATAGGGAATCAAAAAATAACAAAAGCAAATAAAATTAATTTAAAAACAAGTAAATGTAACAGTAAGTCGATGCAACCGACTTATTTATACCCTACACCTAAAAGAATCAAATTAAATTAAAAATCCATAAGTTATTTTAGTTAGGTATTTAATATAAGCTAAAAATTAAATGCTTTTACAACCTTTGTACAAAATTTCAGGTTTGAATCTTTATTTAATTCGAAGATATGCTTGTTAAGTCTTGGGAAGTGTGTGAAGGTACCCAGACCACCACCCTAATTCATCTCAAATTTTGGAAACATCATCAGAACAGGGTGGAACACTTTTATATCAAAGTTCCAGTTTCTATCTTTATTAATTTCGAAGATATGCTTGTTCGGTTTTGGGGGTTGTATGGGTGGTACCTGAACAACCACCCCAATTCATATCAAACTTTAGGCAAATCAGGGATTCAGGAAACAGCACCCTCATATAAAATTTGAAGTTTCTATCTTTATTAATTTCGAAGATATGCTTGTTCGGTTTTGGAAGTTGTGTGGGAGGTACCCGAACAACTGCTCCAATTCATCTTAAATTTTGGACAAATCAGGGATTAAGGAAACAACACCCTAATAAAAAATTTGAAGTTTTTATCTTTTTTAATTTTGAATATATGCTTGTTCGGTTTAGGAGTTGTATGGCATGTACCCGAACCCATGGTACGATTTCGCCCATTTGCAATCCCCGGATTACTTTAGTCATTGTTAACCTACAATATAAATTTCATCAAGATAGCATAATTATTTTTTGAGTTATCGTGCGTACGGACGGTCATCGCTAAATCGACTCAGGAGGTGATCCTGATTCAAAATATATATATGTAGATCTCCATATCTAACTAGCCTCCTTTTGGTGGTTACAAACACCATATCAAAGTTAATATACCCTATACTTTAGGTGAAGGGTATAAAAATGTTTTATTGCTTAAAATTAAAGAATAGAAGGATAACTTTAAAAGAGAAAAAGCCACATGGAAAATTTTAAAATATAGTCTGATAGTATAGGGTGTTCAAAATTGAGGTATCATTTTAATTTTAATAAAAAAAGACTTTTTTTTTTGAAATATTAAATATATTTTTATTTTAATTTATTACAAATAGGTTCCGGTTAATAATGAAAACTTATGTCGGCCAAGTGGCTCCCTCTACTACTTCGGCAGGCTTCCAATCTTTTACCAAAATTCTGAATCACGTTGTTCAATAAACTGTTCTCAATGGTTAAAATCTGCTCGATAATGTTGTTTTTAAGCTCTTGAATTGTTGTGGGACTATTGCTGTACACTTTCGATTTCACAAAACCCCACAAAAAAAAATCCAACGGTGTCAAATCGCACGATCTTGGTGGAAACATCACTCATCCTCTACGAGAAATAATGCGATCTTCGAACTTTTCCTTCAAAAGATCCATTGTTTCTCTTGGTGTGTGGCAAGTGGCATCGTCCTGTTGAAACCACATATTCTCTACGTCCAAATCATCAATTTCCCGCCACAAAAAGCTTCGGATCATCTCCCTGTAGCGATTTCCATTGACCGTAATCGCATTTCCATTTGCATTTTCAAAAAATATGGTCCGATGATTCCTCCTGACCACAAACCACACTAAACCGTAACTTTTTGTGGATGTACTGGTTGCTCTAAGATAACCCTTGGATTCTCTTCACCCCAAATGCGGCAATTCTGTTTATTGATGTAGCCATTGAGCTAGAAATGAGCTTCGTCGGTGAAGATTATTTTGTTAAAAAAATTCTCATTTTTTTCTTGTTTTTCGATTGCCCAATTAACGAATTGCCGACGTAATGCATGATCAGTTGGTTTTAATTCTTGCGTCAGCTGGATCTTATAAGCCTTTAAATGGAGATCACGATGCAAAATGTTGAATAATGTGGATGGTTTGACGTTTAATTGCTGCGAACGATGACGAATGGAAGTTTTTGAATCTTCTTCAACACTTCTGCTCACAGCTCCTACATTCTCGGTTGAACGGCCACTACGTTGATAAATGTTGCCTCTGTTATCAAGAACAGCTCCAGTTTCTAGAAATTTATCAACCATCAGCTTGATGGCACGATTTGTTGGAGCATTTTCTCTACCAAATTTTGTTCGAAATTTCCTAATTACATCTTGAAAACTTTTACCATTTTCAAAAAATGTTGTAATAACAAAAACACGTTGTTCCTTCGTGTAACGTTCCATATTAACTAAACGGAATGTATTTAGAATATACCTAAAGAAACCTCGTATAAAAATTCCAGGTAGAAAAAAAATGGCGGCAAAATCAAAATGATACCTCAATTTTGAACACCCTATATTAACTTTCCAAATGGCATAAAAAACTCTTTTTATTAGCACATTGACAAAAAAATAAAAATTCAAAATTTATGTAAACAAATTTTACAAGAAAATATAAAAAACTATTTGCAAAATTATTTATAAAATTATAACTAAGCTTAATAAACTATTTTAACATTTAAAAAAATTTAACATAAAAACATAATAAATCATTTTAACAATACATATGTAGGTATTAAACTTAAATTAATAATCTCTTGCATTGATTTTTAACGAAATTTTCATGAAAAAAAAATAAAAATTAAAGGTATTAATCAATTACAAACCAAGAAAAAGTTAAGAAAAATATTTAGACCATGTTGCAGACCATGTGAGATAAAATTTCTCAAATAACACATATAGTTTTGAATTATTTTTGACTATTTTGTTGTCTTTCACTCTTGGATTCCTTAGCTTTTTGTTCTTCCTCAATTATTAATTTTTCCTTTAACCATTTGGTTTCTTTTTTTAATAACAAATCGATTAGTAATTCTAAAAACTTAATTTTATGCGTAAAGCATTTTTCATTTTCGTTGAACCACTTGGAATATTTATACGATTTATTCAAAAACCAATATAAAATGCTTCCAAACAACAATATAAAATGCTTTTTTTTAAGTTCTTTGATGAAAGTTTTGAGAAAAAAGTGATCAAATATATTGATTTGAAATTGGGTCAATTAAAATAAAATTTTCTGTTGAAACTTTTAAATGGACAATATCTGAGTCATTTTTGTAGTTTTCTTGAAAAATAAATTGTTCGGACTCAAGTAATAAAGGGCTTTCAGCCTTAAAAAATAAATCGTTACATGACACACAAGAAATTTTTCCTAGTACATAATTAAGTACATATTTCCAGTTATATATTAAACCTTTAAGCATATCAGAAAGTCCAATTATTTCGTAATTATAAGTTAAATCCCTTCTTATAGCTATTTCATAGAAAACTAATACTGGTTTTTTAGAAAGAGAACTAAAATTTGAAAAAATGTTAAATTTTTGAGATTAAAACCTACATTTAAAAATTTTACTGTAATCCACCTATTTATTGAAGAAAGGTGAGGCAAATTATATTCAATAGCATTTCGCAAAAATTTGTAACCTTTTGCGAACTAAAATAAATATTTAAAGCGACCTTTTTTTCATCTTTTGACCAAATTTTTGTATTTTTAAAATTCATTTTTAGGAGCGTTTTTGTATTGTTGCTTAAAAAAGGTTGTTCCTCAATTGAATTATAAACAGAATTTAGCTTTTGTTTTCTAATTTTACGTTTTAACTTTTTATTTCGCAACTTTATTTCGCAACTTCAATATTATCTTTGGTAGGACTTTAAAGCTTTGCGCGTTAAGTTATAATTTTTGAAATAAAATGTTTCTCTTTGTTGGAATTTTAAGCAATTTTTACAAAATCTAATTTCGGGAAAAACATTAGGAGATGTTGATCGATAATTGTCAAAAGGTATATATTGGTTTTCAGACGGACAACATTCAGCAGCAAATTCTACTGTATTTATATTTTGTGATTGTTGAATATTTTTGAAAGATTTTTTATTGGTATTATTGTCAAATAAAAATAAAGTAGGAATGGCCCCTTCTTTTAATTTTCTTTTTCCGAAAAATTCTATCTCAAAATGGTTTTGGCATATTCCTAATTCTTTTTTTTTTATATTTTCAATACTCACATTACATTTAGTGGACCATATTTCCAAAAGGTTTTCGTCCTTTAGAAATCTATAAAATGTACCATCAAAAGATATTTTACTTCTGTTGCAAATAACGCAAGTTATTCCAGACTTATGTGAATCGCTTTTAATGCCTTTAAACATTATAAATTATCTACAATATATGCAAAAGAAATGATACATGCAAAAAAGAATAGATTCTTTCCGAAATTATAAATTTTTTAAGATGAGAAAAAGTGTGATTTAAAAAAATTTTAAAACTGTGATCTATAGTCATAACGATATGATTGAATTTTTAAAAGTTATATTTATGTACATATATTATTTGTATATACGTATATCTCTTTTCTTCATTCAAATAAAACTATTTTAAAATAATTTTAAACTATTTTTTTTTCAAATAAAACCATATTTGCTTTTCAAATTAAACTGCTCTTTTCAACTAAAATATTTATTCAAAATCAATTAATATATTTACATAATATGTACTTACATTTTTACATAGATACATATTTAATCAACTTTTAAAAATTAAAATTATTAAAATTAAATATAATCTTAAAAATTAATGGTTAAATTAAAATTGTTTAATTTGAAGTGAAAATGGTTTTATTTAAAAATTAAAAACATGGATAAAATTATTTGAGAATAGTTTTTCTTTCAAATGATAGATGCATTTAAAAATTATAAACTTGATGGAAAATGAAAAATCAAAATTTACTTAACAAAAACCATCATTTTTAGAATAGATCTTCATCTTGCGTTTTAGTCAGTAACAGTTTTTAGAATTATTAATCGATTTGTTATTAAAAAAAGTAATCAAACGGTTAACGGAAAAATTAATAATTGAGGAAGAACAAAAACCTAAGGAATCCAAGAGGGAAAGATAACAAAATAGTCAAAAATAATTGCAAACGAAATATATAGAAATTTTGTCTCACATGGTCTGCAATTTTTGAATAAATATTTTTTTAAACTTTTTCTTGGTTTCTAATGGATTAATACTTTAATTTTTATTTTTTTTTCATGAAAATTTCGTTAAAAATCAATGCATGAGGTTATTAATTTAAGTTTAATACCTACATATATTGTTAAAATGATTTATTATGTTTTTATGTTAAATTTTTTGAAATGTTAAAATAGTTTATTATCGGCTGGGTACAATAACTATAATATAAAAAAAAAAAATATTCATATATCGCAATATATAAATACTTAATATATCACATAATATCTCGTACACCCCACATTCCTACCTGGAAACAGGGGTTATAGCTACTTGCACATTTATGTACCACGGTACCTGTATAGTATATAAATAAATAAATAAATAGTATATTAAGCTTAGTTATAATTTTGTAAATAATTTTGCAAAGAGTTTTTTATATTTTCTTGTAAAATTTGTTTACATAAATTTTGAATTTTTATTTTTTGTAAAGGTGCTAACAAAAAGAGTTTTTTATACCATTTGGAAAATTAATACTATCAGACTATATTTTAAAATTTTCCATGTAGCTTTTTCACTTCTAAAGTTATGCTTATATTCTTTAATTTTAAGCAATAAAACGTTTTTTTTAATTAATTTTAGGTATTTGCTTTTGTTATTTTTTGATTCCCTATTTAGGTACTGTACTAATATTCCTATTCCCCATTTAAGTACTAATATGTTAAATAAAACTGTTAAATAAAATTTGATTTTTTTATAAATTTTTCTAAAAGTTTTAAAGATTATTTAATTTTATTAGTACACAGGTATATCATGTCTATATATTTACTCTAAGTAGGAAAATAAAGTTTTATTTCAGTGAATCTATAATTTAACATTGATTTGTTCCCTTATTACATTAAATTTATTTATTAAAACAATAACAAAATATTTAATAAGAGTCATTTATTATAACTTATCTTAATTTTTATTTATTTACCTACTTCAATACTTTATGTTCTTATACATGCATAATAAAATTATTTTTAATTTTACTAAACACACACATACGCTTTTTAATAAGCTTTAAATATCCCAGCCAAAAATTATTACACATTCAAATTCTAATCATTTCTATCTAATAAACATGCGTACGAACAAATAAGATTGCATACGAATAAAAAAAATATTACCACTACCATACCACTACAATTATAAAATAGTATAAATAAGAAAAGAATACATTTCATTTTTTTATAAGCTGCAAATAAATATTATTTCTGCATACATTTTTTGTTGAAAATATGTTAATCTGCAACAAAACAGAGTTTCGGGGTTCTATATTTTGTGCAGAAATGGTTTAAAGGATTTGTTCGGAATAAATACTTTATGCATATGATTTATTTATGATTTTATATTGCTGAATTTAGCAAAGACACAACCACCACCCTGTCACATACGCCAGACCCCGCATATCTATACTACTTCTTTTCCCTCTTCTTGGCATTTCTGCTGTAATATTTTCATTCTGATTTGAATTTTTATTTCTTCCATTATATAGTGTTATTTCCATGCTTTGATTTTCTTCATAATGGATTCCAAGTGGTTCTTCTTCATAGTTTGAATTAAAATTAAAATCTTCCCTAAATTTCATATCTCTGCTTACTATAATTTTTCGTTCATTTGGTGGCCACACCCTATAAGTTTTGATTCTATAGAATATCCTAGAAACGTACATTCTTTTGACTTACCACTGAATTTTTCTTTTCGTTTTGGACCTTTTTCTAAAATAAAAACTTGAGTGCCAAAAATTTTAAAATAACTCACTGTTGGACGTGTACGGTGAAAAATTTCATATGGTGTTTTACCATTGAAGGATTTTGTCGAACATCTATTTCTGAAATAATTTGTGGTAGTTATTGCTTCAGTTAAAAAAATAGCAGGTGAGTTATATATTCAAAGTTTGTAAACTTTAAGTATTAACAACAGGAAATACAACTTAGCATTTCTTTAGTAAATTTTAATTAATAAATTTTAATAAAAGCAAATTCATAAGCATTTCCAAAATTAGTATTAAGTAATGTTATTGTTTTATGTTACGAAATGCTTAGCAATAAGTTATATATGTAAATATAAATGTAAATATATTAGGTATAATATGTAAATTTTAATATAAATAAGTTAAAGATATAAAATAAAAATTAGTCTTAAGGCCACACTAAAAGAAATCGTTTTAATTAAATAAAAAGCGTAACTGGCGCAGTCGCGGAAAATTTAATCTGAAAATTAAATTTGAACCTGAAAAAAAAGTTTAACAAGTGAAAAATTTTTTTAAATATACAATTTTTATAATGTATAATGTTAGTGTATTATATTAGTGTATAATGATAAAGTACAAGGAGATGGAAAAAGATGTATACAGAAATTAGGCTCTGATTTAACTATGGGAAAAAGTACAGCAAAAATTAAAATTACATTTTCGCCCTAGAAAAGATTAAGTGGAGTTGATCAACGAGTGCAGAAATATAAAAGTTAGTAATTTAAGAGATTTATTTAATCATTTAAGAAAGTCAAACTATGAACTAAACGAACTTTACGAATTCGATAATAGCAATATATATAGTCCTTTCATATATAGTCCTGAAAATAATGATAAATTTTTAGTAGGAATTTTAACGGAAAAAATAGATAATTTAGTTAAAGAGCATATCCCTTCAAATAGTACAATAATATAAATATATAATAGATTCTCTGAATTAAAATTGTTAGATGACGAAAGAGCTGTTGACTACAGGCATAGGGGAAAAAAAACAAATAAAAAATTTGATCAAAAATACTACCAAAATAACAATAAAAATAATAGCAATTATAATAACAACAAGAATAGTTATCATAATTACAATAATAGAAATAATAATAATTTTATTTATAAGTATAATAATGATAACAATAATAGTAGTAATTTTAATAATAATTCTGGTTCGCAACAATCCAATAACTATAATATTGCTACCCAATATAAGAAACCCAATAGTAATAATAGCACACAGCAATCTAGATATTCGAGATTCTCTAACAGTACAAGACAAACAAGATACTATAACAACAGCGAGGTTGCCGAACGCATGAAAGCTGAAAATGTACGAAAAACGCAAGAACATGATGTAAATTTTACAAGACAGTCTCAGACAACGAATTACCGACGGTAACTTTAACAATTAATAATCAAAAACTAAAATGCTTGATAGACACCGGTTCTGATACAAGCATAATTAAATTTAATATTTTAAAAACTTCAAAGAAGAGAACTTAGACAAACCGTTCTTCTTTAAAACCCTTAATGGTTTAAATAAAGTAACAAAAAAAAATTATCACACCAATACTAGAAGAGTTTCAGACTTCTGGAACCATTTCATTGAAAATTCACAACTTTTTCAGCAAGAAATATAACGCTATCATAGGACAAAACTTTTTGGTTCCTTTTGGTGCGAAAATTGATATGAAAACAAATTTTTAGTAATAAATAAATACAAAATATACTTTGAAAATTTTCTATTTTCTTTCCATATTAACGAAATAAACACCCTAGAAAGTAGTAAACTAGAGGACTTAATTTTAAATCATATAAATAATGAAAAAAAAAAAATATCAACATTATTAAAACAAGACGAAAATTTATTTTTTAAAGAAGAAGAAGATCTATCGTTTACTCATGAAATACAACATGAGATTATAACCACTACAAGTAGTCATATCTATTCGAAAATTTATAGATATCCACAAGTTCATGGAAAAGAAATTGAATTACAAATACAAGAAATGTTAAATCAGGGTATTATAAGGGAAAGTAACCTACCATATAACAGCCCCTTGTGGATAGTACCAAAAAAAAAATAGATAATTCGGGTAAGAAAAAGTGTCGCCTTGTAGTGAACTATCGCAAACTAAATGATGTTACAGTAAGCGATAAATTTCCAATACCTAATATAGATAATATATTAGATAAATTGGGAAAAGCACTATATTTTGCAACTTTGGACTTAGCCAAAGGTTTTCACCAAATTCTAGTAAAAAGAGAAGATAGAAGAAAAACAGCTTTTTCTACCCCGTTTAGACACTATGAATTTGTTAGAATGCCTTTTGGTTTCAAGAATGCTCCATCTACTTTCCAAAGATTGATGAACTCAGTTCTCAGAAATTATATCAATAAAATTTGCGTAGTTTACTTAGATGATATTCTGGTCTTCAGTACTTCTCTAAGTTAACATTTAATAAATTTAAAATTAATATTAGAAAAACTAGAAAATGCCTTTCTTAAAATTCAAGTAGACAAATGCAATTTTCTACTTAAAGAAACTTAATATTTGGGTCATACATTAACCACTGAAGGAGTTAAGCCCAATCCAAATAAAATTAAGATAATACAAGAGCTGAAGCTACCAAACAACCAAAAAAAATCAAATCATTTTTGAGTATTACAGGATACTACCGAAAGTTTATAAAAACTTAGCCGCAAATAGCATATCCAATGGTTAAATATTTGAAAAAAAATTCTAAAGTAAATCCCAACGACCCTAACTACATAGTGGCGTTCGAGAAATTAAAAAACACCATAACAAATTATTCTATTTTAAAATACCCTGATTTCAATAAAAGTTTTAAGTTAATCACAGATGCCAGCATTTTTGCAATTGGTGCTGTACTTACACAAGTTAATCATCCAATTTGTTATGCGTCTAGAACTTTGAATAATCATGAAAAAAACTATTCAACAATAGAAAAAGAATTATTGGCTACTAAATATTTTAGACCATATTTATATAGAAAACCATTTGTACTTCAAACAGACCATTAGCCAATAAAATAGTTACAAACCAAATATTCCGGAAAAGACATCAACCCGAGACTACAAAGGTGGTTAATACAGATAGGTGAATACGACATTAAAATTGAATTTATGAAAGAAAAAGATAATAAAGTGGCTGATTTTCTTAGCAGTATGAATCAGGAAACCAATGAAATAAATGTTTTCAATAATAATTATTCTAGTACATCTCCATTAGATAGCGAAATCTCAAGATTGATTTTTAAGAACATGTTTAACAACCTAAATGAAATAAATATAGCTGAACAATCTTTAGACGGAAATACGGCACATTCAGCTATAGAAAATTTTAATTATCATATACCAATCCTAGACACTATAGTGAATAGATTCAAAATGCAAATAATTTTAAAAGAATCAAAACACAAAGAACTTGAAATCATATTCGGTAATAAGAGAATTTTCATAGAAAGACTTAAGTTATGACAAACTTGATGATTTATTAAGAATGCATATAACTAAAGGTAAAATAGAAATTTTTTCTGTGCTAAATGATCTCGAATACAACAAATTGCAAAATAAATTAATTTCACTATTTCCTCCTAACATAAAAAAAATTAAATTTGTAAAATGCTCATTTTATGCAAGAAATATACAAAATGAGGAAGAATTGAAAAAACAAATATCCTTGTTTCATAAATTAGAAACAGGACATTCAAGAATAATACCGACTTACGAAGGAATTAAGTTTAAAATATATCATCCAAACCTGAAAATTAAAACACATGAAATTATTAATAACTGTGACATATGCTCCGCAGCTAAATATGATAGAAAACCTATCAATAATAAATTTTCATTGACAGAAACTTATTCTAACACAAACGAAATAATTCACGTAGATATGTATATAAATAGTAAACATTCATTCATAAACTTTTTTGATAAATTTTCTAAACATTCAACATTTAAGAAAAAGACAGAAACAATCAAACAATTATAGAAAAATTGATGCAGTTTCTTTCAATTAAAGGCAAAATAAATAAATTCGTTTTTGATAATGAATTCAACACGAAAAATATAAGAGATTTTTGCATAAACAAGGCTATTACATTTCACTTTACCAAACCTAATAGTCATATGGAAACTCAGATATAGAAAGGTTCCATAACACGATAACTGAAAAAATTAGAGCACTTAATTTAGAAGAGAAATTACCAATTAAGTTACAAATGTTAAAAGCTGTTAAAACATACAACAGCACTTTCCATTCTACAATTAAAACAACGCCATTCCAAGTTCAAGATAAACATATCGACTACAAAATAATAAAACAAAGGATTAATGACAAAAAGATCAATACTATCGAAAAAGATAATGTAAATAGGGAAGACTATATTGAAAATAGAGAAGAAGGTTTTATAAAAAATTATAAGTCACTTCGACATAAAGAACAGCCAAAATTCAAAAAATATTAATTGCACCTAAGTAACATAAAAAGACGTTTTAAATATAAAAATTATGACAATATTATAGACAAAAATTCGAAATCAATAGTAGAAAATCAAAGACAAGAAAAACATGTTGACATTAGAACAGATCCTCAACCTTCAACTTCACATACTGACAAAGATCCACAAACGGCTTTTTACACTACTAGACATGGAAGAAAAATGCGAAAAGATATGGGTATTAGAATTATATATAGGTACTACATCATTTTTTTGTTTGCTCCCTGTTTTAACTATTTAACAATAAAATATTCTTAATCTTAATTTTCAAGGTACTACTTTTTCCAATATGGATTTCCGCTCTAATCCCAACTACTGCAGCGATGTTAATTGTGGAACGTTTAGATTCAGAATATGGATACGTGGAAATCAAAATAGACCAGGTAGAAATAGTAACCAATTTTGATTATCTTACATATAATAAATCCTACAGAAATTTTTCAAATTTTAAACGACATAGAAATCAAAATAAATAATTCATCTTTATTAATTAATAAAAATTTATTAAAATGCAAATAGAATCAATCAGAAATAACGTTCGTATGCTAATTCCACATAGGACTAAAAGAGGCCTGATCAACCCAGTAGGTACTATTTGGAAATGACTCTATATCACTTTAGATAATGAAGATCGTTACAATATCGAAAACCATTTTGTATTACAAGATCAAAATATTCATAATACAATTGACTCTATAAACCAACAAATTCAAATTAATGACAATTTTAATACCACATTTATGCTTCTCAAAAACATTATCCAATCAGACAGAAACAAAATTTTAAAAACATTTTCAATTCTTAATGAAACTGAAACTAAAATACTTTCTGAACAACATTTTTTTGAAATACAATTGAAACTGAATTTTATAAACGAAAAAGTAGAACACATTCAAAATAACGTAGCATCCGCTAGATTAGGCCTACTACATCCAAATATATTAACAGATGAAGAAATAACCAAATATAATATAGATTTATAAAAATTAATTAATGTTCGTTTAGGTCTAGCAAAATTAGTTAATAAATCAATTGTTTTTGCTATAAAGGTTCTTTCTGAATCAATAATAGTTGATAAGAAAATGATTGTACCACCAAACAAAAACAATAAAAAAATTAATGAATAAATTGAGTTCATTATTAAATACAAACATAAAAGGTTTAGTTACATAGAAGGATTAAGTTTAAAAGAATTAAAATTAAGCGAAAATTGTGTCATACAAAAAAAATGTAAATTGGTAAAAGATTCAAACGAAGAAATAACTGAATTGAATAACGAAATAATAATTTTAAACAATTTTTAAAATAAATTTCTTATAAGTACTTGTGATGAAAGAAAAATTGCATTAAATGGAAACTTTTTTATTAATTTTAATAATTGCACAGTAAAATTGGCATTAAAAATTTTACTAATAATGTTTTCCAAATCCTAGAAAGATTTGTTGTACCGAATTTTCAAAATATAACTTATGAATCAGAAAATATAACTTTTGACGATATCGTATTGCAACAAGTACAAAATATAAAAGAAGTGGAGGAATTAAAATTCCATAAAGTTATTAATTACGGAATTTCTTTATTTTTTTGCTCAATATTTTTTGTAGTTTTAATTTTAATTATGTATTTTTACTGTAAATATAAATTAATATTATCTAGAATTTTTAATGTTTATAGAGAACAAATAACATCTGTTAATAACGAAAATAAAATAAGACCAGAATTCATAGAAATGGCTCAAATATATAATTTGAACCTGGCTTCGGTAGCCTAGTGTGTAGGCGTGTGGCGTATTATCCGAAGGAGTGTGGGTTCGATCCCTGCACAGTTCGTAAGTGTTTTTTCTTTACATACCCTCCTTACGGCCAAATATAATGTAAATATATAGTATATAATATAGACAAAATAAATAATATTAGTATATAATTTGATAATAGTATAAAAACCTATAATGGCCTTAGTAGCCGATGGTTCAATAGTATTGCATTACATTTATGTATCTAATATTAATATAAATAAATAAATAAAAACTATAATTTGAAAAATTGAGAAAAAAAAAAAAATGTTTTTTACTTTATTTTGTATAAAGTTTTTTATATTGCATTCTTTTAATTTAATTTTTAAGTTCTAATTTTAACTGACCTACACTAACAAGCAGTTTAAAAAAAAATGTGGTAAATATTCAATGTATAATATTGTCAATGTTCTTACTTTTTTTTCAAGTTCAAGTATTACATTTAATGTATGTTATTTAGAATTAACAAAATGAAATTTAAAAGAAAAAACCAAAAAAAAAAGTTTGTTTGATTTTGATTAAAGAAAAAAAAATTTTATAAGTCAATGTAGTATATAATATTATAATATTAAGTATAATATTAATATAATAGATATAATATTAAGTTACTTACTAAGAAAAAGAAAAAAAAAATATTTTTTCATTCAAAATTATTTTTATTCAACTTCATTTAAAAATTATTTTTAACGCAAATAATCATATTACCTAATTTTTTTAAGTTCACTAAACTAAGATAACTCAGTTTAAAAACAAATTTTTTTTAATTGAAACTTAAAACTGAAGAAAAATTTTATGAAAAAAAATTTTAATTAAAATTTAAAAAAAATGTTTTATAATTAAGTATATATTTTTATAATCATGTTTCTATTTTTAAATTGTAATAATTTTAATGTAAATAACCATAATTTTAACGACTCAGGAGAGTGTTTTATCAAGAGGTGGAGTTATATATTCAAAGTTTGTAAACTTTAAGTATTAACAATGTTTTTGAACTTTGAATCAATTAACCTTGATTAATATAAAAGTACTTAAAATTCATTCACCTTTTGATAAATAAAGTAATCAATAACGGGAAATGCAACTTAGCATTTCTTTAGTAAATTTTAATTAATAAATTTTAATAAAAACAAATCCATAAGCATTTCCAAAATTAGTATTAAGTAATGTTATTGTTTTATGTTACGAAATGCTTAGCAATAAGTTATATATGTAAATATAAATGTAAATATATTAAGTATAATATGTAAATTTTAATATAAATAAGTTAAAGATATAAAATAAAAATTAGTCTTGAGACCAACCACACTAAAAGAAATCGTTTTAATTAAATAAAAAACGTAACTGGTGCGTTGGCCTGTACCATTATAAAACGAGTCTCTTCAACTAAACTTCGATTTTTCCTTTCTGCAACTCCGTTCTGCTGGGAAGTGTACGGTACGGTGAGTCTTCTTCTAATCCCATTAATCCCATTTTAAAAATTCATTTAATTCCTGATTACAGTACTCGGTACTTCATTATCAGTTTGAAGGTACTTAAGTTTTCGGTTGGTTTGAGTTTCGATCCAAACTTTGTATTTCTTGAAAACCCTAAAAACTTCACTTTTTGATTTCAAAAATAAATTTCACACCAACGTTTTTACACTAGTTTTTCGTTATCTATGAAGGTGACAAAATATTTCGCCCGTCAACAGATGCTGTTCTCACTGGTCCAAAAACAGCGCTGTGAACTATTTCCAGTAAATCAGTGGTTCTGATATTTTCATTTTGGGGTAAGAAGTTTCAGTATGCTTTGCCTTTATTCATGTTTGGTATAAAAATATTTATTTCCGCTTATTTGAAGACCAAGTACTCTTTCATTTTTTTTTTTTTTTTATTTATTAAAATAAACAGAGATAGGCAGTATAAAAAACTGGTATAAATCTCTCCTTATAACTGACTTATATTCTAATACAATATATTAAGATATTGTTTAATATAACACATTATAATACATTTTAAAATTATCTTTACATTTCAATTTAAATTTTTATTTTTTCTTACTTTTTTTTTTCTTTTTTATTTATTTTTTTTTAATTAACTTGAGTAGGTAATGCTTTCAATCGTTTTTTAAATACTCTTATGTTTGGGGCATATTTTATATTGTTAGGAAGACTGTTGAAAACTTTTAGACAGTTGAACATAATATCACTTTTACCCTTTTCCGTCCTGGGAGCTCCGAGTCGAAAATGCTCTGCACTCCTTGTGTTATAATTATGGATTGAATCATTTGTTTGTAGTCTAAGGTTGCTTTACATTAAATTATTTGATAATTTATAAATCAGCTTACAGTTTTCTAAAAATATTGTTTGTTCAACAGAGGGTAATTTGCAATCAGAATACAATGATGTTGTTGAGTAATCATAAGGTAGTCTGTATAAAACTTTTATGGCTCTATTAATGAGGACGGTAAGCGAGTTTATAATAATTTTGGAACATTGACTCCAAATTGTGATTAAATACCACATTTTGGATTGGATGTGATAGTAAAATACTAACTTTGCTACATGTTCACTTAATCTAGGACATCTTCCAATTGCACCAATTATTGACATTATAGATTTTTTTAATTTTTCAGTATGTATTTTCCAAGCCAATCAATATATAAACCCAAATATTTGGCTGATTCAACTCTTTTTATCGGTTGATTGATTGATGATGATTGATAAATTAATATTTGCTTTATTTTTTTGCTTGAACTCAGTACTCAGTATTGAACTATGAACTCAGTTTTGGAAACGTTAATTGTTAATCTGCTAAATTTTAACCACTCGCTGACTTTATGTAGGTCACTATTAATGATTTCTTCCAGTTGATTGGTGTTTTTGCTTTTATATAAAATTATTGTATCGTCAGCAAACATTGAATAACGCCCTTTTAGTCTAATTTGGTTGAAACTATTTACATAAGCTAAGTAAAGAATTGGACCAAGAACTGTGCCCTGAGGAACTCCAATTGGTAAACTTGCTTCTTCACTAATGGAATAATTTATTCTCGTTTTAATTTTACGATCTTCCAAATAGGACTTAAATAGATTAGCTGCAATTCCTCTAATACCAATATTAAAAAGATTATTTAGTAGTATATCATGATTCACGGTGTCGAATGCTTTTTTTAGGTCTAAAAGGATAGCAACAGCGTAGTTGTTGATATCTAATGCCGTGTTTATAAAATTAACAACTTCGACTGCAGCTGATTCTGTACTACTTCCATTGAGAAAACCAAATTGGTGGTCGTCTATTAGATTGGAGTTAGAAAGGAACATAATTAGACGACGTTTAATAACTTTTTCAATGATTTTAGATAGATAATTTGTTAAAGATATTGGTCTATAGTTGTTACAGTCTGCATTATTTCCTGATTTATAAATCGGAGTGATAATACATTCTTTAGCCGTATCTGGAAATTCGCCAGTATGTAAAATTTAATTTGTTATATCAGCAAGTTTGTTGGATATTAATGCCCGATAGATTTGATGTGTTTTATTGAAATACCGTCAGGTCCAGGCGATGAATTAGATTTAAAAGTGTTTATGATTTCCATTATGTTGGCATAAGGAATATTGTATTCTCATTTGTGAATAGATGTGGACCTATTTCATTATTTACTTGGTTGCTAAATTTTTTATCTAAAACGCTTCCAATGGTAGCAAAATGATTATTTAAAATGTTTGCTGCTTCTAAATCAGATTTAGAGATATCACCGTTGCTATTAGTCAAATATATTTTCAGTTTCCCCTTGGAACTATTAAGATTTAACTGTTCGTTAATAACTTTCCAGATTTGTTGGGGATTTGTGGCTTCACTTATTTGATTATTAAAGAAATTTTCCTTTGCTTCTTTTACCAGTTTTTGAGTAAAATTTTTGATTCTTATGTACTTATTTTGTAGATCCACGTTGTTCTTGTTTTTACGAAGTTTAGCGTAAAGTTTGCTTTTTCTCTTTATTACGCTGAGTATAAAAGAGGTAATCCAAGGGTTTTGTTTTCTTCTTCTAACTGTTATGGTTGATGATGCCAATGATTTACTTTCCTTTAAACATTCCGTGAGTCCATTGTAAGAATTACACATTTGAACTTTGTGTGCGACTAAGTTTTGAAACATTTCCTAATTTGTTTTAACAATATTTACCCGTATCATTGGTTCAGGATTAATATCACATTTTTCAATACTAATATTCAATATTTTGTGATCACTAATAGGATTACCAGATACTTGTGATCACTACTAGGATTACCAGACTTGATCAATACTTTGAAAGTTTTAGAGTTGGAAATAACATGATCAATAATGCTTCCATGATTACAATCAGATTGACAATTGCAGTTAACGGCTAGACGAGTAATTCCGCTTACAGTGGTGTTATTGCATATATTGAAATTATATGATTCAACTATGTTCTTATAAGTATTAGTAAGATCATTAATTGTAAGCAAATCAATATTGGTATCTCCCACTATAATACAGTTTTTATTAAACGTTTTAAGAAGGATTCCAAGCGAATTGACGTAATCATTCTTATCATTATCAGGTGCATTATACATAGTAAAAATTTTTAGGTTAGGCTGACAGTTCAGTAATATTATTCCAATAGGATTAAATTTAACATTTATTGATTCAGGTAACGAAAGAGTAGAAAATGAAATTGAATCTTTTATATATATTGCGGTACCACCTCCTCTGTTATTATCTCTGCAAGAAAGTACTGCTGCATACTCAGGGATTTGCATAAGCAGAATTTCAGATGAGTATATTCATCTTTCATTTAAAACAACAATATGTGGAATGTGCAATTTAATCATTAAAATTAGATCAACTAATTTTTTTCTCATGCTTCTAATATTTACATACAGAATTTTTATTGATTTCTTTTTGTTAAAATTATTATTTCTGTCCGTCATTTTGAAATAGGGTTCATGTATTTATTCCAAGTTTCTCTACTTCTTTGAAGATAGTCTCTATATTTGTTGTCAATATGACTTCTGTATGAAATTAAATCTTCCTTAACACCCTCTTTGGCAATTCCAATTTTTTCATGATATTTATAATACAATTTACAAAGTTCATGATTTGTAGGTAATCCATCTTGATTTATTAAAACTTTCAGATTTGTTTGCGTAAGACCATTATAACATATATCTTTTTTATCATGAAAGTATGATAAAAATAGCCTTACGTTATGGTATATTCTATGGTGTCTTAACGGTGCAAGCGCGTATACGCTGTCACCTTCTAGAACTGTTTTACGTGCTAGTTTTACTGCAGGTGGATCAATTGGATCAAAAATAAATTTCTTTGAAGAATTATTCTGATTCAATTATTGTGAATTATTCTGAGCAGATTCTTTTTGGTCATATTAGTGATATCGTTATTATTATTACTATTACTTTTATTATTGGTACTAAGGTTGTAATCATAAATATTATTATTATTGTTGTAATTATTGCTATTATTATTAGTATTACTATAATTATTATTATTGTTATTGAACGAATTTGATATAGCTTCAGTTATATTTTCAGTTGCTTTATTACAACCATTGGTTGATTGCATCATTTACTGCTAAGTGATCAATTAAAATTTCCGTTTTTGCTAATTGGTCTTTTATATTGGGACATTGAAAGTTATATGTATCGCCTGTTGAATTATCGGTTGCAGTTTCGCTTAATTTTAATACAATATCTTTACTTATGTCACTATTATCTAACTGTAATTGCTAGTAGCCTATTTTTTTTTTATTGCACTAAGTTTATTCAAATAGACTGGACAAAGTTTGCTTAAAGTATCATGCTGTTCGTTGATGCCAAGCTTTAACCTCTTATTTGCAACTGAACAATTTATGCATTTTACTACTTTATCCTCTTGCACTCGTTATTTTTATGATTTCCAAGACAATTAGAACACCTTTCTTCATTATTGCAATCACTAGCCTTATGGTTAAAACCTTTGCATTTAAAGCATCTTATAACTCTCAAGGCGTCAAATACTTTACAGCGTTCCCAACCAATTGAGACTTTTTCATTTGCAATAGCTTTTGGAAATGATTCTCTGTCAATTTCGACAATTGCATTAAATTTTACCTCATATTTACTTTTCTTGTACATTTTTATTAATTTCATATCACTCACTTCGAGATGCTGGTTTTGATCTTTTAATTTTTTTATTTTTTCATTTTCAGTGTAGTTCACGCTTATATGAACTATTTCAATTCTTGGTTTAAGTTCTAATGGGCTTTTAACTTCGTAATTCACCTTTTCTAAGTTATTTTCAATAGCAGATTTGATTTTATCTCTTTCCTGACTATCCTCAGCTTCAACAATAATTACACCGTTTTTTCTATTTTCAATATTTTTTATTTTAAATTTTTTTGGATCTATCTTCTTATTTAAATCCATTCGAGTAGTCTTACATTTTTGCTTTGATTTAGGTTTAATTATTAAAGGCATTTTTTTTTTTAAATCTGGAACAATATTTTTGTTTGCACTTGCATTTTTTTTTACAATATCAGAGAATAAAACGCTCTGACCTACATTACGTGTTAATTCATTTTCATTAAAGTTTTTTATTTGATTGCAAAGTTCATCACTTTTTAATAAAGAATTATTTATCACTGTGTTCAGTTTTTCACTATCCGTTTTGAATATATCAGTCATTTTTGAAACTTTTTCAAATTCTTTTTGTTGCTCACTTTTTATACTTTCCAAACGTTCCATATATTTAGTTTCAATAGCTTTTAGTAGCTGGATTATTTCATTTTAATTTTTTTTTATTGCACATTCAAACTCATTTTTATATTCGTTCAAATAATCGTTATTTTTATTTACCGCACAATCAATATTTTGTAACATCATGTCCACATTATGTATATACAGAAACAATCTTCACATATAAATTTAATGTTCTGATTAGAGTCTAATAAATTACTCGCAGACTGTTCAAGTCCCAAGCATTTAGTAGCACAGTAATAAATTTTACCGCATACTCCCGCACAAGGAATTCCCGTTTCACCTCTTATTTTTGTATGGCATTTATGACAATCCGCCATTGCCCGCTAGTTGTAAGAACAACTATTTAACACCGAATCCAAAAAGCAAAAAAAATAAAAAAAATAAAAAAGTGCAATCATATGCAATTTTTATTAGTATTTTTATATTTAATTTTGATTTATCCGTAATTTAAAATACGTCCGATTACTTCAAGTTCAATTTAATTATTCTATTTTCTTTATTATCTATTTTTTTATTATATTTCTTTTCTTTTATTATCCCCATATTTAACATGTAGCCAATATTTAAATGTCCAAGTTTTAAGTTTCATCAATTTAATTTTTTGGATTACTGGAACTGAAATTTGCAAATTGTCGTTTTTAACGAAATACAAATCTCCATATCTTTCCGCAATAAATAACATATTTTCGTCAGTTCCAATAATAGTTGTTGATGTTTTATTAAATATTACTTTGCAACCCTTATCCGTAATTTTCGATACTGACATGAGGTTTGTTTTCAGGTCTGGAACAAGCATTGCGTTTTCTAATTTTAAATTTTAAAAATTCTTACCGTTTGTTGTTACAATTTTCATTTCACCTATTTCTTCTATTTTAGTAGTGATACCATTTGCCAGACTTTATGGCTTCTCCACTTCTTTTAAAATATTAAAACCTTCTGTCCAAGTACCAATCACCATTCTTGCCTATTTCATTCGTTTTGGAATGTGCTAACGCAAATTCAGTGTTTAAATTTTCCATACATATTTAGGTACATTCATTTTTTTCCCAGTTCGATTTTTTATTTTGGCAATATGCTTTAACCTTTTTACATCGGTGACACTTAAATTTAAAAGATGCTTCATTACTTGTTTTTGCACTAGTTTTTGTGATTTCCACCAGTTTACTCTATTATTTTTACTCTACTTCTAAAAAATTCATTTAAATAGCCTTATTTCAGTTCCTATTGGCATTTTTTGGGAGATAATTTTTTTTAATAATGATACTTTCCTTTGAACTGGTATATTTCATGCAATTTTTTCCAAATACCATTTGGTGTTTGACAATGTTTTATTGGCTTTAATTGGAAATTTAAACAGTACAAGGTTTGATTTTGCCTCATTATCCTCTTTTTTCTATTTATTAAATTTTTCTTCTTCTGTTTCCTCTGATTTTTATTTTCGTTGCTCACATACCCCCAGGTATCAGTTTTAATTAACAACGCTTCCATCTGCAGCTTCCACGTGTCGAAATTTTCCTTATTTAAAGGATCAACTCTTGCAATTACGTTGCTCATAATAATATTTTTTTTTTTTTATTTTAATTTCACAAAAAATTTATATTGTCTATAAAACAATAAAAACAAAACAAACACAATAAAACTTTTTTATTTTTACTCCACTCGAATGGTTAATTCATATCAATTACTGTATCAAATAATGTCAAATAATTAATGTCATTTTATATAATTTTATTCTTTTCTTTTCCATTTTACTTTGCAGATTTCAAACAATAAAGACATAAATAAAAACTTTACTTATTTTTTTTATTACATTGGTTATGGGCCCAGTGTGACACGTGCAATTTTTTTTTGATAGAGATTTAAAGAATAAATAATAAAAAATTAATCTGTTTAGATCTTTGTGTTCGCAGAACATAAAAATAAAAATAAAATCTAAACCTATAATAACATATATATTTTAACATTAACTTAAATTCTAAGGTTTTATTTATGTAACAACTTTAGGGTTAATTAAAATTGCAATTTACCTTTAATAACTTTAATACATTCTTTTTAATATAAATTTCTTGTAATATGATTCATATGAACTTAATGTAGAACATTATTAAAAAGAAATAAAGAAAACATATAAATCAAAAAAAAACATTTAAAATTTTTTTTGTATCAATTCATACTAATGTACATTAACTATCTATAATATAATACACAAGATGTTGGCGAGACCTTGCCAACATGTAAAAAAAAATATTTTATATCTGTAATAAAACACTCACACTGAATGTAAACTAAACTGGCAATGATGATATTTCTGTATATCTAAATATAATAAAAGACAAGTTGCTGCTGCTGAGTAGCGTGCCCTCCTGTTATGTTAAATGTTAATTTAACAAATGTTATACTATGAAAAGAAAGAAACGTACATCTGATATTTACCCATATAAAAGATAGAAAACAATAAATATTATAATGTTATGCTATGAAATGAAAGAAAAAACAAGGCAGTGTATAAATCAAAGTTTTTAGAGGGTCGTATTTTTAAGTAGAACATTATAAAATTGCAATAATATTTTTATTTAAATTTTGCTAAGTAACATTTTCTTAATTTTTTAAAAATTTTGCCATAATATAGTACAATTTTAGAATCAGAAGTTTAGCCCATAATATAGATATATGAATAAAAATATGGGTATACATATATTAGATTTATTATAGATTTATTATTTTTTATATAGGCAACAGTTATTTATATGAATGAATGGACGGTAAACATAAACGAACAAAAAAAAAATTCAGAATGTTCTATAGGTTATAATTTATATTTTTTAAATAGACTGATGTATAAATTTAATATTTAAAAAAAATAACAGAAAACAAAAAAAAAAAGTAAAATGTAATACTGCGAAGAAAAATAAAAACGAATAGAAAAAAACGAGAACAAAAATGTTACTTTGATTGTTTTTAAATATTTTTAAAGAAAAAAAGAACTATTAAAATGTTATAATTTTAATAGAAAAAAAACATACGTCTGATATTTACGTACCTACATAACAGATAGAAAAAGGAAAAAAAAAATGTTATGCTATGAAAAGAACGAAAAGTCCATCTGATATTGAGGTACATAACAGATAGAAAAAAAGAAATATCAAAATGTTATGCTATGAAAAGAAAGAAAAAACAAGGCAGTGTATAAATCAAAGTTTTTAAAGGTTCAGATTTTTAAGTAGAATATTATAAAATTGCAATAATATTTTTATTTAAATTTTGCTAAGTAACATTTTCTTAATTTTTTAAAAATTTTGCCATAATATAGTACAATTTTAGAATCAGAAGTTTAGCCCATAATATAGAGATATATGAATAAAAATATGGGTATACATATATTAGATTTATTATAGATTTATTAATTTTTATATAGGCAACAGTTATTTATATGAATGAATTGACGGTAAACATAAACGAACAAAAAAAAAATTCAGAATGTTCTATAGGTTATAATTTATATTTTTTAAATAGACTGATGTATAAATTTAATATTTAAAAAAAATAACAGAAAACAAAAAAAAAAAGTAAAATGTAATACTGCGAAGAAAAATAAAAACGAATAGAAAAAAAAGAGAACAAAAATGTTACTTTGATTGTTTTTAAATATTTTTAAAGAAAAAAAGAACTATTAAAATGTTATGATTTTAAATGAAAAAACATACCTCTGATATTTACGTACATAACAGATAGAAAAAGAAATATTAAATGCTATGCTATGAAAAGAAAGAAACGTACATCTGATATTTAGGTACATAACAGATAGAAAAAAAGAAATATCAAAATGTTATGCTATAAAAAGAATGAAAAAACAAGACAGTGCATAAATCAAAGTTTTTAAAGAGTTGCATTTTTAAGTAGAAATTATAAAAAAATAAAGCGGTGCGTAAAACCAAAGCTTTTAAAGGAGCGCAATTTAAATTATAAAATCACAATTTTCAATTAAATTTTGAATGTGTAACATTTTCTTAATTTTATGCTTCTTTTATGATTTTTATTTTCTAAAACTTCAACATTATATGCACAGCCAATTTTTATTGTTTTACATAAAAGGTGCGTAAAACTTACGGTGTGAAGATTTTGTAGAGAAAGCGATAGATAAAGAGACAGAATATTATTACGGATAGAGTAAAAATTTGTTTGAAAAATATAACAAAGAAAGTTTTGAAGCATTTGCTATGGCAACCATAGAAAAATATAACAAGTGTACTATATATTATAATTAGGCAAATGCATCAGATCAGTGTAGTTTAGTTTCAAAATTATAAAGTTTGATACTGTATTTTTTCGAAGCGAAAATTTTTGATACTATTGGCAAAAATTTATTTACCATTGGTTTTTAATCCAACCTTTGGTTTTTTAATCCAAAGCTTGACAAAGAAATTTACAAGAGATGAGATTTATTAAATAATCATTTTTATTACATTTTTGAAAGAAACTACTTCACAGCATCATTGAGGTTTTTCATTATTTAAAACACTTTAGCAATAAATTTTACTTTTATCAATATCTAAATATAATACATATAAGTATTTGAATAAATTTACTAAAATTAAATTGTTCATAAAACTGAGGAAACTTTCACAAAAGCTTTATTTTTCTACTTATACCCTTTAATAAGGCTTTTTTACTATTTATTTAATAATTTAAAGTTTTATTACCAGAGATACGAATCTTTAACTCAAAGTATTATCAAGAGACGCAAACCGTTAATTAAAAATATAAATAAATTTAGTAAATATTATTACCAGAGACTAAATTTTCCACTAGAATTATTGTCAGAGACACAAACCGTTCATTAAAAGTGAGTACAGTCAAAAAAGGAAAAGTACATACATACTTAAAAAACACATTTTCAATCAAAATAAATTCAGCAAATTTTTAATTTTTAAATTTGACCGCTACGTCCATTATGAACTGGTCGCAGCGGTAAATTAAAAATAAATTATTAATCTTCTGTTGGCGTTTTCAATCTTTGTTTTGGAAAAAAAAAATAAAAATAGGTACTCTTAATAAAATTAAAGCGCCTGAAAGTAAAAAAGTGAGAGTGAGCAAAGTTTATAGTAAACCTCATATTTATTAGAAAAAAATAATAGGCCGATTTTATTCTTGATTTTGTTTTCATTAGTATAAAAGCTGGTGCTTCGTAACAGACTTTAAAATAGTTTTGTTTATTTAGGTTGAAATTTAGATTTTTAAGCTAAATTTTCGGTAGAACTGGTATAACATAAAATATTCGAAATTTTTTTATTAATATAAAATTCGGCAGACTTAGCTAATTATATTTCATAACAGAAATCAGAAACTTACTAAATATTTTAGAAATGGATATTTTTCTTAAAAAAAAGAGAAAAAATAACATAGGAAATATCATTTTAGATGCCTTCTCTCAAAATAGATTCATAATTTTGTACTAATTTATTATTAGACCATTAAATTAAAAAGCTGTCGAAAACGACCCACACAAAAAAAAAAGGCCCCGAAAATTTATGAAATTACATTATCAGAGACATGAATCTTTTATTAAATATACTAAAGACCTCTTCCAAAGTACATTTAAATAAAATAAATTCAGCAAATTTTTTTCAAGCAAAAAAAAAAATAAACGCAAAAGACTTGAAAGTAGTTTTGGTAATTAAAGTAATTCGCGGCGAAAACAACTGTTTTTATCGACATAAAAATTTTTTTTTTAAACTAAAGAAAAATAGAGAGTCTGGTAAAATTTTAACAAATATTAAAATTATTTCGATTATTGGGATTATTTTAAATGTAACAAAAATAAAAATGTCGTAGCGGTTGGTGTTGGTTGGTTTTTCGCCGGTTTTTATTGTGCACTTTATACATGTGTTTCAAACAATTTTTGAGATATCGGCACGAACTTTTACCCTGAATGTGTTTTTAGCTTGGACCATTTTTTCTCAATGATTAAAAAACTGTCAAAAATTACCGCCACGAAAAAACGGCGTGAAAAAATTAATAAACTGTTCCTAACATTTTTAATTTTATGTGTTCAGATTTGTTTTATGTTTTTTTCTATTACATCAAGTAAGTAAGTGATACCAAAGTTTTTTTAATGGTGCTGATGTAAAAATGAAATTTTTAGGTAGTTTATTAAGGGAGTCAGTATGATACCGCAAATGTTTTTGAATCTATAGAAATTGTGCAATTGCACAGGGGATTTTCTAGTCTATAATATAATACACAAGATGTTGGCGAGACCTTGCCAACATGTAAAAAAAAATATTTTATATCTATAATAAAACACTCACACTGAATGTAAACTAAACTGGCAATGATGATATTTCTGTATATCTAAATATAATAAAAGACAAGTTGCTGCTGCTGAGTAGCGTGCCCTCCTGTTATGTTAAATGTTAATTTAACAAATGTTATACTATGAAAAGAAAGAAACGTACATCTGATATTTACCCATATAAAAGATAGAAAACAATAAATATTATAATGTTATGCTATGAAATGAAAGAAAAAACAAGGCAGTGTATAAATCAAAGTTTTTAGAGGGTCGTATTTTTAAGTAGAACATTATAAAATTGCAATAATATTTTTATTTAAATTTTGCTAAGTAACATTTTCTTAATTTTTTAAAAATTTTGCCATAATATAGTACAATTTTAGAATCAGAAGTTTAGCCCATAATATAGAGATATATGAATAAAAATATGGGTATACATAAAGAAAAAAAGAACTATTAAAATGTTATGATTTTAATAGAAAAAAAACATACGTCTGATATTTACGTACCTACATAACAGATAGAAAAAGGAAAAAAAAAATGTTATGCTATGAAAAGAACGAAAAGTCCATCTGATATTGAGGTACATAACAGATAGAAAAAAAGAAATATCAAAATGTTATGCTATGAAAAGAAAGAAAAAACAAGGCAGTGTATAAATCAAAGTTTTTAAAGGTTCAGATTTTTAAGTAGAATATTATAAAATTGCAATAATATTTTTATTTAAATTTTGCTAAGTAACATTTTCTTAATTTTTTAAAAATTTTGCCATAATATAGTACAATTTTAGAATCAGAAGTTTAGCCCATAATATAGAGATATATGAATAAAAATATGGGTATACATATATTAGATTTATTATAGATTTATTAATTTTTATATAGGCAACAGTTATTTATATGAATGAATTGACGGTAAACATAAACGAACAAAAAAAAAATTCAGAATGTTCTATAGGTTATAATTTATATTTTTTAAATAGACTGATGTATAAATTTAATATTTAAAAAAAATAACAGAAAACAAAAAAAAAAAGTAAAATGTAATACTGCGAAGAAAAATAAAAACGAATAGAAAAAAAAGAGAACAAAAATGTTACTTTGATTGTTTTTAAATATTTTTAAAGAAAAAAAGAACTATTAAAATGTTATGATTTTAAATGAAAAAACATACCTCTGATATTTACGTACATAACAGATAGAAAAAGAAATATTAAATGCTATGCTATGAAAAGAAAGAAACGTACATCTGATATTTAGGTACATAACAGATAGAAAAAAAGAAATATCAAAATGTTATGCTATAAAAAGAATGAAAAAACAAGACAGTGCATAAATCAAAGTTTTTAAAGAGTTGCATTTTTAAGTAGAAATTATAAAAAAATAAAGCGGTGCGTAAAACCAAAGCTTTTAAAGGAGCGCAATTTAAATTATAAAATCACAATTTTCAATTAAATTTTGAATGTGTAACATTTTCTTAATTTTATGCTTCTTTTATGATTTTTATTTTCTAAAACTTCAACATTATATGCACAGCCAATTTTTATTGTTTTACATAAAAGGTGCGTAAAACTTACGGTGTGAAGATTTTGTAGAGAAAGCGATAGATAAAGAGACAGAATATTATTACGGATAGAGTAAAAATTTGTTTGAAAAATATAACAAAGAAAGTTTTGAAGCATTTGCTATGGCAACCATAGAAAAATATAACAAGTGTACTATATATTATAATTAGGCAAATGCATCAGATCAGTGTAGTTTAGTTTCAAAATTATAAAGTTTGATACTGTATTTTTTCGAAGCGAAAATTTTTGATACTATTGGCAAAAATTTATTTACCATTGGTTTTTAATTCAACCTTTGGTTTTTTAATCCAAAGCTTGACAAAGAAATTTACAAGAGATGAGATTTATTAAATAATCATTTTTATTACATTTTTGAAAGAAACTACTTCACAGCATCATTGAGGTTTTTCATTATTTAAAACACTTTAGCAATAAATTTTACATTTATCAATATCTAAATATAATACATATAAGTATTTGAATAAATTTACTAAAATTAAATTGTTCATAAAACTGAGGAAACTTTCACAAAAGCTTTATTTTTCTACTTATACCCTTTAATAAGGCTTTTTTACTATTTATTTAATAATTTAAAGTTTTATTACCAGAGATACGAATCTTTAACTCAAAGTATTATCAAGAGACGCAAACCGTTAATTAAAAATATAAATAAATTTAGTAAATATTATTACCAGAGACTAAATTTTCCACTAGAATTATTGTCAGAGACACAAACCGTTCATTAAAAGTGAGTACAGTCAAAAAAGGAAAAGTACATACATACTTAAAAAACACATTTTCAATCAAAATAAATTCAGCAAATTTTTAATTTTTAAATTTGACCGCTACGTCCATTATGAACTGGTCGCAGCGGTAAATTAAAAATAAATTATTAATCTTCTGTTGGCGTTTTCAATCTTTGTTTTGGAAAAAAAAAATAAAAATAGGTACTCTTAATAAAATTAAAGCGCCTGAAAGTAAAAAAGTGAGAGTGAGCAAAGTTTATAGTAAACCTCATATTTATTAGAAAAAAATAATAGGCCGATTTTATTCTTGATTTTGTTTTCATTAGTATAAAAGCTGGTGCTTCGTAACAGACTTTAAAATAGTTTTGTTTATTTAGGTTGAAATTTAGATTTTTAAGCTAAATTTTCGGTAGAACTGGTATAACATAAAATATTCGAAATTTTTTTATTAATATAAAATTCGGCAGACTTAGCTAATTATATTTCATAACAGAAATCAGAAACTTACTAAATATTTTAGAAATGGATATTTTTCTTAAAAAAAAGAGAAAAAATAACATAGGAAATATCATTTTAGATGCCTTCTCTCAAAATAGATTCATAATTTTGTACTAATTTATTATTAGACCATTAAATTAAAAAGCTGTCGAAAACGACCCACACAAAAAAAAAGGCTCCGAAAATTTATGAAATTACATTATCAGAGACATGAATCTTTTATTAAATATACTAAAGACCTCTTCCAAAGTACATTTAAATAAAATAAATTCAGCAAATTTTTTTCAAGCAAAAAAAAAATAAACGCAAAAGACTTGAAAGTAGTTTTGGTAATTAAAGTAATTCGCGGCGAAAACAACTGTTTTTATCGACATAAAAATTTTTTTTTTAAACTAAAGAAAAATAGAGAGTCTGGTAAAATTTTAACAAATATTAAAATTATTTCGATTATTGGGATTATTTTAAATGTAACAAAAATAAAAATGTCGTAGCGGTTGGTGTTGGTTGGCTTTTCGCCGGTTTTTATTGTGCACTTTATACATGTGTTTCAAACAATTTTTGAGATATCGGCACGAACTTTTACCCTGAATGTGTTTTTAGCTTGGACCATTTTTTCTCAATGATTAAAAAACTGTCAAAAATTACCGCCACGAAAAAACGGCGTGAAAAAATTAATAAACTGTTCCTAACATTTTTAATTTTATGTGTTCAGATTTGTTTTATGTTTTTTTCTATTACATCAAGTAAGTAAGTGATACCAAAGTTTTTTTAATGGTGCTGATGTAAAAATGAAATTTTTAGGTAGTTTATTAAGGGAGTCAGTATGATACCGCAAATGTTTTTGAATCTATAGAAATTGTGCAATTGCACAGGGGATTTTCTAGTTTTAATTGAAAATATTTAAATGTTGTGTCAGCTAATTTAGTTGCATAATGTAATTGAAAGTTAAAATTTATATATTTAACGTATTTGTATCATAATTATTAACCTAATTAAAATTATACTTAAAGAACGAATTTTGTATTAAATTTTATCATTAATAAAAGCTAAATTACAAGAAAACTTTGTTTTTATTGTGAACCAAACATTGGTCTTTAGAGCCGGATAATTCTACAGAACAAGTGTCTTCAGAATTTATAATAAAAAAGAAAATTTAGAACTAGTGTCTTAAGTTTATATAACTTTAATTATAAAACTAGCGTTTATAATTATATCTATAAAATTAGGTTCTTTAGAGAAACAAAAAAAAACAATTTAAAGTAATACTGTTGAACTAGTGTCCACAGTCAATAAAAAAAACTCGTTTACAGGCTATTTAGGCGATCTTAAAATAAGCTTATTTCCAAGGAGCCAGTACTTAATATTTCATTTTAACCACCTTAATACTTCATTTTAACCACATCTTAAGGTTAACAACATTGGTGAAAAGCATTACAAACCTGAAAACTATTTTATAACATAGAACAAAAGAAGGTGGAAGGCTTAATTAAGCATCAGAAAAAATTATATTCAAAGATTAAAAAGATAAAGGTAAATTTTAAAAAGGACTCTTTAGAAAGAAAAACTAAAGAGTATGTGCAAGCCCGCATAAAAACTTTAAATGACTATTGGAAATCGGCTGTTGAAAACAGAGCAGAACTGAATCAATTGAAGGAGAGTGCTCTAGAGCATCTTTATTTTAAAAACAACGATTTTGAAAGTTTAATAAATTTGGTAAATGAACTAAAGCGGATTCTATAAGCTTCTGAAATAAACGCCCCTGCAGTTAATATACCTTCAAAACTATTAAAAGAATTAAAGGAGCAAATGGAACTTATAAGGGCGATAGAGCGAATATATTTTTTTTTCTTTTTTATACACGCTAACTAAACGCTAGGAACGGATTCCTTTATATATATGTAGGTTTAGTAATTAGGAAAATAGGATGTTAAAGGGGAATTAGTGGGAAGATTGGAAACAAACCTATAAAAATTCGTTTTGAATTTTTGCAAATTGTAGTGCGGAACGTTATTGACAGACGAGAACACGTTAGATGGAAGCATGTTCCACATCTTAGCAGTTCTCACAACAAATGAGTTTACATAGCCAGTTTTAAACCATCTGGGAATTTCCACAGTGTAGAAATGAACACACCTCTGGTGTTACGTTGGAATTGTTTAAGAGGAGGTATAATTGATTTAAGTTCAATAGAGCAAGTGTAATTTTTTTATTTTTTTTTATTTATTAATTTCTCAAAAGAGCATTAATGCTCATACTCTGTACTTGATTATTTATTTATTTAAGTGTAAAATATAATTTAAAAAATGAATAAAATCCAGTGTAAAATATATATGTATATATATTATGATTTAAGAAAATAAAATATTCAAAACAAAAATGAAATAAAAAAAGAAAAAATAATGAAGCAAAAAACTTTACAAAACTAGTTTCAGCTAAGAGAAGATATAAAAATAGAAAAAAAAAAAATTGAACCGTTTTTTCTTCTTTTTTTATTTTGTTTTTTTTGTTTTTTGTTTTTGTTTTTAATTAAAATTTAATAATTTAATAACTTTCAATTATTTGATATTTTTTTTTTTCAATTTTAATGATGACATTTTTTTACTATCTATGCTATCTATACTATCTATCTATCTATCTTACTATCTAGCTTACTATCTATCTATGCTGCTATCCAAATTGTTATATAGTTGAGTGCCTGACTGTAGTATGGATTCAAGACCCCATAAGTTGTGACCGGCTTCATACCTTAGATTGTCAGAATTTCTCGTACCATATTGATGAACATCACTGTTTAATAATATTTGTGTATTACTTTTTATTTGATTGTTTTTTATGTCGCGCATGTGTATTAATTGTATTAGATTTCTCTAGTCTTTTAATTTTAATATTTCAATATTTTTATGTATAGTATTAGTTGATGTACGATGATGCAAACGTTAAGGTTTTTAATAGCTTTATTTTGTAGACGCTGTAGTTTATCAATGTTTTTTGCAAAAGTATTTTCCCAGATCTCAATACCATAGGTAATTATACTATAAAATAAACTATGAAAAATGGATGTTTTGATGTCGCTTGGCGATTTTCGCAGCCTTAGATGTTACTTGGTTCACTTGTTCATTCCAAGTTAGTTCTTCATCAAATGTTAGTCCCAGATACTTGTACTTTTTCACTTGTTCAATTAGATTATTATTGTACTGAATAAATAATTTTCTTCCCTTTGATTTAATTAATAGTAACTTACTTTAGCTTGAATTAACCGTGAGCTTATGTAAATTCATCCACTTGAATATGACGGCCATGTCTGTAATTATATTACTTTCTAAGTTAACATAATATCTTCTGCATATATTATTGCAATATCATCGGCAAAGAGAAACGGTTTACCATGTAGGTTTCCGAGTGAAAAGCTACTGATGTAACAAGAGAACAGCGCCGGTCTTAAGGAGCTACCTTGAATTACACCGTATTCTAAATATTCTTCTGAACTTTTTGTATTTTCACATTGAGGAAATATAGCTTTTGAAAATATAGCTTTCTTTTGGAAAAATAGCTTTTGAACCAATTCAATTCGTTACCTTTAACTTCGCTTTCGTATAATTTTTTTAATAATATTGATCTAACAACTGAATCAAAGGCCTTGGCAAGATCGAAAATACTATACCAACTTTATTTTTGTTTTTTATATTTTCTTGAAGTAATGTTACTACGTCAAATAAAGCAGCATTTGTAGTTTAGTTTTTAATAAATCCATATTGTACATTACTTAATAAGTTAGCTTTAGATAAATGTTCAATTAATTGTTGTTTTATGTGCATTTCTAATAACTTACTAAGTATAGAGGGAACCGAGATTGGTCGAAAGTTTTTTACATCATTTTTATCACCAACCCTTTTGTAAATCGGCACAACTTTACTGATTTTTAATGCATCCGGTACTTCATATTGCCTTATTAATAGATTAATCAAGTTTATTATGCTCTTTAGTAACTCCGGCTCACATGTTTTTACGATTTTTGAACTTATATCATCTTTACCACTACTGTTTGTACTTTTTATATGCTATAGTAATTTCCTTGCTTCCCTATAAGATATGTCATTCAGTATTAGTCTACGATTTGTTCTAACATAAGGTATATATATTGATTTATATTGCTGAGCCATATCTTTTCTTACTTTGCAATAAAAATTGTTGAACTTTTCAACTTTATCATTTTTCTCAGTTTGTGTATTTAGACCACTGAAAAATGCATTTATTTTGTCTTTGTTGGTGTTATCAGTGGCACTATTTTTTACCAAATTCCATATTTTTGATTGATCGTTACCACATTTGGTGATTTCTCTTGTCTTTGTTTTATATTTATTTGTTGTTCAATATTTATTTTATTTTTTAGATTATTTGTCAATATGTCATCTGTACAAGTTTTGGAAGTAGGCCTGGTAATAGAATCATCATCAAAGAAGAAACAATTTGATTCGACTATTGCCTTGTATTGGTTAACATAAATGTCTGAAAAAATTTTTATATTAAAATTGAAATCACCTATAATTAGTGAATTATTCTTGTGTATTCGGTTTAAATGTTCATTAAATAAATTAAAGAAGTGTTCAATTGAATTTTTATTATTTTCTGGAGCTCTATATACTGTAGTGACTTCAAGTGTTTCTTTTCCGACAAAATTCTTAAATGTATAAAGTTATGAAAGTTATCAGCATATATTTTTAGTGTTTCAGAATTTATTGAATTGTGTACTAATACTCCTACACCTCCACCTTTCATATTTACTCTACATAAAAATATTTTATTATAGTTTTTTAGATTTATAAGTTCTGTTTCATCTTTATTTATCCTAGTTTCAGTGAATAGTATTAAATGAATAGGGTATTTTATTTTATCTAAATAATATGCTATGTCATCCATTTTGTTTTTTAGTCTTCTTATGTTTAAATATATAAATTTAAGAGATTGCTCTGTTTCAAATTGAATATCTTCTATTTTATTTATTTTGCTAACATGGGTTATTAAAGGAGAAGTAATGAAATTTTGCTGATTTTTAGTTGTAATTTGTAAATTTATTTAATTGGTTTATACTTAGTATTCTAATTATTTTGCTATCCTTACTCTCCCTCACCAAGAGTTTTCCATCTTTGACCCACGCATATTTAAGTTTATTTTGTTTTTTCAAGTCTCAGCTATCTTGTTTAAATAATTATAGTGTTTTGTTAGTTTTTCGTTGACAAATATCGTTTGCATATTGTTAGTGAAATCACCGAATATTTCAGAATATTTAAAGTGAACACTTTTTTTGCTAACATTATTTTATTCTTAGTTTTCTTTAAATTTTACTATCATTTTTTTTGACTCAACTGAATTTTTTGATGAAGATTTCGTAAGATATATGTATATATATATATCTTTCACATCCACAGGTTGAATATCAATTTCCAATTTTTGAGCGATTTTCTGGACTGCTTCAAGTGGATCATCAATGTGTGCACCTTATATCTCAATATATTTATCATATCTATGTTGTTTAATTTTTTCCAAATCATTTCTGTTTCCATCAATTTTATCCTTCTGCATAATATTTTCATTTTGTAATTGCATGTTATGCTCAACCAACTTATTAATAATTTCTGACATTTCAGCTATTAAATTTTCAGTATTTGATTGGTTGTTTATCAATTGATTTTGTTTTACAAAGATTTCCTCCAATTTTTTTGCACTTTCGCATTCATATGCACTCTTTGATTCTTAGCTGGACCAAACATACTTAATCTACGTTTAGCTCGCTTTTCCTTACAGATTTTGCAAAGCCAAATTTGATCGCTTTCCTCGTTACATGAGTTGCAATCTTCAATTGACAATCCAGAACATGTATTATGGAAATATTTTTTACATTCCCCGACGCATTGGACAAAGTTTTTCGCTTTTAAATTAATATTTTTAAGACCTGCCCGCAATTTATCTTCTTTACACTTTTTGACCTTTTTGACATTTTTTCTTTTCAAAATTTTTTGACATTTTTTCTTTCCTTTACCTACAAGATATCTATAAAACAGAGAACTAGCTCCAATATTACGACGACAGTTAAGTGGGGTAAGTTTTACTTTTTCGATAGGGTCGCCGATTAGGCGTAAGGCACGGTTTTGCATTTTGTCGAGGTAACACAGAGAAGTTTGGGATGCGCCAGCCCAAATGTGAGAGTTGTACTCCATTTTAGGTCGAATGTCGGCTTTATAGATATTAGACAGATCCTTTGGAGAAATATGTTTTGCAGCGGGACAGAAAACTAGAACATTTGGCAACACTGTTAGCTATATTAAAAATTATTTCATTCCACAGCATTTTGTGATTTAGCTGCAAACTTAAAGTGCTTAGACTTTCTGATCGCTCTATATTTTCTCCTTGGAATCACAGAATTGGGTTAAACTGACTGCTTTTGCAGGAAACCAGGCAGCTTTGAGTTTTTGAGGTATTAAAGTCAACTCTATTAGTTTTACCCCAATCGGATATTTTAGCTAAATCATGGTTAACTAAACCAACCATGATATTTCTTTTCGAACTGACTGCGGTACGTGTGACATTAGACTTCTTAAGGAAATTCTAGGATACCACTAGAGTGCTGTCGTCGGCGAAGCTATGAATTGGATTAAGAGTAGAGGAGAGTAAGGTGGACCCTTGTGTACCGCCAGTGTTTATTTCTAAATTATCAGGCATAAAACTGTCGACAAGGACACGAGTACGACTATTCGAAAGAAAATCCTCAATCCAGAAAGGATTACCAAAACCAATAGCTTGGCATTTGTTCAAAATTTGTTCATACTCTATCAAAAGCCTTTGAGATATCAAGAGCAACAACCTCAGATTCACCTGAACAGTGAATACTGGAGTTGAGCTTTTAGCTGAGGTATGTTAGAAGATCACCTGAACATCACCTTTGACTTCTAAAGCCATATTGTCTATCATGCAAAATACCTATGCAATCAAGGTATCTCATCAGCCTTTTGTTAACGAGAATTTCCATAACTTTGGAAATGACCGAACTAATTGCTATTGGCCGGTAGTTGGAGGGGCTGTTTTTTTCATCTTTTTTGGGGATCGGAGAGGCATGAGCAATTTTCCATTGACTGGGATATCTGAAAGTGATAATGAGAAAAGATCGAAATGGGGCAGGCAATATGTTAAAGAATCATCGCAGGAATTCCATCAGTGAATTTTCTAACATTCAGATTTTCAAGCACTTTCACTACAGTACGTGTTCTAAAGTACACCCTATGAAGAATTTTAATACTAGTGGGATCTACAAAGGGTAGTACTGGTGGAATTTGTTCTGTAGGAGAGACCGTAGAATTTGCTGCAAAGGATTTTGCAAACAAATTTGCTTTACCAACTGAATCTGATATGATAGAATTATTGTTATCAATCAGCGGTGAAAAAGATGACTCGCTAAAGTTATTCTTTACACTCTTTGCAAATATCCAAAAAGAACGATTGCAGTGAGGTAGATTAATTATTTTACGTTTTAATCTTTGGTTGTAAAGAAACTTTTGCTGATTGATAATTCTCTTGCAATTTTTCCTGGCAATTTTATAGTCTCCAAATGAGGACCCACACACATTTTCCTTGTACATTTTGAAATGTTCTTCCTTGGCTTGAATTACTTTCCTACAGATGTCATTACACCCAGGCTTTGATTTAGTTTAAACCGGTTTATATGAGCTAGGAATGAAAAGTTTCATTCCTAGCATTATTATTTTACTAATGGCATCAGCAGCAAAGCGAACATCCCTATAACGGAAACGCATTGACCAATCAAAACCTCCCAGAAAGCTATTCAGACGTACCTAGTCGGCTCGGTTATAGTGCCAGACTAGCCTTTTAGGAATAGGATTTCAATTGGGCAATGTATGCATTGGAAAGCTGGATTTAACTAGGAAATGGTCGGATTTTTCTGGATTTTATGTCAGAAACAAGTCCAAAAGATGTTCATTTTGATTCTCTCGTTCCGGAATTCAAGTTGGGCTCTTTGCAAGTTGAGAAAGTTGAAATAAATTTGAAAATAGTTTCCGGGCTATTGTGACTTGAAAAATGGAATCAGTTTTTGTTGTGGACATTGAAATCACCCGCGACAACTATTTCACATTCAGGATTCTTTTCCAGAATTTTATTGATATTGTCGGATAATTCTTCGATGACCACAGCAGTTTCCAGCTCACTGAAATTTATCTGAAAGATAAGGACCATTAATGGCCTGATAAGGACCATTAGATCATAAAGATAAGGACCATTAATGGCCTTTATTAATGTTAATTTGAAAATACTAGAAGCGTATTGGCAATTAGTCATGCAATATGGACATCATTGGAGATAAGGCTATTCAACATGAGTATTTTGAAAATAACTTGTTTGAAGAAGCTGAAACATTTTATACGGTGACAATTATTGAACTCAACGATAAATTAACGAGTTTATCTCCAGCTCCAGCAGTTCGAGCCCAAAAACAATCAAATCAAGATATGAGTGTGAGCTTGCTAAAAATTAACATTCCAAAATTATCAATTAAACATTCACCAGTAACAGCTGAAACTCCTTTATCTGCTCAACTAAAATCATTGTTGTATCTGACATATTAAAACAATAATAGACCTGACAACAAATTATCAACAGACAATACAAAGAAAATTGATATAAACACTCACTGTGCAACAAACTTAGCAAAACGAAAGGTCATTTTTACCCACAGCGGTGATAAAAATATTAAGATTAGATGGATCCTATACGGAACTCCGAGCGCTTGTTGAACAAGGTTCTCAAGCCACTTTGATTTCTGAAAATACAGTATAACGTTCGCAACTGCCCAAACACAAGGTACATGCAACCGTATCGGGAATTGGCAATGCAAAATCCGGTTTAGTTCAAAATTTCGTAGAAATTACATTAAAATGGAAATTGAATATCTCATTTTTATGCGTGACCAAAGCATTAGTCTTACCAAAATTGACCGCCTATTTGACCTCAGAAAATGTAACTTCCTATCATAATTGGAAGTATGTCCGAAGTTTGGAATTAGCAGATCCAAATTTCTATACACCAAATAAAATGGAAGCGGATGTCCTTTGCCAAATAATTCAAAAAAAGGTTATACACGGGGAAAGCCAGGAACTCCTATAGCACAGAAAACCACATTTGGCTATATCTTATCAGCTGAAGTGAAAAGTGAGACTCCAGAAAATACAATTAGATGCTCCACCAATAACTGAAATTTGCAAATAATTAAGTAAATTTTTGGAGAGTGAAGAGCTTTCACTAGAGAGGAGTGTGACAGCTGAAGAAATAGAGTGCGAGGTTCATTTCAAATCCACGCATCTGCGCCAAAAGAATGGAACATATACTGTACGATTACCGTTTCGCCAACATTCTCATTTTAACGAATTACAGGGATTTATAGTATTAGCACTTGCAAGACTATTTCAACTGGAGAGAAAATTTATAGCGGGAAATATTCGGTTAGATCATATGGTTCCAGCTTCTGAAAATACCGAAAGCAAATACTACCTACCTCATCATGCAGTATTTAACCGCAACAACTAAATTGAGAATAGTTTTTGTTGCTTCGGTCAAAAGAAATTCATCTTAAAGTCTTAACGCCACAATGATGATTGGAGAAAACTTACAGCAGAGAATAATCGAAATTTTGATGAGATGGCAAGCATGAGGTGGTATTTACAGCAGACATTGAAAAAATGTATCGCCTAATTCACATAGATGACCGAGATAAAGATTCTCAGAGAATCCTTTAGAAAATCTCCAAACTAGCCGATAAAGGAATATAAGTTAAGAAGAGTTACCTATGGAACTGGACCAGCGCCTTTTCTAACTATAAGAACGTTTGGTCTAACTATAAGAACTAGTTTCAAATTATATCCTTTGGTGACAAGGACTATTTGTAAAGATACCTATATGGATGACGCCGTCTCAGGAGTACATAGTTACGAAGAAGCACTTTTAGAAAGTATTCAATTAATTAACTTGTTAAGGACAGGAGATTTCAATTTACGCAAATGGAATTCCAATAATTCTCGTTTATTAAAACAAACACCACCTGAATTAAGAGAGTGTGCAGATAATAAAACGGAGCAGCCGTTAACGCCTTAGGAATCTATTGGGTCCCAAAAAGCCACAAACTAAAATGCAACATAAATATTCAACCAATTTCAGAAGTATGTACGAAAAGTATGTATCTATCTTATCCGAAGCTGCTCGAATTTTTGATCCAATTGGATTGTTATCTCCAGTTACCATAAAAATCAAATTATTATTCCAACAAATATGGTTGGAAGAGACTGATTGGGATCAGCCAGTATAAAATCACATTCTTAAGGAACGGCAAAAAATTAGGGATGAGCTACCATCATTAATAAAATAGAAATTTGATGATGGATTGGTTATGTAGATAGTATCCAAAAATGCCAATTACACGGATTTTTTGATGCGTCTGAAAAGGTTACGGCGCTTTTGTATACCTTAGAACAATAACAAACGAAAGAAATATTAGTGTAACACTCATATTTGCAAAAACAAAGGTTAAGGTTGTTGGGAAATAAAATAAGGTTTTTGGAAATCGAAAAGCCAAAATTCCAGCTCTTATTGGCCCGGAAAGTTAGCATCACGTGAGTTCACCAATTAATCCAGCTCATTTAGCTTCGCGAGGTATTTATCCTAGGTGGGACCTTCCCACCAAAGTAACAATACACTTTGGTGGGAAGGTCCCACCTAGTTAAAACAAAAGGAATTTAAGGCCTCCAAGACACCGGTAAGCAAAACTAATTTGGAAATTAAAACAAAATTTGGTGTTAATCTCGTAAAAACTGAAATTAATACTTCCGTGGTTGAGACTTTACTTTATAACTACTCATCTTTAACAAAATTAAAGCGAATCTTAGCTTATTGCAGCCGATTTTGTAAGAATACTCAAAGGAGTCCAGAATATAATAAGACTGGAGTAACAACAACAGATGAAATAGAGAACTCATGGATAACATTAGTAAACATCACTCAATTAAAATACTTTCATGAGAAATGCAAGCAACTGTCAAAAGGTATCTCATTACATAAGACTAGCACTCAGCAGATTATTAAGTCTGAACCCATTTTGGTTGCCAATCATTCGCTTAAGTGGAAGATTATCTGAATCTGAACTTTCATATAAACAGAAACATCCCTTAATATTCCCTTACAAAAGCGATTTAACTGACTTGATCATAAAGCATGCACATTTACATTCCTTACATGGATGTCATAATCAAACTTTGGAATATATAAGACAATCATTTTGGATACTAAATTTATTAAAGGCAGTTAAAGGATTAATACATAGATGTACAAATTATCATCGCTTTAAAGCATCTTCACCTTCTCAGTTAATAAGAAATCTTCCTAAGCCTCGTGCAACGATATCCAGACCGTTCATTGTGGTGATGATTATGTTGGACCTATTATCTTAAAAACATCTGTTGGTCAGGGAACTAAGACATTCAGGGTTATATAGCTCTATTTATTTGTTTGAGTGCCTAAGCAAAATATTTGGAAGTGGTTAGTAATTTAACATCAAGTGCATTCTTGCATCATTAAAAGATTTGTTAGCAGAAGAGGACCATCATGTTTATGATCATGGACCATCATGATCACGCCACGAACTTCTGCGGAGCAAGTAAAATCTTAGCTGGTTTATTGAACCAACAAAACTATCAAGACGAAATTAAAAATTTCATACCACCTGCATTACCGCTCTTTGGCGGTCTGTGGGAAGCTGGTATAAAATCAACTAAATACCATATAAAGATAATAATAAAGGAGACTATTTTATCTTTCGAAGAACTTAAAACTTTGATTGTAAAAATTGAGGCATGTTAGAACTCTCATAGTGGTTCAAATAATGATCGAGAAAACTTAGAAGTTTTAACACCAGAACACTTTTTAATAAGAGCACCATTATTAACCGTTCCAGAAGAAAATATTTGAAATCAAAATCCTAATTTACTAACAAGATGGCAACTTCTGGATCAGTTTCATCAAATGTTTTGGCAAAGATGGTCCAAAGAATACTTGTCTAGATTACAACAAAGACCAAAATGGATTCAACAGCAACCAAATTTAAAGGTTGGTAACATAGTACTAATAAAGGAAAACAATTTACCACCAACAAGATGTTCACTTGGAAGAGTGATTGAAACAACTTGCGATGATAATGGTCTTGTTAGAGTTGTTACCTCTAAAAATAAAAATGAACAAATCATTTATCTTTCAAGAGGAAACACGCGCACTTCCAAAAGGAACACGACAATGAAAAACTAAAAGCATCTAATTCGACATGTCGCAGTTTAACCTCTATGATATTTATCGTTATTTTAAGTTATTTCTTTAAAATGGCACTGGCAAGTAAACCATCTGACTACTACAGTAATACTTAATTTGGCAAAGGCATGTACTTCGAAAACATTCTAAACACTAATATTTATAGCAGTGAATGTAACTTAATCGTACAATTTAACTTATCTATATATAAGTATCAAACGAATATGCTAACCAAATCCATAACCTATTTAAAAGAAACATACAACAAGTTTTCTCCTGATATTGAATTTGAAGATCATTGTAAACCTAATATAGCAGAATTACAACATCATATAGAAGAGCTTGAGAACGTTAATTATTTAATTTATAAACAAAACAAAACTCCACCTAAGAAGAAAAGAGCTGCGTTTGGAATTATTGGAAATGTAGCTGTGGAAAATTAAATGGAAATATTTGGAGTCCTAGTCGAAGAATTCGATGTAAAATATGAAACAGATATTAATCAGATTAAAGAAAATGCATTATTTGATGATGAAGATGATGCATTGAAATGCATTATTTCTAAGGCAAACTTCCATATCTGATTCAACTCTTAACATAATTAAACGCGAACAAATCCTTGGAAATCAACAATATTTAGCTACGAGAAAACAACTTTCTTCTTTTAAAGATGATATAAATAGAACAAAACAAACGCAACGTTTTTTTGAAAAATTTAACTCAGCTACCTTAGTTATGACATTGGATTTAAGTAGTATGCGACACATAAAACAATCGTTTCTTTCTGTCATAACCGACTTACGTTATAGACGAATTAATACGTTGTTACCAACTCCTGAACAACTAAAATCACAATTTAAAATAATATGAGAACATATTCCTTGTCATCTAAAAATACCAGATGATCAAAACCAAATTTTGACATTATATTCCCTTTTTTTTTTTTTTATATACCTTTTTATTTTTCTTTTTAATAATTTTTGGTTACTTTGGGTTAGTAAAAAAGCTTACAAAACTAACATTTATTTCAGAACTTAGAACTAAAACCTTAAATTATATTTTAGTGTTTCAGTTTTCTTCTTTATTTAATTTGTTTTATTATTATATTTCTTTTTTTTTTCCTTTTTTCTAATAGAATTTTTTATCAGAGAATTTAGTTTTGGAAAATAATAATAAAAACCAAAATTAATTTAAATTTTATAAATAAAACCTTATACTAACTTAACATTATGCTAACCTAAAACCCACCTAACTTAAAACCTACGCATAATCTAATATTATAGTTTTTAGACTAATTTTTTATATTAATTACGAAATGTTTAACCACCAATGGTTTTTTGAAATTCGTTTATCCTTTTCTGGAATAAACATGTCGTACTTTAGTGAAATACCCTCAATGTCGTTTGGGTCATATTCAAAGCACTTGCAGTAGCCTGTCTATTATAGTGATATAATAGAGGGACATGCTCGTGGCTTTAATATACCCTTTAGAATCCAGGTAAATAAAATGTTCGGGAGCAATAAAACCCGACTTTAAACTATTGTTTATATACTCTTCCTTATGGCAATAAATTTTGGATATTAAACCATTTTCCTTTGTATTGAGAGATCTGTCAAAATGATTACGAATAATTTTTATAAAAAAATTATCGAATCTAATTATTTTTGCTTTACGGCACAAGCATTTATTGGAGTAGAAATGCTTGTAATCCGTATCTGGTTTCCTGTGTAGATTTACGCAGGCTCTTATGCATTTTCGTTCAAATATTCTTATTTTCTCCATTAGGCTTGCACTTATGTTGTACCATATGGGTTCACCATATGAAATGACCGACAAATTTGCATATATGGCTTTGTGGTCACGATCATACGGCAATGTCAATAATCTATTATGAGTAGATTCTATTCTTATGTCTATTATAGCTAAAACTAAGTAAGAACTGCATCTCGAATATGTTGGTTGATCTGGTATTAACAAACTACATTTATATGGTATTTTGTTGTATCCGAACCATTTTTATAGGGCAACGCCACGGCTGTTATTATTATTGTTTTGCCAAGAGATGTGTTTTGCATTGAAATCCCCGGCTATTACGTAATAATGATTTTTATTAGCCAGATCTAATATCTCAAATATTTTTTGCAACTCTTCCACAAATTTTTGGTTTCTGTGGGAAGCATAGATTGAAATAATAAATAGTTTTTTTGAATTTTTTTGATTTAATTTTAGAACACATACTTCCATGCAATGGAAAGTGGCAAAAATTTTATTTCTGATTTGGTTGTATTGTATATTATTTTTTATACAAATTGCTGTACCACTATTTTCTTGGTTATTACGATCTTGACGTATAGTGTTATAACCATTTACTTGAAAATAATGTTTATTTTGTAGTTTAGTTTCGCAAAGGCAGAAAGGCTGCCTTTGTCGTTTCTACGAAGGCAAAGGCTGCCTTTGTCGTTTCTACGAAATGCATAAGAGAAAATCTTTTATTGTATGAGACTAGAGAATTAACATTAATTGCAATTATTTCTAAATTAATGTTTATTGTGAGTGACGTAATTAGAAATTATTAGGCACATTAAACATTTCGTATAAATATTTAATGTCATTTGAATTTTTATTAATATTTGCTTCTATTGTGTTAATTTTTTTTAAGATTAAACTCATATTTTTATTTAATTCTTCTAAAATATTGTGATTATTGTTAACATTGTTACTATTGTTGCTAACATTATTAGTGTTATTGTTTTGGTTAGTATTACCTAATATGTTTGCAAATGATACGCTAGGATTAGTAAAGTTATTATACATATTATACCTATTTTTTATTTTTTCTTTTGTCATCTTTTTTTCTTCTTCTCTTTTTTTTCTTTTTCTTTGTACACTGGGCAATTTCTGTACGATGCTGGATGCCCTTTTTGCTTACAAAGAATGCAACTAAGCATGTATCTCCCATCTTCTTGCGTTATTGTACATTCTCCTGATATATGGCTCTCTCCGCATTTTACACACCTATAGTACATATTGCAATTGACAGCTGAGTGAGAGAAACGCTGACATCTGGTGCATTGTAGTATGCTTTTTCTTCTTAAATTCTCCCAATAGATTATTGTGTTGTCTAATGCTTTAATGTTTTTTATTTCGTTTATTGATGAGTTAGCTGATGCTTGTACGATAAAATGTGAAAGGATGAAACTGTTTTCTGTTGCAATCTTTGTTTTTAATCTGCTTGCAGATAAAAAGTAAATTTTTTCATTATTATGATCTTTTAAAAGTTCAAGCACTTCATTTTCTTCGTAGCTACTATCAAGCCCTTTTAATAATAAGGTTATTTTTTTTCCGTTTTAGGTGTAAAAGAAAAATAATTAGTATTTGTGTTTTTTAATATTTCAACAATTGTGTTGTAGCTATTCAACTTATCAGTGTAGATTATTGTGTGGGATTTATTAATTTTTTTTGTTAAAAAATCACCTGTTTTAATTTCAATAATTTTTTTTAGATATTCGATTCCAGTGTTATAAACATTAATTGGTGGCATTTTTTGCTTTTCATTTTTTTTTTATTTGTGTATTATTGTTGTTGTTTTCATTTATATTTCCACTTTTATTATTGTTATTAATTAAATTATTTTTTTGGATATTATTAGAATTTTGGTTATCTTCTTGCTTCTTTTTATTATTATTTTTGTTTTCATTTTCTAAATTTTTTTGTGATAACACATGCATAAATTTAAAATTTCTTTACTGCTAGATGCACGTGTTTCGGTTTCTTTATTTTTTAAATTATTTTTTATTTCATCATTAGAGTTTAATAGATTTTCGATCTGTTTCCCAAGGCTTGCTAATTTTAATTTAAGTTTGTTATTTTCGGTTCTTAATGATTTTAAAATTTTACTTTCTGACATGTTGTTGTTGTCTTTTATTAACTTCTCTAAACTTTTATTAATAGTTTCTTTTATATTGTCATTTGGATTTTTTTCGGATTGTATTTTGCAATCCCTATTTGAAAAACCAAATAGTACAATTTATTTAAAGTATTTTTTTTATACCTTACATTTAAAGTATAGGGTATATTAACTTTGGTATGGTGTTTGTCACCACCAAAAGGAAGCGAGTTAGATATTTACATGTATATATATTTTTAATCAGGATCACCTCCTGTGTCGATTTAAGGATGTCCGTCCGTCCGTCCGTACGTTCGCAGAATTTGGTCCATGAGTTCAAATCTTGGACGCTTCCGGACGAGCCCCAGAGCAAAGGAGTATATCTCCACAACCAACAAAGATAGAACTTCTATTTTTAGTACAAAGATGTTCTGTTATGTTTCGTTTTCTGTAAAATTGGAAACTGCCATTTGAAAGAATTTGAACCATGGGTTCGTATTTTGGAAACTTCCGAACGAGCATAAGAGCAACGAGCATATCTCCAAAACCAACAAAAGTAGAACCTTTAAATTTAGTACATTGGTGTTCTGGCATGTTTTCTTTATGGTCTTGAGATGGATTCAATGAATTCGAGTTGCAATTCGGGTACCTGACACACACCTCCCTAGGACTAACAATCTTCGAAATTAATAAAGATAGAAACTTCAAATTTTTTACAAAGGTTTCAAGCATATCCCAAGAGGATGCTTCCTTTACATTCCTGAAATTCGAGTTGAATAAGACAGAAAAGGGAAGAAGTTCAAGCAGCTGCCAAAAAAACTTATGGATTTTTAATTTAATTCGAATTATTCAGGTGTAGGGTATTAATAAGTCGGTTGCATCGACTTACTGTTACCTTTACTGTTTTTTTTTATTTGTATTTAAAAAAAAATTTATCACTTTTTTATTTTATTTTTATATATTTAATACACAAAATTTTTTTTATACCCTACACCTAAATTATAGGGTATATTAACTTTGGTATGGTGTTTGTAACCACCAAAAGGAAGCGAATTAGATATGGACATGTATATATATTCTGAATCAGAATCACCTCCTGAGTCGATTTAACGATGTCCGACCTTCCGTCCGTCCGTCCGTTCGCACGATAACTCAAAAAGTAATAAAGCTATCTTGATGAAATTTATATAGTAGGTTTCTAATTACGAAACGAAAGCTAAGTTCGAATCTGGACAAAATCGGTTCATGGGTTCGGATTGTGGAAACTTCCGAATGATTCCGGAGCAAATGAGATTATCTCCAAAAACAACAAAGATATAACCTTTAGATTTGGCAGAATAGTGTTCTTTCCTGTTTGATTTAGGTCTCTGAAAATTGAGAGGATTTGGTCCATGGGTTCGGATTTTGGAAGCTTCCGAACGAGCTTCAGAGCAAATGATATTATCTCCAAAAGCAACAAAGATAGAACCTTTATTTTTAGTACAAGAGTGTGCTGTTATGTTTCCTTTTCTATAAAATTGGAAACTGACATTTGAAAGAATTTTAACCATGGGTTCGTATTTTGGAAACTTCCGGACGAGCACAAGAGCAACGAAATTTGTTGTCAGGTGTAGGTATTAAGGTATCAGGTGTAGGGTATTAATAAGTCGGTTGCATCGACTTACTGTTACATGTACTATTTTTTTTTTTTATAAGTAATAATTTTTTATTTGAAATTGAAGATTTTAATTTTAGTTTAATTTTGTTTTTTGCTTTTCATAAAAGTACGTCTATGTTGATAGAAATCTCAGAGCGAGCTGACATTATATTCCCTAATGGAAGTAAAAGCATGAGTTATTCCAAACAACGTAATTTTTGAAATAAAATTGCCATTGCTAGATGCAGAGTGTTATCAAATATATCAGCTTATTCCTATTCCTAACTAGAGCTAATAAGTTTATATACATTCAACCCTCCAGTAAGTTTTTATTGCTAAATAAACGGCATAATAGATACTCACCTATGAGCGTAAGTGATATAAATTTGTGCAGGTCTTGGAAATCTAACCATCGTTTATGCAGATTTAATTCACCAATGTATAGTCTAGTCTAGGATCTAACATTAGTCGATGCGAAATGGAGTTATTATCCTCAGAAACAAGGCTATATATTTTTTGCAAAATAAAGAGTTCATCAAGAAACCTCAAATGGGTTAAAATGCACGCACGTGGCTAACCATTGGATCTACACTTTAGATAAAGAAAGCATAATCGATTTAAATTGTGGTACTCATTTCGAAAAAGTTGCATTAACTGGAAATGGGATTATTCGCTTAAGCATTCCAGTATATTCCTATCGTCTAGTCATGAGTTTATAGCAAACATAACATAATTTTTCTTATCATAATAGTATCAGACACACCACATGATATTTTACCTAATTATCTTAACAGTTCGGAAAATATGAATAAAGATTTAAATAATTTGTCTATTTTGGAATACGAGTTAACATCAGCCGACATTCAAAACATTGCATACAAAAATAAATCATCAAAGAAATGAAATAGCAGCAGTTAGAAATATTAATATTAATGATGTTCATCATTATGCCATGGTTTATATAATTCTTGTATTAGTTTGTGTAATAGCAATTTACTATTGGTTGAGACGTTATAAAAGAGTTTTGGTAATTTCATCGAAAACATCAACTATTGATCCAATCATAAAGATGCAGAATCAGTGACTATAGTAGTAGCAACACACCTATTGACAGTCGTTCCTACACAGCATTCCTTTAATTATTAATTCAACCCGGGGGATCATGTTTGCAGAACATAAAAATAAAAATAAAATTTAAACCAATAATAATAAAATAAACATAATAATAACTTAAACTTAAATTTTAAGATTATATTTATGTCACAACACTAGGGTTAATTAGAATTACAATTTACCTGTAATAACTTTAATGCATTCTTTTTAATATAAATTTGCTGTAATACGATTCATATGAACTTAATGTAGAAGATTTAAAAATATTTTTTTTTTTAAATTCATACTGACCTACATTAATTATTTCAATTGAAAATATTTAAATGTTGTGTCACCTAATTTAGTTGTATAATGTAATTGAAAGTTAAAATTTGTATTTTTAACGTATTTGTATCATAATTATTAACCTAATTAAAATTGTATTTAAAGAACGAATTTTGTATTAATTTTTATCATTTATAAAAGCAAAATTACAAGAAAACCCTGTTTTTATTGTGAATCAAACAGTTTGTCATCCTGGATTCTAAATAAATAAAAAGAAAAATATTATTATATATTTACGATAAAGATAAAATAAATGAAATTCGATTATAGCTGCAGCAAAAAAATTATTGGAAGTTTTTTATTAGAACTATAAATAAAATAATTTTAAGATATAAAAAGGAAAAGAAAAAACAAAAACTTTAGTAAATCAATTAACTCAAAATAAAGTTCAACCGTAAAATCATGTCAATGCAAAATATGGTAAAAATCGAGCAGTTAACAAGCGACAACTACGACACGTGGAAGATACAAGTTCAGTCCTTACTCATCAAAAACGACTTTTGGGACTACGTGTCTGGTACTGCCAAACCAATTGCTGACAAAGAAAATGAATGGAAAAAAATAGATCAAAAGGCCAAAGGCCACCTTATTTTATCGATTTCACGCCCTTGTTGAAGGATGTCAAATATTGTTCAACATCACAAGATGTATAAACAAAATTAAAAAATGCATATGTATCTAAAATACCTACAAGAAAAGCTGCTCTTATGAAAAAACTAATATTAATAAAGGCATCGCAAGCAGATATTATAGAAAGTCACGTTTCCAAATTTTTTGACACTGTAAATAAATTAAAATCAATTGATTTAGTATAGATGATGATCTACTATCAATTCTACTATTATATAGTCTACCAGAAGAATTCGAAAATTTCCATATAATTTCGAATTTCAGGGGTACACAACAACTATCAAGTACAGCATTATTATCAGAACAGAAGAAACCAATTAATTATTATCCTAAAAAGTATCAAAAATTTAATAGGGATATCGTATCACCCAAAAATACCTAAGATAATCTGCTATAACTGTAGAAAATCAGGTCATAAGTCCTATGAATGCAAAGCAAAAGGTAAAGATGATTCATTGTATGAGGAAGAAGAAGTTCTTAACACAACTGATTTTAAAACACCCAAATCATTCAAATTTTTACTAGACAGCGGTACAATATCTATAAGTTTGTAAACCTAAAAATATTAAAAAAATGCAGAGATAAATTTGGCAAATGAAGAGACTACTTAAATTTTTGGCAAGGAGTAGCACAAATTTATACACAAGATGAACAAAAAATTAAGTTAAATGATGCATTGTTCTTACCTGACTTTCGAACAAATCTAATATCAATTAGCAGAGTTACAGAAAATCACCATGAGATTATTTTTTTAAAAAATGAAGCCAAAATTATTAATAAAGATAATGTACCAATATTAAAAGCTGTAAAACGAAATGGTTTATTCGAAGTTCTTACCAGTTATTCATATGAAGTAAATTTAATTACTAAAAACAACGTTATGATATTATAGCACCTAAATTTTAAATCATTACAAAAAAAGAAAACAAGTTAAAGATCTAAATTTAAATTATTCAAAATTTTTTAATCCCATTTGTGAAATATGCACTCAAGCAAAAAATACTCAACACTATTTTCCTAATGTTGGGCGTTTAAGAAAGAAACACTTTTAGAGCTAATACACAGTGATATTTGCGGACTCATTAACACACATTCAACAGAAGGAGCACGGTATTTTATCACCTTCATTGACAACTGCGCACGATGGTGTGATGCTCTTAAAGCGTTTAAAAAATATAAGGCAACAGTAGAAACATATAAAAATCAAAAAATTAAAGCTATACGTTCTGATAATGGCACTGAATACAAGAATAGCGCTTTTTCAGAATTTTTAAGAATTTTTTTAAGTTACTTTTAACCTACTTTGTAGGTTACAGTAACGAAGCAAAAGCATGCAGATTCTGAGGAAAACACTCAAGAAAAATTATAAAAAGGAAAGATGTAAAATTTTTGGAAGAAATAAAGAAATATACAATTGAGGTAAATTTACAAAATTTAGAAAAAGATTTTTTTAGCTAAAATGAAAATAAAAGAAAATATGAAAATAAAAAATTAGAACTGGTCTACGCGGAAGACCTAGAAAGAATAGTACAAGAAAAGATTATAAATCATCCGACTTGAAAAAAGAAGATCAATATTATTCATTATCAGAAGATGAAAATATCAAAGAACAAGAAAAAGATCTAATAATACAATATGAAAAAGATTAAAGTAATTTATATTTTGAAGTAAATTATGCGGCTGAAAATCCACAAAATTTTAATGACAGTAAATGTAGTTCAAATCGTGAACAATGGAAACAAACCATTTTTCTTGAACTGGAAGCACATCGTCTAGTTTGTATGTGTTGTCAAACATTTCATTAGTTGATAAACCAAAAAATGCCAAACTCATAGAATGTAGATGGGTATTCACCAGTAAGATAAATGATAAACAAAAATTAATAGAAAGAAAAGCTAGTAGCCAAAGGATGCTCCCAAACGTACGAAATTGACTACCATGACACCTACTCCCCAGTGGCAAAGCAAATACCAATAAGGATAATAATTGCAATTGCAGTAAAATTAAAATTAAAACTTCTTCAATATGACGTTACAACTGCGTATCTGAATAGACTCTTACAAGAAGAAATTTACATGAAAATACCAGAAAGAATTTTATGATTCAAAAGAATTTTATGAAAAGAATGGAAACCTTTACGATTTTGAAAATAAAGTTTGCAAACAGAATAGGCGCTATATAGCTTAAAGCAAAGCGGAAAAATTTGGTTTGAGAGATTAGATAAATTCTTACAAAAAATTGGGTTCACGAAAATGGAGCTCGAACGCTGTATATATATAGTGTCTTTCAAATGGAGTTTTCAAAAGTAAATAATTAAAAGATATAAAATTTGATTTGAAACTGGAAAAGTTTTTATTTATTTTTGAAGTACAATGTTTATCATTTATACTCTGGAAATGATATCTCCCATGTGACCACCTCTTGCATCTCTACATTACCTGATTTTTTTATCAAAATTTTCGGTAACATTCTGGCATAGTTGCTCTATCTCACCAATAACTCGAATAATCTCTGCTTTCAATGCTTCAACGTTTCGAGGATTATCCTTATAGACCTGTCCTTTCCCATAGCCCTAGAGAAAGAAGTCCAACGGTGTCAAATCGCAGGATCTTGAAAGCCAATTCACGTCACCGATTCTGGAAATAACACGGTCAGGAAACTTTGTATGCAGTAATTGCAGTGTTTCTCTAGCTGTATGACACGTAGCCCGATATTGTTGAAATACATGTTCTCAGTATCAATATTTTCCAGTTTTGGCTATAATAAAGTTGTAATCATGTCGCGATGTCTGGTACCGTTAACGGCAATGGCTTTTCTAGCATCATTTTTGAAAAAGTACGGACCAATCACACCACAAATATGGCAGTTTTGTTTATGAACGTAGCCACCAAACTCGAAATGTCCGCAAAGATGATTTTTTTTTCAAAAATTTTTGTTCCAGTATCCAATTGGCAAAGTCCCGACGCATGGAATGATCTTGTGGCAGCAATTCTTGTGTCAATTGAACTTTCGCATTTGGAAATGGACCCAAACGTAGAAATGTGCCCAATATCTAAGGAAGAAAAGATAACATTATATAAAACTCCATATCAAAACCTTATTGGATCACTATTAGACATAGCTGTATCTACTATTCCAGATATAACGTACGCTGTCAACATTCTCAGTCAGTTCAAATGGAAATGCAGCCAAAGAATTGTAAGATATTTCAAATTTACCGAAAATTATGGTTTAAACTTTAAGAAAAATGAAGGAAATCTGTATGGATACACTGACTCCGATTGGGGTTTGAACGAGGATGATCGAAAAATATACTCAGGTTTTCATATGGGGCCAATGTGCAATATCTTGGAAGTTAAAAAACAAAAAACTGTTGCTCTCTCAAGTGCTGAAGTCGAGTACATGGGCTTAACAAATGCAACTAAAGAAGCACTGTATTAAAGGAATTTATTATATGAACTGAATATTAGAGAAGAAAAAGCAACCATCATATAGAATTACAACAATTTATCGCAAATAATCCAGTCGTCAACACCAGAACCAAACCCATAAGATACCACTTCAAACGTCATGTTGTTCAAAAGAGAAAAATTTAACTAAAGTATTTGGAAACTATATCAATGACAGTTGATATTTTTACCAAACCTCTACCCATTTGCAAATTTTACAATTGCCTAAAAGATTTACGTATTATAGGAAATAAATAAATATTAAAATAATATAAAAGAAGAGGAAAGACAAATTTTTTGTATTTAGTTCTTAAATTATAATTAAATTTTTTTTATTCAACTAAATTGAATTGTAAAATTAAAACTTTTTTTAGTTTTAAAGATTAAATTTTAAAGATAAGATTAGATTAATTTTTGAAATTGATTTTATATATATTTTTAAGTACATTAACATTAATCTATACCTATATTTTAGTTTACAACAAAAAAAAATGTTATTGAGGGAGGTAGGTATGTGAAAGCATAGTCAAAAACCATAAAACGTCATTAATTGCATTTTATTCTTTTCCTCTTCCCTTTTGCTTTGCGCATTACAAAGACTAAAGACATAAATAAAAATCCACTTATTTTTTTTATTACAATAATTAATATTTCACAAAAATATTGAGTTTATTTTTTTTTTTTTAATTGTATTCTTTACAAAAATTAAATTCCTCCTGGGCCAATTACAAATTAAAAACACATGTATTTATTCTTCTTATTCAAACTTTAATGATTTTATTTCTTATAATAATAATTAAGTATGTGTATTGCTGCAATATAGGCGATGGTGAAAGTACATACTAAATACGAAAAGAAAAGGTTAAAAACAAGTTTTACAATATTCTAAACTGTAATATGTTAAAACAGTAATAATTTCTACATCAGTGGTGTACCTCCATAATAAATTATGTGGTACTTAAAAAGCAACTTTGATTTCTAACTCTAATTCGTGTTCTGGGAGTTCTTATTTTCAACTTTAAAAAAATTGTCCTAGTAACCTAAACGGTGCACCAATAACGATTTAAAACTTGAGCGATATCAAGCAAAACTAGTGGTAATTCATCGAACCAATTGTTAGATAGTTTTGCTTTAAGTGCTGCTTTTAGAGTTATGTGCCATGGTTTATTTATGCTTCAGAGTAAAGTTTATATATGTTGAGTACCTGATTTCATGGTTATTTAAGGTGCGTGACGCGTAACAAGCTGGGTGGTTGTTCTGACTTAAGATGGCTCCCAAAGCAAAGAGAGAAATCGGTTGTTAAAGTGAAAGGTTTATTAGAATCGGCACGTTTTAAAATAGGGTCGTTCACTAATAATACCTTTAATTTATTGAAAGCACTAATATACTCTTTAACCCGAACATGTACTTTTACATTTTTTTTAAAATACTTGATTAGGGAGTAGGCTACTCTAGAGTAATCCTTGATAAATTTTCTGTAATACCCCGTGATCCCAAAGAATTGATTTATCTCTTTTATTTTCCTTGGTAATTTCATTAGTTTAATCGTTTCTACTTTACTTTCATTAGGCTTAATGCCATTGTTAGTTACTATATGGCCTAAAAATTTTGTGGATTCATTAGCAAAGTGGCATTTGTCAATTTGTATATTTAGATTAAATTCTTTTAATTTTTGAAACATTTTACGAATTGATATTAAATGTTCATTAAAACTTGTGGAAAATATAAGAATGTCGTCTAAATACACGACACAAGTCTTATTTATGTATTCTTTAAGGACATAATTAATTAATCTTTGAAAAGTCGCCGGAGACTTCTTAAGTCCGAACGGCATTCTTGTGAATTCATAATGACCATGATTGGTCGAAAATGCTGTCTTCATTCTATCACGGGGATCGACTTCGATCTGATGGAAGCCTTTTGATAGATCCAACGTGGTGAAATAGTTGCATTTTCCCAATTTGTCGAATAAGTCTTCCATATTCGGAATTGGGAATTTGTTGTCTATCGTTTGATCATTTTGACTTCGATAGACTACAACTATACGCTATTTTTGCTGTCCACTGTTTACTACTTTATTTGGCACTGCCCATATAGGAGAATTATATGGGCTGTTGTTTGGAACAATTATTTTTTGTTCCAGCATTTCCTCGACCTGTTTTTCCACTTTATCGTGGAAGATTTCGGTGTATCTATACAATTTATTATAAATAGGAATGTAATTGGTTATTATTCTATGTTTAATTATATTCGTATATGATAAACGATCGCCATCTTTATGAACTATTTTCTTATACGAATATAAAATTGATTTTAATTTGGACATGTCATCATCGTTTCAGTGGCTCGCAAAAATGTTTTCCGACATTTGTTGTCGATTGATTTCACTATTAAAAATTTCTAAAGATTTAACATTATAACATTGAATCGCATAATTCTGCTCGTTTCTATTTAGAAATATTGGAATACCAGCTTTATTTGTAATTAATAATCTATTCTTATAGTTAATAATAGCATTCAATTTTACCAACAAGTTATTTCCTAATATACCATCGTATTCATTATGAAAGTTATATAACTTATATTATAATAACTTAAGCGTGTAAGAATGACAAGTTATTTTCCATTTTGGGTTACAAATATTAGGATTTATTATGCTGAATTCAGCACCAGAATTTATAATAAATTTAAGTTTCCTTACGCGTGTATTTATTATTTATTTATTTATTTATTGTTATAACCAAAACAAGGTTTTTACAAAACAATCTTACGGCTAAAACTTAATAATAACATGAACAAAATAAAACATGGTAAATACAAAAAAAAAAAAATTACTACATTAACTTATATCGTAAATTACAAATTGCTTACTAAGCAAAAACACAATTAGAATTGAATTAATATAACTCAGTTAGGTAAAAATAAAATAATTTGTACAATATGAAGTGTAGTATAATATTATGGAGGATAAAATTATTGTGTAAGGTTAGTAACAAATTTTTGTATTAATTTTTGTTTGAAAGTGTTCCTTGATATTTGTGTTGAAAAAAGATTACTGTGTTTGTTGAATGTAATGCAACATCTGTTAATTGGTTCATTTCTTCCATATTCAATTCTATGAGTATTTTCAATTAAATACTTTATGTTTCGTGTAACTCTATCTTCATTGTTTAATTCAAATCTATCTATATATCTATCAAAAACTGAACGTCAATATTTTTATTTAAAACGTCAAAAGTAAAACAGGATGAAAGTATCTGTCTGCGTGAAGATAAAGTTAACATGTTCAATGAATTTAATCTTACATTATAATTAGGTAGAATTGAATAGTCAATAGGGTTATATTGATTTCTTAAAGCAAATAATATGAATTGTTTTTGACAAGATTCTATTCTATCGGAATGTATTTGAAATGCAGGATTCGAAACAATGTTGCCGTATTCTAGAATAGATCGAACTAAAGAAAAGTAGAGAGATTTTGCCACCGCTATGTTACTGAATTCTTTAGCTCTTCTTTTAATGAATCCTAATGGAAAATTTTCCTTGGAAATCATATGCTCATAGTGAAGATGGAAGTTAAGCTTATCATCCAAAAGAATCCCTGGATCGGTCATACTGCATACCCTTTCTAGAGTTACATTATCAATAGTATAATCGAATAAAATTTCCGAAATCGAATTAATTTAATTAAAAATCGAATTAATTTCGGTGTAAAAATTATAGCCTTGCATTTGTGTTCATCTCTAACTTGTTGGAAAAGCACCATTCTTGTAAAGAGCGAAGGTTTGACTGAAGTAATGCAACCTCAGAAATATTTTTGATAACGTGGTAAATTTTAAGATCGTCGGAAAATGCAATATGTGATACACATACTAGTTTGGACGAAAGGTCTGAAATTAATATATTAAATAGAAGTGGACCTAAATGGCTACCTTGTGGTACTCCAGAAGTAACGTTGACTGTGTTGGATAAACAACCTTGGAATTTTATATTTTGAGTTCTATTTGTTAAGTAAGAGTACAGCCATGTAAGAAATGTACTCGAAATACCTAATGCAACAAGTTTGTTGAGCAAAATAGTATGATCGACACGATCAAATGGTTTACTAAAATCTGTGTAAATAGCATCAACTTGGTGCTCATTTTTCATTTTATTAAGGATTTCAGATGTATAAACCAAAAAGTTTGTTGAGATAGAACGACGTTTTCTGAAACCATGCTGCTGTTCATTTGATTTTGTGTTTATGATGGGTGTAATTTTGTTTACGACCATTTTTTCGAACAACTTAGGAATAGTCGATAAAATAGCTATAACACGGTAGTTTTCGACGTGTGCTTTGTCCACCTTTTTGTGGATGAGGATTAAATAAGACGATTTCCAAGCATATGGAGAAACACCTGAGGAAAGTGATTTATTAAAAATGAGATGAAGTAGATAAGTTAAATAACTGACACTATTGCATAAAAAAGTCGGCGGCATTAAGTCAGGTCCTAGACCTTTTTTAGTATCGATGTTAATGATTGCTTCAAAATTTTCATTTTCAGTAAAATATAAATCCGTAATAATGGAATTTGAGTTATTTGTTCGATTTGAAAGATCAAAATTTATAGAACAATCATGTGGACGATAAACTTTTTGAAAACAATCAGCATAGAAATTACAGATTACATTAGGACAAGAAGAGGAAGTGTTGTCTTTCGACATTGAGTTTGGCTAGCCGTAACTTTTACGCTTAATATTTATAAAGTCAAAAAAATTTTTTGGGTCTGAAATTAATTTGTTGCTGATATCGGTAACATAATTATCGTATGCTAAGTAAAATTTTTGTTTGAATTCAAATGCAAGATCCTTGTGCATATCCAACAACTTGATATTAGACTCCTTTGAAAATTTGATTTTTTTGTACAATTTGTTGCGTTGGTTACACAATGTCCTAAGTCCTCTATCGAGCCAAGGTTCAGTTGTCTTGTTTTCTTTACGAATTATTGGCACAAAGGAGTTTATTATGTCAAAAGTATGTTTATTATGTTAATATAGAAGATAGAGATTAATGAATCAATGTCCTATTGTGCTAACAGCTCCTTCCAATTGATGACTAATTAAGCATTGTTGATGCTATCATAAACAGCGTTAAAAAAATCATATACAAAATTATTATTGTACGATTTAGTGTAAAGTGAAGCTACTCCAAATTAATCTCCATCACTCCAAAGCGGCTTCCGCCGCCTTGAAATCCGCTCTCAGGAGAACGGGCGAGAATATTATCTTGATCCAAGAGCCATGGGTGATAAAAAAACAGGTTCATGGACTGAAGATACCAGATTACACATTGTTATATAATAAAGAGGTATTAAATCTAGAGCGTGCATACTTGCTAAAAATACATTAAATTTAACTTTTATGTATAATTACAGTGATGCTGATCTGGTCGCGGCGGGCCTAAAGCTAAAAAGTTGGAAAGTTTTTGATGAGCATTCCTTTTCAGATCACAGATACCTTGAGTTCAGTCTGGACAAAAGTCCTCCAATAAATTCAGTCTATCGAAATCCTAAGAGAACTGACTGAAACAAATATAGGGACCACTTAAAGTCAACGCTTCCCTCTTTAACACTTGGAATTCCTAAAAATATCCAGGATCAAAATAGCCTAGTAAACGTTTTTACTAAGGCCTGCAATAAGAGTATTCTTAGAGCATTCGTGTCCCACCAGTAAGCCTAGGGGAAAACCTAAACCACCTTGGTGAAATGATGAAATCAAAGCACTAAGGAAAGATAGTAGGAAGGCTTTTAATAATGCCAAAAACGAATGAACGGCGAAAAGAAACACCTGGAGACTATTCTGCGGAGGTATAGAAAACGTCTCCGAGGCATATAGATTTAGGAAAATCCTATCGACTAACCCCATGGCCCCCAGTCTTCTTAAAAAAGAGATGTCAGCTGGGCTATCACAAGCGAGGGGTCGTTGGAATTACTTTTAATAACCCATTTTCCTGGGTGCACAAATAATAGCTCAGAGGTGGCTTGTCTTCTGATTCGTCCCCCTACTATCTCAGAGATGATGGTTACAAGAGACAAACTACAATGGGCTATAGATAGTTTCAAACCATTCAAGTCAAGCGGACCGGATGGTATTATACCCGCTGAGATCCAGCAAACTGCATCCTTGGTTGTCTTAATTTGAGGCTTATCTCGGATAAATGGAAACAAGTCAGGGTAGTGTTCATACCCAAGGCCGGCAAAAATTGTCACGTCTATGCGAAGGACTTTCGGCGTATAAGCCTGTCATCCCTCCTTCTAAAAACGTTAGAAAGATTGATCGACCCATATCCGCTGCAACTTAGATAAAAATCTGTTGTCAGCCTCTCAACATGCTTAGTAAAGGGAAGTCAGTGGATACTTTGACTAGCTCGATTGAAAGATCTTTAAATTGCAAAGAGTATACTCTTGCAGCATTTATAGACATTGAGGGACCGTTTAATAGCGTTAATCAGGCGGCAATTGTAGACCTACTCATAAGCCTAGGAGTAGAACCGGAGCTAACAGCACTGATAGCTAATATGCTAAATAGCAAAGCCATCAATGCCAACTTAGGCAACGCTTCTGCAAAAAGGTTTGTGAAGAGAGGGACTCCACAAGGAGGGGTGCTTTCTCCCCTTTTTTAGAATATGGTGGTAAATAAACTGCTTAAAATTCTGGAAAAGGCGGCTGCACAACAAACACCTATGAGAACGATTTTGCTGTCGTTGTCAGTGGCAAGTTCCCAGACAGTCTCAGGGACGTTTTGCAATTTGCACTAAACAAAATCACAACATGGGCTACCGACTGTGGACTGTCAGTAAATCCACAGAAAATCGAACTGGTCATTTTTACAAGGAAATACAAAATTCCTAAAATAAAGCCGCCTTAGTTAAATGGCTCCAATCTTGCCTTTAGCGAAACGGCAAAATTTTTGGGTCTAACTCTAAAGAGTAAGTTAATCTGGAAGGCTAACATCTCAGAAAGAGTAAAGAAGGCCTCAATAGCACTCGACTCGTGTAAAAAAGCCATTGGTAGGAAATGGGGGCTTCAGCAATTCATTACTTACTGGCTATACACATCCGTAGTAAGACCCATTCTTATGCACGGAGTCCTAGTATGGTGGAAGGCAATCGATAAAGAAGTCAACCGCAAGGCAATCGCTAGGGTTCAAAGAACTGCCACACTATGTATTTTAATAACATATGCTTTTAATAACAACCCCTTCTGCGGCATTAGACATCAGTGTTAATTTAGATTTTCAACAGTGGAGTCATAATTAGAGTAATGATGGTTAATAATAGTTGTAGAAGAAATACTCAAAATTCAAATAAATCTAATTTAGGCGCCAGCTATAGCTATCATTGAAATGCTTCCAGAAAAAATGCTTCATTGAAAACTTATACTTTTTTTCGTATAGGCGATTATAGCAATCAGAGAAAACTGTCAGTTAAATTATCTGTCAAATGGTAAATGACAATAATGAAGGCAAAATAAAAATAAATGTAATTTAAATTGTTGTTAGCGTTATTTCGATGTTTGCAAAATAAAGGTGTATTATTTTAATTTATTTAATTATTGTTGTTAGAAAATGGTACTAATAAAGAATAAAAAAAGATTTTTTTTCGATTTTTAAGAAATAAATCTTATATAAATAAATCACATTTGATTAATTCAAACAGTGAACTTTCTAATCATGATAAATTATTAGAAGAATTAAATAATATTAAAAAAATGTTGAAAGATTATCATGATGAAGCTGTACTAAAAAATCTAAATCTAAATTTACAAAACGAAGTGGGTATTCTAAATGTGAAAGTAAGTTTATTAGAACAAGAACGCTTACATAGTAGTGTAGATATTATTGGAATTCCAAATATAAGCAAAGAAAACTTGAAGGCTAATGTTATGGAAGTTTTTAACAAAAAATTAGACGTAAACATTGAAAACACAGATATAGCTCACTGCTATGTAAAAAAAATAAAATCTAAATCTGAAGTTCAAGATAAAAATATTCTACACACCAACCCTATAGTATGTGTGAAATTTTCATCAATGCTTTTAAAACAAAATATTATGAAAAAGCAAAATAATATAAAAAAAACATTTCAAATAATTCCAATGATGTTGATGACGAAGGAGAGACTAATGGTGAAAGTGAAAGAGAGAATAAACGGATATTTATCAATGATTCGCTCAGTAATTATACAAGATCACTATTTAATGCGATCACTATAAAAATTAAATTAGAAAAGAATTATAAATTTTTATGGGTCAAGAATGGTAAGATTTTGATGAGAAAAAAAAAAGGCAAAAATATGTACGAATATTTAGTTTTAATGTTTTTGATAATTTATAAATTATTTTAGTTACATACATATTACATATATATATATTCACTTTTAGTTTTATATTACTTCTTTGTTTTATGAATCAATATTAATCAATGACTTCAATATTAATCAATTTTCTTCTACTAAATTATTTTGATTTTGATTTTGACTATTTATTTGATAATTTTAATAATCACAATGCGAATTCTAATATTCCTATTATTCAACAAAATATTCGTAGTTTATGAAAAAATTTTTATAATTTTGTGCTTCACTTAGAAACATTTTCTAAGAAGCCTGATTTAATTGTTTTAACTGAAATATGGATTTTTAGTGTGGAAATTGAGTTATATAATATTCCTGGATACTCTTTTTATCCTAATTGTAATGGTAATTATGCATCTGGAGGTGTTGCTATTTTTGTAAAAAATAATATAAATTGTAATTTTCTGTGTTGTAATATGAATACTGCTGATGTGTCTAAATTATCTTGCTTTATTAATAATCAAGAATTTGTTTTTGTCTGCATTTATAGATTTATTAATAATAATTCTGTTTCTAAAGAAATTTTCTTAGAAGAATTAAATTCATTGTTATTGAGTGTTAAGTCAAAAAATTTAATACTATTGGGGGAAATTAATCTGAACATTTTAGTCGAATCTGTATTTATTGATAATTATATTTTCATGCTCTCGTCCCATGGTTTAGAATCATGCATAAATAAACCGACCAGAATAACTGAGGATTGTAATTCATGTTTAGATCATATTTTTGTTCGTTTAGATTTGTCTTGTGTTTCCTATATAAGTAGTTCTGTTGTTGACTTCCAGTTGTCTGATCATTGTATGACTTACCTTGCAATTATTCACGATGTTCCTGATCATAGTGTGAGTTATTCGGCTAGGCAACATTATAATACTGATTTTAATAAATTGAATAACCACCTCAGGGATGAATTATGGTAATTCTGAACCAAACCCCTTATTTTTTAAATTCTGATTAATGAATTATCAGTTACTGTAATCGATACTAACTTTATAAGTTACAGATTGCATAAAAAAATAAAATTAAATTGAATTGAAAATTGAAATTGAATGCTTAATCTGATGCCTGTAGAATATTATAGCAAATTTGCAGCCGCAAACACAGCTGTTAGATTAAAAGCTACATCAAAGTGGATCAATTCACGAGAAGGTCACTCGGATATCATAAATCAATTCAAGTCCACTTCCGCCTTGTTAGACTACACGTCCCCTACTTACTTCTTCGGGAAATCTCATGTGACGAGCATACCAAGCCGCGAGAGTTGGAACTCGAACACAGTGATGACCTTCGAAGGAGTACAATTCTACACGGATGGTTCAAAAATGCAGAGTAGGATGCTTCTCAGATAATCTGAATATCAGTCATAATTTCCGATTACCAGACAATTGTAGCGTCTTGATTCTACTGAATAGAAGCGTTGATTGTAAAGCAAGTATGTATTCTGTCAGACCGTCAGGCTGCATTAAAATCTCTGAAATCAACATGCACAATCTAGAAGACTGTAATAAACTGCCGAAAACTTCTTAACGAGATGGCCAGGCAGTTTAGTATTCAGCTTTTCTGGGTATCAGGTCATCGAGGTATTTCGGGAAATGAAAAAGCTGATGAACTCGCAAGAATTTGTACAACCTTACAAGTCCTGCCGGATAGGGCAGGATTAGGGGTACTCTACCCACAAGCAAAACGTTATTTCGGAAGGAAATAACGAATATGGTAAATTACAAATGGTCAAACTTGACCTCTTGCCACAGATTGCCACAAGATTGATGTGGCCCAAAACCGATTTAAGACGAGCCAATGATCTGCTTTCTCTCAAAAGGGCACACATTTGAATGACAATGAGTATAATCACCAATCACTGTCTAATAGAGAAGCATGCCAGAAAACTTGGCTTATCCGCAAACGATTATTGTAGGCCTGCAAAAATGAAGAAGAGGAGAAAATTATTCTCCATCTCCTTTGCATATGCCCGACCTTGTCGGCAAGAAGGAGTACCCATTTGAGGCAATATCTCTTCAACAACATTAGTGATGTAGCGGGTAAAAATGTGAAGAGTATTCTTCGCTTTGCAAAAAGGTCAAATTGGTTTTAACGAGTGGGATAGAAAAACTTCTATGTGGTATCACAATGGACCAAATACGGTCTAAGTATGCCTTTTTGGCAGCCACCTTAACATAACCGTAACTTAACCTAGTGTAAAGTTGTATGGAGGTAGCGATTTCGAAGATAACTGCGTTATGATGAGAGGTGTTAGTAAAAAGGTTTACTGCATCATCAGCGAGGTTTACCACTACGATGTCATATGAATTTAAAAATGCAAGATCTAACCACTTGTTTTATTGGGAAAACTAATAATTTGTTGTAAATCATTACCATAGAATGTACTAATAAGGTCGACACCTATTTAGTCCTGAAAGTTAATTGGTACTAAGAAATTATCAGAGTCGTCGAAAATAAAAGAAGGAGAAGGACGATTAAAATTCCCAAAAATAAAAATAGAATCATCCTCATTCATATTTGATAATATATTGTGATATAATATAACATAAAATTCATTATATGATGAATTGTAAGAATTCAGAGGGAAGTAAACTATTCCAAGGTATAAAAAGTATTTACCTAAGTTTACTTTAATAAATTGGTGGTCGAAAGAATTACAAGTATTATTAAATAGGGTAGTTGTTTTGTCCCTCTATACAAAACTTTTGTACTTCGGCAATTTCATTTGTGGCAATTTAGGTTGCTATTATTATTTAACCGGTAGTTTTGACTATTTCTGTAACTGTGTTGTCTACTTTGGGTATTTACCATTAAATTTGATGGCAATCTCCTTTGTATAGTATTGTTAGTAGCAATATCCATAGATTCTGGGTTTCTGTGATTGTAATTATTGTTAAAATTACGATTATTATTGAACCCATAATTTTTACTACTATTAACGTCGGTATTATTATTATTATTATTACTATTATTATTATTATTATTACTATTATTATTATTATTATTTAATTATTGAAATTTATGATGTTTTAAATGTTTTGGTATAATAGTGAATATTTGAAATTTGAAATTGACTGTTGAATGAATTGAATAATAGTTGAATTGATTGATGTTCTTATAATTTGTAAACATTCTGACCTCAATACTAATATAAGTTGATTCAATTTTTTAAATTTAAATTTATAAAAATCACATATTGTTAACTTTTTAAAATATATTGTATTATTATTATTATTATTATTATTATTATTATTATTATTATTATTATTATTATTATTATTATTATTATTATTATTATTATTATTATTATTATTATTATTATTATTATTATTATTATTATTATTATTATTATTATTATTATTATTATTATAATTATTATTATTATTATTATTATTATTATTATTATTATTATTATTATTATTATTATTATTATTATTATTATTATTATTATT